>VZRW01011854.1:0-54931 GCA_013398125.1 Aegotheles bennettii | reverse complement strand
TTCATGCAGTTTGCATGGGCCCACCTCTCAAGCCTGTCAAGGTCCCTCTGCACGGCATCCCTTCCCTCCAGCGTGTCAACCACACAGCTTGGTGTCGTTGGCAAACTTGCTGAGGGTGCACCCCATCCTACCAGCCATGTCACCACCAAAGATGTTAAAAGAGAACCGGTCCCAGTACCGACCCCTGAGGAATGCCACTCGTCACCGATTTCCACTTGGACATTGAGCTGTTGACCACAACTCTTTGAGTGCGACCATCCAGCCAATTCCTTATACACCAAATGGTCCATCCATCAATCTGTGCCTCTCTAATTTAGAGACAAGGATGTTGTGTGTCTTTATGAGCTTCTTTTTCTTTAAATCTATTTCCCTGTGGTGCAAGCTTAGTAACGCTAAAAGTAACAGGAATATCCTGGACTTGAAACCATCTACAAAAGATGCACATCTCTAATTTGCTGAGCTTTCCTCTGCTTCTCTTCTGATCCAGTAAAAGTTTGGATGTAGCCTAATTTTAGACTCTTATCTGAAGTGCCTAAACTAGGAGCCTAATTGCCTTAAGTGAGTGGTAGGAGGTAGTTATAATCAGATGGAGATTCCACTGACAAATATAAAGTATGAATCACATTCTGATTAAAATAACCATTTTTGTTACACAATGATACAGGCAAAAGGTGGCTCCTATTTTAGATGCTTCAGTTAAGTGCTTAGAGCCTCTGTAGGGCAAATCCATACCTGAGAATTTCTCTGGTCATCCAGAGGAATTGTTTTTTGTTTTATCAGTCTGTAAAGCAGATGATCTTGTGATTTCTGAAGTGAAAGATTTATTTTTTTATTGGCTAAGGTAATTTTATAGGGAAAGATTTTGATGGATGAATAGCAGATTACCTATCTGTTATTCTCTGCTCTCTGTAAATCCTCTATCACAAGGAATACAATGCTTAACAAGCTGTGAATCTTTGATTTTTACACAAGTACTGAATACAGTCTGAACAGTAGATGATGTTCAACACAAGGAAATTTTTAATGAATCTTCACATTCCAAAGCTTGCTTCATCTGGCTTTCATGTAGTGATAGCTGTATGCAATGTTCCTAAACTGGGAAGGAGCTGTGTTGTCTTGGAAAGTTGTGCCAGACAAAAATTTTTACGTTTCAGAGAAGCTTTTCAGCTTAGGATCAGTTTGGTAACTTATTTCTTTACTGCTCACTTACTTGCTGTTCTAGGTGGAGATTTTGTATACAGCTCAAATTCAGTTAGAAACAAGTGGAACACTGAAAGATATTAATATGGACATACAGGAGAGCTGATAGTTGGTTGCATCGCTGTCATACTACTTTCAAGGCTAGTATGAGAGTAGGTAATGGTTACCAACTTTGACTGCAGTACAAAATGTTGTATAATTGATTTTTGTATATGTACATGGTTGATTCTGAAAGGCTGAAAGAACAAGTGCCTGTCTTTCCTTTTCTTCACAGGGGTATTTTCAGCTGAAAGCAAATCCAGGTGCTTGGACACTGAGATTGCGTAAAGGAAGATCTGAAGAGATTTATCAGGTGTTTTCGTAAGTATTAATCCATATTTTGGAAACATACTTAAAATGAATCTGAAAGTGCAACATACTTTGCAAAGATCTGACAGTACTGAAGGAAAATGAGCAAAAATAACATGAAAAAATAGAATCACAGAATCACAGAANTGAATCTGAAAGTGCAACATACTTTGCAAAGATCTGACAGTACTAAAGGAAAATGAGAAAAAATAACATGAAAAAATAGAACAAGAAGCAAATTATGATTTCAAGTTTATAAGAGATATACCTTATTTCCTGGTAGTGTAAGTTATTTGATTGCTTCATGTGTTCCTGAAGGCATTTGGATAAGTTAATGCACAATAAGCCTAAGCTGCTCAGCTAGACTTGATGCTAGTAAAGTATCTCACTATATGGCTACCAGACACTTGCTCTGTCAGTTCTGTGTGTGGTTAGCATTATCATGCAACTGCTTGCACCAGATTCTGTAGAAATGTCACTTGTGGTTTTGTTGATTATTATTTTGGCATTCCCAACATACTTCACATATAATTCCAAGAATATGCCCTCTGGAGCATTGGTGGCTCTTCCAGCAGTGTCTGATCAGCTGGAGGAAGAGCCATGAATTTCCCTCATTATTTTTTTCAGCCCTGAGGGTGCCTTTGAATGCACTGTTATTGATGGGTGGCATCTTATTTAACAGGAGCATTATATTCATTTCAGTTATAGGCTTTTTTCTTCCATTAATTCTGAGTGTTTCTTAGTTGTCTAAGTTATCTAAGAATCACTGTGGTTGCGTCTTCGTCTTAGGATATAGAAGCACCCTTCAGTTCTGTACCTTGGCTGCATGTTGACTGCACCTCCCTTGGGAGAAACCTCTGTACATGGAAAGAAGTCACATTCTACTCCAGTAACTGGCATGTAGTTGCCATCTTCTTTGGGTTATAGATCTGTAATTTCTATGGTGGATTTTCATATGAGGAACATATGCTAACCATCATTCCAACTATTCCTTGGAAGAATCATCTTTTCCTCATGTTTTATGTAAAAACAAAGATGTGTAGCATATGAAGGTTTCCTCTTGAAGCTTTGGATCCAATCCCTTCTAGAAAAACAGTATTGTTTTATTTTATTTCAGCTTAATTTCTTTTTTTTCCCCTCTCTCTCCCCTCCCCCTATAATTCTGTGGGCTGAAACATGTCTATTTCTTATAAAATATTTATTATTACTTGGAGTTCAGGAACACATAGTTCCATATGATGCTTAGTCATCAGCTACTATTAAAAAATGAAAAAAAAAATTAACATCTGTGCTGTTTCGCATATTTAGTTAACACATCATTTTATGTGTTACAAGAAGCAATGTTAACGAGGTATTAGGTTCATTCTATTTGTTTGCAAATTTTAATTTATTTTTTCCAGAAACCACTCACAATCTGTTGAAAACACAGAAAAACGTAGTCTTTATCCTAAGAAGTTCACTTAATCTCCACCAGCTGTAGCTATGCCTAATTTAATATTAAATTCTTAAGATATATACAGTAATATATGAAAGACATGGTTAAAAAATTAATGTAATGAGCTGCAGTTGAATTAAAAAATTAAACAAAACCACTCTACATTCTAGGCTGGACCAAAGGAAGCTTAAATCATCCGCAATTTTTTAAGATTACTGACTTTCCCTAAAAAAGTAATACAAATGAGCATAATTGAGCTCAGCTAAGTTAAGTAAAATTAATACTTGATGAGGAATCTAAACAATAATATTTATTCCATTTAATTATTACAAGCTGCAGGCTCAGCAGCTGGAGTATGTTTGGGAGACTGTACCAGATCTTTGATATTACTTTTACTGAAAGCAGAATTAATAGTATCAAATTGCAATCAGAACTCAAGTAACTATTTGACAGAATGGAGTTTTGCCAAAAGGTATTGCAATATGCTCTCCATCCTCGTTTACTAATCATAGCATGTCCTGATGAACTGTGAGGTGACCTGTTTTCTGTGAGGCACAGGCCTGTACATTAAAAAAGGATTTTTAGGAGAAATACAGGATTTTGAAGTTACAGCATGTTCTACTTCTCAGTACTTCTTTGCTTCTCTCCTAGTAGCATTTAATACATGTAGAAGTAATTTATTTTTACTTCATGTAAATACACAGCTTTTGAAATAAACAACTTACACACACTGCTTCTCACAAGGATCATTATTTTGAAGCAGTCACCCCTGTAAATCAATTTGTTAATAATAAATTACTAAGAATATTAAGAAGGTGAAAATTGGTATACTCAGCAACAGTCCAAGCACTGCTCATTATTGAAACTTTGATTCTTTGATGATGGTAGGAAAACAGGAAGGTATTGCAAGACAAGACTGCAGAAAGTATTTTCTATCTAAAGATATATATGGCTAAGTTCCTGCTGAAATTTCATTTTTAAAAAGGCAGGTGGATATAATTTATTGTATTTTGATGGTATGCAGACTGCTTAACTGAAAATTGTATCTTTTGTAATTCAGGCAAGGAGTTTTTTTGTTTGTTTCTTTGTTTTGAGATTTTAAAGGGTCTCCATTTTTTGAGCTTGAATACTTTTGTTCAATAATAATTGAACATTTTGAAAGCCATGTATTATATTGATATTTATTTGTATTTAAGAAATTGGGTCTTGAGACCAACGTTAAGTGTCTGAGGTAACTAATGGTGACTATGACTATTTTCAGTACATTGTTCATACTGGGACTGAAATTCATCACGCTCACTGCTGTGCAGAGTAAAACAATTAGCACTCAGTAAAGATGGAGCCGACAGTGAGGGATCCACAGAAGAGATTTAGAGAGACAAAGCGATGTTACTGAATTTACAGCCAAGCCAAGCACTTTGAGAATATTGTAAAGACTTTGCAAAATCATCTTCTATAGCGGAGCTGCAGAGCTAGCTACAGCATTCATAACATAGAGATTTTGAGGTACCTGAGTGAATAACAGAGAAAATTGTGATTCTGTAAAAACTGAGGACAAAAACTGTGCCAGCTGCTGCCATTTCTGCTGTCAGCAGTTTTTGTTTGGCTCTAGTTCTACTATCTTAGAGCTTTTAATTACACACTTTATTTAAAATGGAGATCTGTGCCCTTTTATGTTGAGTAGTGTACATCCCTTTGATAAAAAGGCGGTTCTTGGCCGAGTGTTCATATATGCAATATTTTACAAGTGTGAAAATGAAACTAAATCAAAGAGTAGAAAAGTCAAGATAATCCTGAACACTGTTTTGTGCAAGAATCAGCCATCTCTGTGAAACTTGGTAATCGGAGGCACTTTTTACAGAAATATATTCAATAGGAAATTCAGATAAGTATATAACATGCTATCATTTCATAGAATCATAGAGTGTTGGAAGGGACCTCAAGGATCATCTGGTCCAACCTTTCTGGGTAAGAACATGGTTTGGATGAGATGGCTCAGCACCCTGTCAGGCTGAGTCTTAAAAGTATCCAGTACTGGGGAGTTCACCACTTCCCTGGGAGATTATTCCAATGTCTGGATGTTCTCATAGTGAAAAATTTTCTTCTGGTGTCCAGCTGGGATCACCCCAGCAGTAACTTGCACCCATTACCCCTTGTCTTTTCCATGTGACTCCTTGTAAACAGGGAGTCTCCATATTCTTGGTAGCCACTGTAAGTACTGGAACATGGCAATAAGGTGTCCCCTAAGCCTTCTTTTCTCAAGGCTGAACAAACCCAATTCTCTCAGCCTTTCCTCATATGCCAGGCTTCCCAGCCCTTTGGTCATCTTTGTGGCCCTTCTTCGGACCCTCTCCAGACTGTCTACGTGTTTTTTGTATTGCGAGGACCAGAACTGAACACAGTATTCCAGGTGGCCTGAGAAATGCTGAGTACAGTGGGTTGAAGACTTCTTTATCTCTGCTGGTGATGCCCTTGTTGATCCAACCCAGCATCCTGTTGGCTTTCTTTGCCGCTTCAGCCAGGTGGATCCCAGTCTGTGCTGCACTCCTGGGTTATCTTTTCCCAGGTGCAAGACCTTACACTTGTCCCTGTTGAACTTCATAAGGTTCTTAGGCCTCTCTTCCTGTCCAGGTCTTCCTGGAGGGTGGCTCTCCCTTCTGGAGTGTTTACTTCCTCACTCAGTTTGGTGTCATCTGCAAACTTCACCAGGGTGCACTTCATGTCAACATCCAGATCGCTTATGAAGACACTAAACAGCCTTTGGTGCAGTATCGATCCCTTGGGGAGCTTGCTTGTGACCAGTTGCTAGTTTGAAAAAGAACCATTTACTGTTACCCTCTGGGTTTGGCCTGTCAGCCAGCTCCCCACTCTGCACAGACCACCTTTCTTCTGTAGTGCATCAGTTTCTCTAAGAGGAGGCTGTGGAAACCATATCGAAGGCCTTGGAGAGGTCCAGGTAGACAGTGTCGACAGCCCGCCGTGCACCAACCGAGCAGGTTGCTTTATCGTAGAAGTCAATCAGGTTCATCAAGCACAATCGGCCCTTGGTGAATTTGTGCTGGTTTTTTCCCAGTCATGTGGTTCATTTGGCTTGTGACTGTCCCCAGGAGGATTCGTTCCATAACTTTCCCAGGGATTGAAGTAAGGCTGGTGGGCCTATGAAGTCGTATGAAACAGACTGAAAAAAAGATTTAAATATTTCTCTTTTCTAGGCAAAAAAAAAAATAAATCAAACCTAGGAGGTAGCAGATTACTTGATTAAACCAATTTTTCGTCTGCGTAGCCTTACGAGGACACCACATAATGCTCTGAAAAGACAGAAAGGTTTGAAGGAAATATATATGGGCTTTTGAGGTATAAAAGCTGTAACATTTAAGAATTATGTTATTGCACTGTATCACAGAGTGATAGCAACATTTTTCATAGTCGTTACTCACTGGACTGCAGTACAGATTTGAGATGCCTGAATGGCTTTAAACTGATGTTCAGTGGAACAGATGTTCATGCAGTGCCTTGCACAGCCATGTCTTTAGGGCTATAGAAACCAAAGCCAACCAGTTAACACAAATCTTTACTATCTCAGCACTGTGATGAAGCTTTACTTAGACTTTGTAAAGAAGATTTCTTTTAAAGTATATTTAATGCTGTCACAGCAATTTCTAAGATGTTTTCCATTTATGAAAAATAAACTTTTGTTTAATATTTGAATGTACCTGTGTAATACATAATAATGTATTCAGCTCTAGGTTGCTGCATTTTTTTATTGGTTGATAAAATTTCCTATTAAAATCCAAATTAAAAGTGAGAGCTACCACTGTGGACAATGTCTAGTGATTAATAAAACTCAGTTTTTGAAGTTAGGACATAATTAGGTGCAAGTGAAGAAATTTTGTTTCTATAAACCTTGTACTCTAATTAATCACAAGTAATAATGCATGTTTTAATCAGCCAGTACATTTGCATGTTTTTTTTTCTCCTCACAGCCATGAAGGAACAGATTCTGTAGCTGACCTGACAGATATTATCGTGGTACTAAACAACTTCAGAAGCAAAATTATCAAAGTTCAAGTATGTAAAGAGATACTTGTATTTCCTTAAATGAAATATGACTAATGCTTACATGTCTTAGGCTGTATTTAATTGGAAGATGTATACTGAAATATGTAATTTAGATTTTGTATCATTAAATAGATAAGGGTGTGCAAATTAACATAGTTAATTTGATCCAGTCAGGTTATACTGATTGCATGGGAGATTGTTAAATGGCTGTTAAAATATATTCACGTACATAACATAGACAGGGTTTATCTTATCTAGCTTAAGGTGTCTAGGAGTGTAGTCTAGCTGCTTTAAACTCCCTCTCTGCTTAGAATGAGAAAGAAAGGACTGCTCGTCTCAGCTCATGTATGTATTTAAGCCAAGGGGATGACCACCTACTGAAACAACCAGTTCTCTCCTGTGACTGGGGAGGGATTTTTCATGAAGTCCAGATACCAGAGTGAAAGTTAAAATTAGGTGTGTTAAATTCTACCCTAAGTTCACAAATTTGGGTAAATGGAATTACGTTACTTTCATTCTTAAAGATGTATCAAAAAGAGATAATGAAGCAAGTTCTATTAAGGGGAATGAACCTCATAGTATTATATGTTTTCCACTATTTTGTAAATAACATTTTGTGTAGGTGTCCTTGGTATGTTGTATCCTAATTTTAGACATTGAGAAGGAGAGAGAACAATGTAAGCATAAGTACAAAAGGAATTTTTCAAACTGCATATATGAGTGTCTTCCCCAGTCCTGTAACTGAAAGTTTCCAGAACCTGAAGAAAATGTGTAACTTCCTGGAGCATGATAAGCCTGCCTTTAAATCACAGAGAAAGGGTGAAAGGGTGTCATTTGGGTCAAAATAGGAAAATTATTCTATGTGAAAGGTGGTATGTATTAAGGTTATAACTAGAATATGAAAGTTCTATCATTGAGTCAAACTGTAGAATCATTTCAGTGGTGTCACTTCAGAAGCATTAGCTAAAAAAATGCCTGATTTAGTGAGAAGAGAAATCTGTAAACGTTAGCTTGACAGTATCAACGTGTGACATTAACATAGTTAGAAATGAGTATGTTCAGACATCTAGTGTGTTAGAAGCTATTTGGGTTTCAAAGACAATTAGATTTCTTTTAATCAAGGAAATCAGCATCACCAAACAAAATTAATTTGTTGCCTTTGTTAAGCATCTGGGTAAGACAGCAGAAATTGCTTAAGTTGGACGGGAGAGCGTATGTTTCAGTGACAGATTTGGCACTTTCTCCTTTGTGAAGCGCTTAGGAGAATCAGTTTCCTTTCAGGTACCTTCTGTGCATGGTGCAACACCTTGCTACCCTTCATCTGCCAGCTAATGGCTGGCTCACAAACTCATGAGGGAAGAAAATGAGGTATGATTGCCCACACTTTTAGTTACTGTTTGCATAAGAAGTACAGAGGGCTTCAACATGCTGTTTGATTTACTAATCAACATTTAATGTTTCATAATTGATTACTTTTCTTCTTATTGCACTAAGTTCTGTACATAGTTTAAAAGTATGAAATTACATGTTTACTGTTCAGTTTAATGCAGTTCAGTATTTTACTGAACTAGAAATTGGTAAGATGTTGATCCAGCTCTAGCCAGTAAGTACACCATAGTTAGATATCACTGCTGAAGTAGTAATTGTTGTCAAATACCATCCCAAATTGCAGAAATGCATTTATTTTAATGACTAGGTACAGAAAAAGCCTGATAAAATGAATGAAGATCTCCTTACTGATGGAACAACAGGAAAAAAAGGAAATCAGGAATCAGTTACAAGGTAATGCATCATTTTCTTATACTTAACTGTGCAGGGACATGTCTATTATTACTCATAGCAAGTAAGTTTTTTCTTACTCGACAATGATACAAATATGTAAAAACACTCCCTAAGGGATTTATAATGTAAATAAAAAGGGGAGAAGACAAGCTATAATGTCTTGTACATCTCATTATTTATTTCCTTTTTAATCCCTCCTTTGCAATTCTAGTTCCTGTTAATTTTCTCCATTGACATTATTTTTATTTTGTTGCAGCAGGGAATAAATCTCAATGTGCAAATCTCAGCCAGTAGTGTGGTACTCAGGTGTATCAAACTGAACATCAGAAAGCAGGCTATCATGCCGCATGTCTGTTGCTAGACATAATTTATGAAACATTGTGAAGTGGTTTTGTATTTGTCAATAAAATACCTTTTAATTAAAAGTTTGAGTTCTATAAATAATTGTAATAAAGTTCTCAATCTTTAAATTTGGGGCTAATAATATTGTAGTATTTCTAATTTGCTGTAAACCATTGTAAAATTTTGGTTTCAGTTGCTAATAATGTTGCTCACAATTATGTTGTCTCTGGATGGTGTGTTGTTCAGGCTGTTTTTTTAAGATTTGGGGATATTTTTTATTAATAAGATGCAAATTACTAGGAAATTGTTGTATCATTTTTGAGAATGAGGTCAGGGCAGAAAAGGTCATTTCGTCTTTGCTTAGAAAAATCATTTTAGGATTTTATTTAATAGACTGGTGTATCTGTGCTGTGGATCAGAACATGGGGTGTTGTATCAGTTTCCAAGACATGTTCATTGTCCTTTCAAGAGCGTTTCAATCAGATGACCTTTGACCAGTGTGTTTTAGAAGCAGTGGCCTGGATGCTCTCTGAGCATTCTTTCCTTGGTAGCGCTTCAGACACCTTTTTCATAGAATCATAGAACAGTTTGGGTGTGAAGGGACCTTAAAAATCATCCAGTCCCAACCCTCCTGCCATGGGCAGGGACACCTCCCACCAGACCAGGGTGCTCAAAGCCCCATCCAACGTGGACTTGAACACTGCCAAGGAGGGGGTAGCCACAGCTTCTCTGGGCAACCTGTGCCAGTGTCTCATCACCCGCACAGTAAAAAACTTCTTCCTAAAATCCAACCTGAATCTACTTTCCTTTAGTTTGAAACCATTACGCCTTGTTCTGTCACTACATGCTCTTTTCACAAGAAACATCTCAAAAAGGTAATGTTCTTAAGCATGAAAATGGTGGTGCTGGCAAGAGCACTTACTGAATTCCCAATGATTGGATTTCTTAATGTCAAAGAATGAGCTTGGGTCTTCAGTCTGGAATGCTGGTAATACAATAAATTAATCCAACTCTTTCAAGGTGATGATAATTCCTCTTCCAGATCTTCAAGGCTGTTGCAGGGGGGAGTTAATTAGCAATACATTGTTTCCATACTGGACTCCATCCACTTTGTAGGAAACACTCATGTTTGGTCTTGGGAAGTCTGATTTCCAACACAGGTTTTGTTTCTGCAGTATTGCTACCAAGTGCTAAACTGTCATGGCTGTATAATTGCGAAGGCAAAGAACTGAAGGTAATGCCTTCTGAAATAATCAATTCAGGGCTATTGACTTGGCTGTGTAAACAACGCAATCCCAAGTAATCATAGATCTCTTTGCCCTGAAAGAAAAAGAAATTGCAATAGCTTTGTCCATAAGTACCTTTAAGCATTCAAGATTTACCACCCAGGTAAAGTCCGATTCCTTCATTGTTCAAGAGAAGATCTTTGGACTATAATTCAGCTAGCAGGAAAGGGATAATGTCAATATGAGCTGATTTAAGGAGAACGGCTTTTTCATCACTATTTTCTCTGTACCCTAAAGACTTTCTGGCCACAAATGGCCACAAGTGACTACTTCAAGACTCAAGAAAGTTTTTATTCCATTTTCAGTAGCCTTGGCAATGATTGTCAGTCACAAAGACTGTTAAAGAAGATAAAGAATAAGCATAGTTATTCTACTTTATCTAGTAAACTGTTGACACCAATTAATCCTCAGCACACGCATTTCTTGGTGGATCCAGGACTGGCTTCTCTTTCAGCTTTTTCATGTCTCCTGACAAGGCTTCTTGGTATCTCAAGTAGCTGGACATTTTGTGGTCTCTGCTGCTGATTTTGTTTATCACCGTTTATCCACAGATGATTTTACTGTTACAATATTAACTAGATTCAGAAAGCCTTCCAGACTACTATACTACAGCTCTCAAAGATTTCTTCCTGAAGCCACAGGTCAGGGAAGTGGACTCACATTTCTGCACAAAGGTGGCCTCTTTTGCAGAATGACACTAATTGAAAGAATTTTTCATCATTTTCAAGTTTCCCACTTCTAATTGGTTGCATCAAAGGTTGTATGTGCTCTAGTCAAAATCTTAGCTCCCTCTAAGAAGGTTGCAAGTCCAAAAATCTCACAATCTTCTGGGTCTAGCCTTTCTTCACAGTGGGTTGGTTCATCAGTGTGCATCAGGCTCAGAGCTTGGCTGGGCTGCTGAAGCCCTTCACCCAATAAAGTTTATTTGCTCTTCCCATTGATTCAAGGTTGTGGCTCAGGGGCATGATTTCAGGCTTGCCATTTGTCTGTCACCTTCTTGCTATCTAGGAACTTGTCTAATACCCTTCCTCTTTGATAATCCTGGAATGAAAAGTGAATCTTGCCAGCACACTGTTCATTACAGGAATATGTGTGTGCTCTGACATGGAACATGGGTGCATACCACATCGTCCAAGTCCTTTCCTAACTGAACTGCTCTTCTCCAATTAACTGCTTTTCCCATCTGACCTTACAGGTTAACCCAACCATCTTCAAAGCAGCTTGTTCAGTTTGGAAGATCTCTGCCTTCTGTAAAGCTTTATATCAATATCAATCATTATATCAATAATAATATATCAATAATAATCAATATTTTCAAGATCCTTGCATCAAAGCCTGGTTTTCTTTTTTCACATCTGTCTTTGTAGTCACATGCGGTGATGGTTGCCATTATAAAGAGCTTGACGTGCTTTCAGTCCTGCTACCAATAAGAATAAGAAACAGGACAAAAAGTCAATGAAAGAAGACTGGCTGCTTGGGACTGCAGTCTATTTATGCTGTGAGAACTCAGTGCTAGTTTGGAGGTTGTCTTCTTTGGAGGTGCCACACCATGCAGTCGATGCCACTCCACTGGTGACCTTTTCTTTTGTGTTTGCTATAGTCCTGATCGGGTACAACTGTGCTATCTCCTCTTACCATTGCTGAGTGAAAAGAACATGGGTTTCTCAAAAGATTATTCACACCACTTGCTCATGTTACAGTCTTCTGAGATTTCGGCTTTGTATTAGTTCAGTGATGTAGAATCTTTTAAATATGTTGGAGATCTGAGACTCATTTTTTCTTAAAGATTATGAGGCAAAGTTATTTTTATGCTTTTTGAAGTATATTTTGAAAAGGGATCTAACCAGAAGAAAAATTAATAGGAGTGACTCATGCAATCTAAGTGTGTGAGGAATGACTCACCTCAAAAAAAGGACTATTGAGGGTGAATCTCTAACAATATCAATCTATATTGTAAGCAGTTTGACTCAGGCAGCCTTTGCAGCTCCGAGATCTGTGAAGCAGTTCTCTGGGGGAGACTGCAGCCACCATCCCCCAGCTGTGTGTGCTGGAAGAAATACACGATTAAAAAATATCCTGGTAGACTTTGGTGTTCAAAGCAAGCAAAGAATGCTCTGCAGCAGAAATGGAAAACCCCTGGACAACCCGGATCAAAGATACAGAGTAGCTTATAGGGAGAGTAATTGGATGAATTCGAGGAAGAATTCATCAAGTATTATGAAAAACACTCAGGAAATTCCCTCTCCACAGACCACTGAATGTTACAAGACTACTCTGGGAAACGCTACTACTTGTTAGCCTTGTCCTTTGCTGTAAGTAAGATACTGGGCTAAGTATGTGGCTGGACCTGGTGCGGCCATCTTTACATTATGTTCAAAGATTCATAGACCATAGAATAGTTTGGGTTGAAAGGGACCTTTAAAGGTCATCTAGTCCAACCCGCAGTCGGTATTTTAGGGTATATGTTAAGCTCAGCCACATAGGGGGTTATGCAGACATCCCTCACCTCAAGAATATGCATTGGTTCTTCTGATGTAGAATGCATGTGCTCGAAAAATAACTGTTGCTGATTTTAAAAATAACCAGTTCTCAAAATGCAAGACACAAGACTGTGTGTATTTCTGATTTTTTGCTTTGATAAAACATGGAGTTCTTGCTAAATTTGGGTTTTGTTTGATGGAAAATATTGGAGACTGCAGTTGTGCCATTGTTTGTCCTGAGTGATTGGATATGAGATGTTGCTCCCAAAAGATTTTAGTATCACAGGCATGTGCAGTGGAAGTAGAATGTAAGTGTAGTCAGTTACTGTAGAATGAGTATTTCTTTTGTGTATTTTCTTACATTTGATTCTTCACAAACTTAGTGGTAATGTAGTAGTAGTTTTTTTCAGCTGAATGTTTACTTTATATAATAATTTGGCTTGTTTTTTTTTCCTTAGATTTTCAGAAGAAATTCCAACAGAAGAGAAGGAAAGGAAAAGTGATATTCTTAACATTTTTTCAGTTGCTTCAGGCCATTTATATGAACGTTTTTTAAGGTAAGGAAAGGTAAAAGGGAAACAAGAATTTCATAGCAATACTGTAAATGTTCATCCTAAAACTAAGCAGCTTAAAGAAACTGACTTTTTTGACAAGGTGTAAAGAATAAATTGTCAAAACATAATAAAGTTGTATACACTGAGGACTGAATGCATCTTTGTAGAGGAACAAAGTGATTCAATGTATAAGGGTTCAAAAATACGATTATTCTTTGAAGAAAGAAATACGTTCTCCATGTCTTTCATGAGTGCGTGTGCGAAGTGTGAACATAAAAAAGATGAAGCTCAGCCTCTCTTTATAAAGACATAATGGAAGTGACTTCGTTAGAGTTGTATCTATTTATGTTTAGTCCAAACTGTGGATACTACTACATGTACACATGGCCTTACTCATCTCAGTGTTCATTCAATAAGCAGTGATTGCTTTTAAGGATTTCTTACAGTATCCCCTGTCTGTTCACAACCATCTATGTTACTTTTCTGATTTCAGTACTTGCCTACAGGTGTTAGAATTAGTGATTTTCCTATCCTAAAATGGAATTTCACAATTCCTTCATGCATATTTATGTGTAAAGTAGTGGTTTTTATGTATTGATTTTATTTCTTAGTAGTCTGATGCAGTTTGAATATCTGCGTTTCTTCCCTTCAACCTACAACAAACTTCATAAAGGAAAATTGTTTATTTAAAAGGAGAAAAAACTTCAATTGTAACACATCCTACATGCTTCTTTATTTTAAAGTTTATTATTTCTTGATTTTTAAGGCAGACTTGACCTCTTGCAAGGTTGTAAGGCATTGCTTATCTGTTTGGCTACACCAAACATGCCACAATAGTGAAAAAAACTGAACCCGAACCAGTGATTCTTACAGTTAACAAGGGTTTTCTGAAGAGGATCTTAACTTGAACTGTGCTTTCTCTGTCCCACCATTTTTCTTTTCAGCAACCTATTAAACTCAACCCATATATTTCTAAAATAAGTTATTTCAGTAGCCAACTTAATATAAGGTATTAATCATTATTATAATTTTGTCAGGCAACTCTCTTAGAATAAAACTGGTTAACAGATCCACTTTTCAGATCTCTCCAATATTGCTTAGCCAATCTGGATCAGATAAGTCCATCTCAAAGTGGCCTTCAGCACATGCTCTATAAAACTTTTAATTAGAAATGGATTTTCTGCTTAAGCTGGGTTAAAGACAATTATACTTAGAATGTTTTAGTACCGTTTAGATGCAGTTGAAATTTAATGACCTGTGTGTATTTGTTTGTTTATTATAGACTTGTATTTCCACAGAATTATGATGCTTTCTGTCCTACGTCATACAAAAACACCAGTTAAATTTTGGTTTCTGAAAAACTATCTCTCCCCTACATTTAAGGTAGGAGAAATGTCTTCCTTTTGTTATTTTTTCTTTAATTTTTTTTTTTTAAATTACAATTGAGTGATTACATAATTCAAATTAAATTTTCACAGTTGGGAATTATCTCTAAATGCACTAAATACCAATAGTTTTAAGAGTCTTGTATGTAAGGTGGTTCTTTTCTGCAACACAAAGCCCGGTGATATGATATAGTAATTTATTCTCTTCTGATAGTCTCCAAGAGCTTGAAAGAAATGCTTCTTGTATTTGTGTAGCTGGGGATACTGCTAGAACTAAAGAAATATTTTTACATAATAAATTAGGTAGTCAGTAAGGCCAACAGAGCTGCAACTGTGTTGCAACGTTCTCTCTTTTGAGTCCTTGTGTGCCACATACATGTGCAACTAACAGTTTTTTGGTTCTTCTAGGATGTAATTCCTCACATGGCTAAAAAGTATGGCTTCGAGTATGAGTTAGTGCAGTATAAGTGGCCCCGCTGGCTTCATCAACAGACAGAAAAACAAAGAATTATCTGGGGCTACAAAATTCTTTTTTTGGATGTTCTTTTCCCCTTGGCTGTGAATAAAATAATATTTGTTGATGCTGACCAGGTAAGAAAAAATAATGCTGTATAAACCTATGAGGAATTCATTTTGGCTTAAACTGATCCAGTTTCATTCTCTGTGGCCATTTTATTCAGATGTTGGTCTGGTAAGACTATTGCAGTTGTATGAGCAGAACCAGTGGTGGTGTAGAACGTGAAATGCAATGATCTCACTTGTCTTGTCATGTAGAAATTAAGAGTCTCACCACACTGGGTTGCCCTAAATTTCCTGTGAAGAGAGAAAGGTGCCTGGGGAGGTATCTGCGATTTCACCTAAGGCGTATTTGAGTGATTCAGTCTCTGGGCTGATTGTGAGAAGACTTCTCCACTATGGAAGGAGTCTGAGGTGATTAGTTTAGACCATTTGAACAACATCTACGTGGCTGAAATTTTTCAAGATTCACCCTGTCTCTGTGTTTCTTAAATTCGTACACAGTGTTTCCCTCAGGAATGAATATTGTATAATATACTGAAAGGTAACGTGCTGTCTCAGACAGGTGAGACATTGAAGAGTCTATCACGTGGTTATTAAAAACCCCAGAACAAATATTATGTGTTTTGGCCCTTTTCCAAAGCTTGAGAGTAAATTAAATTCAGGTGTAGTAATGCAGACAGCAACTTTCTGCACTTTCGTCCAGATACAGTAGTAGTACTGGTTGTCTGTCCTAACTGCTGTAGGGATTTCTCTGTACTCTGAAACAGCTAAAACTGTTTTTTTACCACTGATAAATTAGTGGGGTTTGGAGGAAGAATCATTGATTAGTAAATAAAGGACATTTGTAAAATATCCTTGTAACCTATTTTTAAATGCATTTTACTACTAGATACAAAGATTTTTCAAACGTTGCAGTAATTCTGTAGTGCCCAAGTTATGTAACAAATAGGAAGTATTTTTTAGAGGGAGATGCTTAGTAGATTTTGAAAGTTCTATTCCTGCATAAAGGAATTTAATACTGGGCAAGCAGAAACACTGGTCTCTGAATTAAAAATACTCTTGCTTGTTTTACTTAATCTGCTTGCTAAATGTGTTACACAGATGGCCACAGAAGAAACACGTTTTTTTTCCTTGAACAATAATTTGGTAAATATAATTCCAGTGGGATACTTTATCTATACTCCACTGTTGTAGGGTCTAAGTTTTGGGGTTTTTTAATTAAAATTAAACTTTAAGAAGCTTAATGCAATAACTACCCTCATATGCACACCTTAAAAACAGTATTAATTTTTACAAGTAAATGTATTTTTATTTAGATTGTGAGAAGTGACCTAAAAGAACTCAGAGACCTTGATCTAAATGGAGCTCCCTATGGATACACACCTTTCTGTGACAGCCGTAAAGAAATGGATGGATACCGTTTCTGGAAATCGGGATACTGGGCATCACATCTTGGGAAAAGGAAATACCATATTAGGTAGGATAGCTCCTTCCATGTTCTTGTGCAGTTTGTGAATCTGATTAAAATCTGGGTCTTGGTATTGATCACTGAGGCATTCAAAAGTGACTGCCTGTAGTGATTCTCAGTAAGAGCCAAGTAAGGTGTGAATTCTGATGACATATTGATTTCACTTTTTTATTGTAGCTTCAGCCACTTCATGAAAAAAATATTCCTTTAGGATAGGAAGGAGGTTTGGTTTCTTGTTACTTTCATTAATGTTATCAAAAAAAAAAAGGTGAAACTCCACAAATCTTTATTTTTATTTTTTTTTTATCTTTGTAGTGCCTTATATGTTGTGGATCTTAAGAAGTTCAGGAAGATTGCAGCAGGAGATAGGCTTCGGGGCCAGTACCAGGCTCTTAGCCAAGATCCAAACAGTCTGTCAAATCTAGACCAGGTATGTATTGCTTTAAGCAATTTGATTTTTATTTTTTTTTAATCTTTCTTAATATGCATGGAATTATCTTGTACCTCAATGTGTATGTTATATAATTCTGAAACTCTTTACCCTTTATTGCTATTTTAACCCATTTTCAGAAATGCATATGAGCACAGTTCAAAAAACTGAACACTAAATGGTGATTACTTTAAATAACTGTTCAATGTGAAAAAAAATGAGGGGAAAGCAGCATGGAGGACTGCTGGCCATTATTTGTAGTTTTTCTGTGTGTATTCATGTTTTTCTAATGCTAATCCCATACTCTGATGATGGTAATTATATTCCTATTTAGCAAGAGCTTTTTCCTCTTCTTTCTTTAATTAATGTAAATTTAATTTTTGTAAGCTAACTGCTAATGCACTCTAGTGGTTGCTGTACATGGGCACCCTGAGGTGACTGTAGTCTTCATTTATATAACTCCACCAATTTTTACAGCCAGGTGGGGTAAGTCAGGATGCAAGCCACAAGCATGTAAGTAGATCCCAGATGTACAGAACATGCTTAATTTTATTATTTTCTTCTGTAATAGAAGTTCTTTAATTCAGTAGAAGATTGATAATGCAGCTAATCTGATTTCTGCCTAAGTAAATAATATTTTTTATTTATGTCTCTATTCGGATGTACTTCAGAAGGCTTCGTAAGTGAGGTTGTCCCTGGTTTTGTAATTTTGCTTGTGGAATTTTACTAAAGCACAATCGGTTTTTACCTGCCTATAACAGTAAAGGGATGCTACAGTAGCAAAGCCCACCTCTCTCAGTGCCTGCATTCCACCCCCTTTCCCTGCAGGCGAGTTTCTGTCTTTTACATAAGTACATTGTTATCACTTGTATTTTTTTCCAGAAATAAAACTAAATATTGAAAATAGCAGTTCTTAATTATACTGGACAAAGAAAAGTGGAAATACAGCTATGCTACAAAGACTAGATTGGACACAGGGAGTTAAGAGCAAAAGACTGATATAACAGCAATAGTCAGGTTTTACCTCTCCTTTCTGGACAACAGAATTAATTATTGTCCCTGTATCATGCACATGGAGAGTCCTGACCTGTTATAGCTGTATGGTTCTTACCTGTATGTACAAGGTGTCTTTCAGAAAGACCTTTAAGATTCAGAAGCTGGTTGCAGGGCTTCCACCATAATGCTGCTTTTCAGAAATAGTAATCAGTTTTATCTAATGTTCTCAAAATATTAATAATGTATGTCTTTCCATTTTAAGAGTCTTATATTTTCAATTACAGCACTAATACACGATACCACATATCTCTTATAAGTCTATTGGATCAAATCGAAAGCCACTTAAGTGTCACCTACCCTTCCTTCAGCACTTCAGTGCTGAGAGCAGACATTAAGGCAGCTAAATCTTGGCAGAATGGAACTGGAATTATTTTGGAAATACTTCAAAGTAGTATTTTCATAGTAATCTGCTTTCTGACTTTATTGATAGGAATCACTTTCTGTCCTCATTGCTGGTGCTTATACCAAATACAGCAACATTCCTAGAAATACAAACCACAGTGCAATATATTTTACTAGAGTCTTGGAGAGCTTCTATCTACTGATAAGGATGCCTTATGATAAACTTTTTTATTTTAAGTATCTGACTGGAGTGCTCACTGCCCTTCTCAAAGAAGAAGCAATCTCAGATCTTTGCTAATCTGCCAGCACTGCTGCCTTCATGGGTGGTAGTTAAGGTTATGCTGATATAAACCACAAAATAGAAGTGCATAAAGTGGAAAAAAAGTAATTTTAAATGCAAAGGAATGTGAATAAAGAACTCCTAGGGAGAGAAATTACACATTATAAAAACTAGACTTCAAGTACAGCTTATTTAATTGTATATTTTAAAGAGAAGCGTGGAAATGTCTATGTATAGATGACAAAACAAATACTTGACAAATATTTATACTAATAGCAATTCATTAAAAAGTGGATAATTGCCCATCTTCTTTACTTAAAGAATAAAAAGCCGCGGGAAAGAATGTAAGGCTAATTCTTTTGTTAAGAGGCAACATTTTTGTATTTTTTAATTCAGGTTTTATTTTCTAATAAATATGCTGCTGTAGAGGAGTCCCCCTTTAAAATTGTGTAGGTTATCTGACTAAATGTGAAAACATTCTTATTGTAAATCAAATTGAAGAATAACTTTTAAATGTTGTTTGTGAAAGTCTTTAAGACTTTCACTTCAGCAGTTTATCTATTTTGAATGAAATAGAATTTTGGCACTGACAGTAAAAACAATCTGGTCTTACCCTTGTTCATTTATTTTTCTGATTTGTGAATTATTTCCTCTTTGATCTTCTAGAAGTATTTTAACGTTTTTGAGGATAAATCACTTTCTTCTGAAAGGATAAGCAACTTTTGGTTTAGATTTATATATATATAGATATATATATTCTTCTATTTACTTTAAATCCTGGAACTAGTGTCTTTCTGCTTTCTACTCCATATAACAATTTGCAGATTCACAACTTTAAGAGTTACTGTAGTCACAATAAAAATTTACTGTTTAATGTCTTCTCAGCGTACTTATATTTGATGTAGTTTGCCTGTACTAATGTCTATATTTGAATTAAATTATATGCCTTTCATAATTCAGCTATTTATCGTGTCACATTTAGCAATATGAATTGGCAAAATAAGATGTGACTAATGCTTATTTGAATACTGACATTTATTTTTCAAATATAATGTAGGGTTTGCACGTGTGAAGGAGCTTACAAATGGATCTATGAATTACACCTGGCCATAATTTTTAGTTATGGCCAGAGTACATGCAGCGTATGACTGCCTGAGGTTTTTTTCATTTGTAGACACTGTTCCCTACATTGAGCAAGATAATTGGTTCAGAGTTTTCCTGATGAGAGTAATTGACTATATAATAAAGATTATTAAAAAAAAAAAAAAAGACATTTTAAGTGAAGTAAGGAAGATAGCCAGAATAGCAGTTTAATAGCTTTTCCTTTTCACACTTAGGTTTCTGGAATCCATTTTCCTAGAAGTCTGAATTTAGAGTAGTGGCATAATCCTGGGTGATAGGCTTTTGAGGAATGGAAGGATGGTTAAATTTTGCTTTAATGATTTCGCACAGTAATTCTGCTTAGTAGTATTTATAGTACGACATGGCAGCATCTGAACCACAAGTATCAGACAGTAGCATTTGCAAATAGAATCGCAGAATCATAGAATCATTCTGATTGGAAAAGACCTTCAAGATCATCAACCCAGGACTGCCAAGTCCACCACTAAGCCATGTCCCCAATGGCCACATCCAAACGTTTTCTGAACACATCCAGGGACGGTGACTCCACCACTTCCCTGGGCAGTATTGCTTATGTCGAGCAAAGGAAGGACAGAAATAAAGTGCAAGAAAAAATTGCTTGAGAAGTAAGAGGTGGGAATGGCCATCAAAATGAGCATGACTAAGTTTTGAATCTACTTGAAAAAGAACGAGGTGAGCACTTAGAAGGAAACATAAGAACGATTTGAGGAAATGGTAATAGGCAAAGATATTCTAACTTCTAAATTGTTGCTTGATGCCTAGTTACATTAAATTCAATCCTAATTTATGATTTTACAAAATCTGTGCAGGATCTTCCCAATAATATGATTCATCAAGTAGCTATTAAGTCGCTCCCTCAGGAATGGCTTTGGTGTGAAACCTGGTGTGATGATGAATCCAAGAAAAAGGCTAAAACGATAGACTTGGTGAGTTGATTTTGAGTTAATTTAGTTTTATAGAGTAAAAAATTTGCTGTAATTTCTGTGGCTTTTGAGATATGCTTATGTGATTATTTTTTTTTAAGAGATATGCTTCTGTGATATTATTTTATATATATATATATTATGTGCTGGAAAGCACTGGAGCGCTACTTCTCTTCCCCTACAATACAGCAACTTTTCTCCTTTCCTCTGAGACTCTCCTGCTTGCTCTGTACCAAATTTACTTCTGTTAAAGCTGAAAACTGTACCCCAAAATTAAATGCTGCTCTCTGTAACTGAACAGTATTGGGGATTTTCACACCTGTACATGTATTTCCTTATCCTTTTTCCATATTCAGCCAGGTTAGTGGAACTTTGAGATACTGTTAACCATCTGGGTATTGGGTGGTGCTCTTGCACTCCTTACAAAGAATGTTCCTCTAGAACCTGCTGTGTAGAAGACGTAATATTAGCGTGGTTTTCTCTGTCCATTTCACTACTATAAACAGGAGATAAAGCAGAGCTTAAAAAGAGTGATGCTGAGGAGACTATCCACATTGAAAAAGGAGAAAGTGTCTGTCTTCGGGAATTGAAACAGAGAGAGAAAATGTTCTTCTCTATCATTATTGCCCCCATCCCATTTTTCCCCCATTCTCATTTTGTGACAGCCCCCCACATGCTGTGATACTTCAGAGATGTAATTCTGAAGAAAAACAGACAGTTGGAATCTGGTGCAAGTATTCAGAATGTAAATAGTTTTGTTTCCTTTGTGTCTAAATTACAGTTGTTAAAATGAGCTTTTTTTGAGCACTAAGGATGGCAAAAGAAAGATTGAAATCAAGTTACTAGACCTTCTCTCAATCCCCATCATCATGTATCACTTTTTATTATGATTTCCATTTCTGTTATTTTATGGAAGTAATCAATACATTTTCTAGGCAACACAAGAGGAAGCATCACAAACTCAATAAAAAACATACCAAGATTCAGCTTCAATGTGCTAATGTTACCTTGTATCTCCTCATGTAAATCTTAGTAGGGTTGTGCTAGCCACGTCTCTGCTATCCATATAGTCAGGAGTACATGGAAAAATAAAAGTCTTTACATTAAAATGTTTTGAGTTACTTAAATAGGGTTTATTTACAATTTGGTTTGTGTGATTTATTTTTTTTTAATTAGTGTCAAGGTAACTGATCTTGCAGGCTGTCCTTCAGTGAAATTGTAGATGCTGACAAAATTATTTGGGGAAAGTTCCTTGGAAAGGTGATATTTTCACGTTTGCTTTGTTTACATCTAGTATGTTTTAAACTTTCAGTGCAACAATCCCCAAACCAAAGAACCAAAATTAAAGGCTGCTGCCCGGATAGTTCCCGAATGGGTTGACTATGACTCTGAGATACGGAACTTCATACAGCAAATTGAAAAAGAGAAGAAAAATCTAACGTTGTTCTTTCAAAAAGGTAATTTCCATGCATATTCATCTGTTAGCTTTTAAAAAATAAATATTAATACAGTTGAAATTAAGATTGGGGTCAGTAGGCACAAATATTGTATTTGTGTAATTTTCCCTGCTCTGAGAGAAATAGTGTGGATTTTAAGAGTCACGTGTTGCTTCTTTACATAGGAGTTACGCTAAGAGGATAAAATCTTTTGTTTCATGCTAGAAACTAAGAGAAAATTTAGTTGTGTTCTATTGTTAGACCTCAAACACAGCCAACTGTTCCACATCATTAGAGCCACAAATATTAAATAAAGCACATTAGCTTAGACCTCACTTGAAGAACCTAAAGCTAATGTCTATTAAGCAGTAGGTGACTGAGTCTCTATTATTTATCTCTGCATCTCTCACTCTGGGCTTAGCTACATGGGGCCTTTTCAGACCAGATTAGATAATGTTTTAGTTTACAAATAGATTTTGCGTTATTTTTTTACTAAAATTGTTTTAAACGGAGTTAGTTTAATAGCACCAGAAAAAGCAAAACCACTCTTACAGGACTTCCAGTAAGATTTGACTTCTTAGAGCAATGTGAAACCAAAAAATCGGTGGTCTCAGTAGTCGAGGTTGAAGAAAAAACTGAGCAGATAAATATCCAAAAGTCTTGAGCCAGGGAACAAATTCACTCTTAGTTATAAAGAATCCTTAGCAGTTTTTATTTGTGAAAGCTTATGGTCAACTTTTAGCAAGGCTCTAAAAATGAAGTTCATGTTGCTGAACTGACTGACTCTCAGTAAACAGAAAGTTAAGGGCTTTCTCCACATTTTACAAAAATAGTCATTAAGTCTTTATCTAACTGGGTCTTATTTTATTTTTTTCCTTTGGTTGCAGGTCTTAAGCATGATGAACTTTAGCACAGCCTGTAAAAGCAATGGTGACAGCTCAATAGTCTTCTGCAAAAAACGGAATGGAAGTTACAACTGTTACATTGGCACTATTTGGTACATTCTTTAATGTGGTCAAGTATTTCATAACTTATAGTGTTATTTAAGAAGCTTTAAATGAAGTACAAAAACAGAAGAGAGGAATCCACAGGTACTTGATTTTTTTTAAACAGTGTAGAGTGGCTGTTCTAATTTCTTTGGTTTTCTTTTCCTCCTCTAAAAGACAGTTTGCCCAGGTGATTTTAGACTATAAAGAACAATGTATTTGTTCAGCTCTTCACAGGTAAATTGTGTCAGCCTGCAGGAGGACACGGACATTCATACCTACATGAAAACTGTTTTGTGCATATTACATGCATGAATGCTAATGTATTTAAATATAAAGGATTTTGGTTATACCTCTATAGTTTTGTCCCTGGAGAAACGTCACAAGAGAAAATCTCAGTGTAGCAAAGATACTGCATAAAATAACAGCTTGTGCAATTTAGACCACCCAAATCTAAGTCAACTTCGAAGCCTACTGAAGCAAGGAGTGTCATTTTTCATTGATTATGCAGGATTGTTGCACTCCTGATAATTTAAAAGAATAATTTTTGATTCTTAAGATCCTTTTGGTCACTTAAGTAGCATGTCATAAAATTCCCTTACGTTTTTGGTTAAGGTGATTTCCCAGCCAGCATAAATTGTATCAGAGGGTCGGTACCTGAAAGCTGTTTCCACTCAGTATTATCATCATCCTGCTCAGAATTTAAAATAAAATTACTTGAGTAATTTTGACTATTAGTGGTGTCTCCTTTAATTTTCTAAATATGTACTCACAAAACGATTGCTCTAATGGGTTACTGATAATTTGAGCCCGCAGAAATCAGCAGTGAAGGGTTCTTGCAATACATATGCTTGAAAATAGGGAATTGATTTCTTAAACTGAAATCTAGTGCCTTAAATATGTACTGTTGTTTAGGCTGTGCTGGTTTCAAAATAGGTTGGATATGAGCACAAATTCTTAAAAGAACGGCTTAATGCAGTGTTTCAGTCTAAATGCTTGAAATTACAAAAGATAAGGTAGTTTGCACAAAGTGGGTGAATCCATGATGAGTTGCATAATACTTCCATACCAGCAAATAATAAGAAAAATGGAGCATCTTTTGTAAGCACTGTCATTGTCCTTAGGTGTAGCTTATTTAAAATCACGTACTCTCAGAGGAGGTATTTAAAATCACACTTTGCTGACATTTTTCCAAGCCTTGGTAATATGAGACATGCAAAAATTTTTTGCATGTTTGTGTATTTTCCTTGTATTACCTTTATGCATTTTGAACAGTTTTAACGTGTCAGATGTGGATTATGAAAGGTCTGTCAGGGCATTTTCTGTGTATCAGGTACCCGACGGAATATTTCCTGTGTAACCCAGCAGCAGTAATCAGTAAATCCTAATTTCAGTCCTCTTGAGCTATCCCATTTCACTGCAATATCTGTTTTGTTGCACTTGTTCTTAAACATAATTACTTCAGGATTTCCAGCAGCAAGTCAAACATACTTGAACCTACAACATTTTTAGGCTGACATTTCTATACTACATGGATAGACCAACTTGTAGTTGACTTAGCAGATGTATATGCACCACTAGGATAAATTCAACATGTAACAAGGAAACAACCGATACTCCGTATCAGAGAAGAAAAAAATCATTAGTCAACTGCTTGCTTTTTGCTTTGTATTTTTTTGGTTTGTTTTTAATCTTTCATCCTGATGCTTTACTCTGCAGCAGCATTTCACATTGATCTGTCTTGGAGTATCATGCCAGAGGCATATGTTAGAAACCTTATTTTTATTTTTTTAAAGACAGAAGCTAAAGGTTCTTTAACAAACCGTAGTTCTCTTTAATTCTGATTATCTGTGAGGGGAACTTCTGTCATGCAGTATAAAAAGCGGATAATTTATGCACTGATGTCTTGTTCATCTGTAGCATCCTTTTCTTTTTAAGGCTGGATTACTTCTACAGGCTTTAAAAAAGAAATACCTCTTGAAATACTATTTCTTTGAGATTCCTTCAGTGATTGGAATGTAATTTCTTAGAAATGTAATTTGCTGGAGATATTTTGAAGATTTAAAAGGTTTCATGCCATTTTCTACAGCGCTGTTAAGTATTTGTAAAAAAATGTTTTACAGCCTTTCTTTTTCCTGCCTAGTAATATTTTGAAGGAAAGCTCTTTTTTGAAACAAGGTTTTGGTTTGTAAAGAGGTCTGGCAAATCTATTAACTACTTTTCAAAGATCTCTTTAAAGAAGTAGCACTTTTATTCATTAGCATATAATTATATTTTTTAATACTAAAGCAACGCATTGTATATGTTGTACAAAATGTTAGAGGTGCCACTGGAGAAAAAATAATTATTTTCTGTTCTGAAAGAGGACAGATTTAGATTGGATATTAGGAGGAAATTTCCTGTGAGGGTGGTGAGACACTGGCACAGGGTGCCCAGAGAAGCTGTGGCTGCCCCCTCCCTGGCAGTGTTCAAAACCAGGTTGGATGGGGCTTTGAGCAACCTGGTCTGGTGGGAGGTGTCCCTGCCCATGGCAGGGGGGTGGGACTGGATGATCTTTTATGTCCCTTCCAACCCAAACCATTCTATGGTTCCATGATTCACTCCATCTATGTATGTATGCAACACCTTTTAGCAGTGCTGTTTTGTCTGTAGTTTTAGCTACTCATTCCAATGTATGAGGCACTCGGTCATTCTACTGTGATTTGGCAGATGGACGTGCTGTGTAGTAACACCATGTTTTCAATTCTTCGCCTCCCTTAACGTGTGCTGTCCTACAGCAGACATCTGGCATTCTTTGAAAGACACTGAGTCTTGCAATTACAAGAGCAGAGAAATATGTTTCTCCTGTAGATGAATTCTTCCCATTTAGGAACATGATCCAAGAGATCAATACCACACTCTCCACTGTTCTGAAAACTGCCAGAACTTCACAGCACTGCGCAGCCCTGACCTGTGGCTTCTCCTGTCTGCACAGTGTCCCTCCTCTCCGTAGTTAGGTGGATACTCTGCTTACAGCTACGAGTCTGAAGAAAAAAACCCACCACACAACTGCCTCAAAACCAACCCTGCACTCCTGCTGCAACTCCTTCCCCAACCCCCATGGCGTTGGGATTTCAATCATCTCTCCTAGGCTGTAACTGCACCCTTACTGTTGTGCTTCTCCAAGGTCCAGGAAGTCTGTACCTGACATGTGGGCTGCAGGCTTCCACAGACAGACACTGGGGAACCACACCAAGGAGTCTCATGTAAAACCTCTCAGAGAAGCCCTTGCTTCCAGCCACCCCCCAGAAGATGCCATCACACCTTCTGCTGTCTGTGTACACTGCCACACAGATGGCAGCTGCAGGCCCTGTCACGTTAAAATGGGGCAGCTTTGCTCTCAGCAGCTGTGTGCACATCCATGCCCTTCACCACCGTGTACACACACAAGCCAAGGTGTACAATAAGCTCCTACACACGAATGGTTCCTAAGGGAGAGGCTAAGACAGTACCATGCCTGCTCTGATGGCTGGTGAGGAGCTCACTGACGTATTCACACGGTCACTCACACACGTACACGCGCCCCGGCTGACTTCAGGAGAGCTGTCACCTGCATGGACACCACGGATGAGACTCCACTTCACTTACCGTGTTGCTGCACAGGGGTTACACTGGTGAGTAGTTGGAGCCCTCGGTGGAGCTTATGGTGTTGTGTGTGAACTGTTGCTTCCTTCAGTAAGGTCAGCGATGAGTTCCAGCTCCACTGCAGCTCCGAGGGCACAGCCAGCGCAGAGCCCCACAGTGCGGTGTCTGCTCCAGCTTTTGCAGTGCAGCACGGCCTCCTGTTCCCCTCTGCTGGCCGGGAGTCCAGCTGGAACAGCTGCTGCCACGCGACAACTTCCCACCTGCCTTCCAAGGTCTGGTACTTCTGTCAGCCCCAGTGGCACACTGACTGGATTTAAAAACACCTAAGACAGCAACACACCAGCACTGAGCCTGCCAGCTTTAGCAGTGGTTTTCAGCAGTGCCTGGGAGTGACGCTTGGAGCACGTGCCCCCAGGCCCCTGGTCTGGCAGCCTGCGACTGCATCTCTGCACAGCTCCAGCTTCAAACTCGCAGAGCGGGATGAGGAAAGAAGGGCAGACAAACACACTCTGGTGCTTTCTTATCATCATAAATATCTTTATTGTGAAAAATACCATAAAATAATTCCCACAGTTCTAGAAAAAACAGTTCTTGCTTTTAGATTTATGATTTTATATAAAGACGTTTTATAATTTGAAACATTTGATAAATCTCTGGCTAGCTTTACTTATCCTTCCTAAAACATAAAACTGCTACTTTGAGATTTGCTGAGGGCAAAAATTATTCTCCTGTTTATTTTTTGATTACTTGATGGATAGGTGTGTGTTACAGAGCAAACAAACAATACCTTACAATAAGGCACTTTTAAATACAACTAATCCGCTACGCTATACTGGCTGGTTTCCAGCAAAGCTCCTACAAATCACAGCCCTAAACAGAAGAATAATACTTATTCCAAGCACTGGTCTGAAAAGTGAAACAATAACAAGCTTTATTTTTTTTTCATAAAAAGTTCAAGCTGACACATTTCTGCGTATGTCATAAGTTTGAGCTCTTAAGTTTATAGTTTGCTTTGATTCTGTTTTAATACTGATTTGTTAATACATCAGTATTAAGGATGCACCAGGTAAAAGACTCTGCCCCCCACCTTCATTTTAAAACAAGTTGGAAACTGGTTTGTTAGAACTGAAAGAGAGAATTCCAAAGAGCAAGTCTGCATCTACATATGGCCAATTATTGTAACGATGCTTCATGCGCACCTCGGGGTCTACAAAATACCAAGATGTTTGTTTCAATGTTCAGTTACTGAACACTATTGCACTACAGACACCCACTAATAAATAAAAAGGCGAGCTCAGCTTCTTCGTACGTCGCTTGCACCATTAACGCTCGGTGTGGTACCAGCGCTTCCTTTTCTGAAGCCGCATCAGGACACACATCACAGTATCTTGAGATGTAGATGCTTTCTTTTCAGCACAACTTTGTCTTTCTGCGTTTTCAGAAGCACCTCAGAGCTAAAAGCCAGCATCTGCTCTGTTACAAGCAGCACTGGGGCACTGACGCTTCTTGCAGGCAGCAGCTGCTCACTGTCAGGCAGCCTCTCTCTCCACTGCCATCCCTTGTTTTCGCTTTCAAGACACTGCCTTCCACAGAAGGCGTCTACAAACAGCATTCATGCATTATCACCCTCCTTCTTCTACTGACTACATTCAAGCCTTTTTTCCCCAGTATGCAATTATTCCTTTGCCATTCATTCTCACAATAAACACAATCTTTGCTGTTCCTGACTGCTTTCAGCACACAGCAGTACCGACCGCTGCCTCAGAGACACAAACAGGCACTGCTCTAACATCTGTGTTAGAATCATTTACTTATGAGGGACCATCTTGTTCCTTCCCTTAAAAAAAAAACCAACTAAAAACCCAGAAACAATCTTCTCAGCTGTAGATTTAAAAGAGGAGGGAGAGGGACAAGAACAAAGCAGCTGCACAAGGGTAGTCCTTTAAAAGATGGTGTTTCACTCCTAGCACTTCCCTGGCCCACAGGCACAGCTGGCTGTGGTGTCCTGGAACCGAACACCACCCCTGGGTCTACATAACCAACGCGTTGCTTACGCTGGTCACTCAGCACTAGAACAGCCCCTTCCACAGTGAGCAGGGCCATTGGAAAGTGTTTGTACAAGCAGTGGCTTGCCCATATACAGCCGCCACCCAGCCCACAGCACGCGCAGCCAGGCCTGGGCACCCCATGGGGACAGGGCTGAGGACAGCCAGGAGAGGCCGGTGTATGTAACAGCTCCCTGCTGATCTGCTTACTGCGAGCAGAAAGCGGGTGCACAGAGCCCCACCTGCAGCAGCCGATACCATGGGGTGACAGGTCAGTTATTGCACAGCGAGTTCCTTTGTCTGAGCCCTAGAGGTCCTACGAGAACCACACTGGCCTAGAATGGCATGAACAGCATCCTGAGCATCTTCTACAGAGCTTGAACAAAAAGCTCTTAGACAAGGCCAAAAGCAGAAGTCAACTTCTAGAAAGTCATTCACCTTGGAAGATACCTGACACTGGAGTTCAACATTTATGGTACACAACCATCCCAGCAGCCTGCTAGAAATCACCACATACACGCTTCAGCTTTCAGGTAGGTTTCTGCTAGACCAACACTGACCTTTAAACTGCTGTTGAAAAACACTTCACAAAGCCACACGGCCTCACAATTATGCTTGTAGAGTACTTGAGGCAGGAGACAAGCCTTACACTTCAACAGCAACTCCAATTACAGCAGTAACAAACCCACTTTCAGACTGAAGGCCTTGTTTGCCAATTTCATTTGTTTTACTGAGGCTGCTTATGCTTTCGAATGCCATCAGCTGAAGTGAGAGGAGGTTCCTACCAACTGATTATTGTTTTCCAGTTAAAATCCAATCAAGGAAACATTGATGAACTAATTATTGCATTCTAAAAAATTGGCCGCTGACGAAACTCATCAGTAATTATGGTCTGTTCGGTTACAGGAGGACCAGACTGTGCACTCACAGCAGCTGCGGTCCTGGCAACGCCTCAGAGCGCATTCACACGGCTCGATCAATTCACGAGACCCATTTCAGCTACCTGCATACACAGAAAATACACAAGGCTTTCAGCTAATGGGAAGTGTGTCCCTCTTTCTGCACGCTGGCAGTTGTTTTTGCAGTACCACGGCCGTTACACAAAACATATCATCACTTCAAACCATTTCCCACAGTGTGAACTCACTGCTGCCTCGCACGGCACAGACGCAGTTGTATTGCAGGAAGGCTGGAGCAAGCAGTGCGCTCACCTCACCGCCTGCGCTGGCTCCGAGCTGATGCACAGAGAAGGAATGAACTGCTGCGCAGTCGGGGAAACCACATCAAATTTCTTGCTCAAATCTGAAGCAGATATTTTGTTAAAGTGCAAACTACTCAAAAACAGTACCTCAGCACCCCAAATAGCATTCAGAAAAAGTCTCTCAAAAAACATCAGGTGTTTGGGTTTTTTTTAACTTTCCTATTTGACAATCACCAAGGAAATCATCCCAATTCTTACCAGGTCAATGAATCAATAAGCTGAGCAGACATTTTCAAATACAATTAGTTACACACAGTCTTCTTCCAGGGCGATTGTCCGGACTCGCTCAGCACGCAGCCTCTTCACCCCACCTACGGCATGGCCGGCAGTCACACTGCAGCTGGTCACTGGGGCTTCCTTCAATACTGAGGGGTGGATCCTTCTGCCGAGCACAGCAACTAACAAATCCTTAATGCAGAGACTACTGTGACCACCCTTTCTGCGCTCATTAGGCCCCCATTCAGAAAGATATTTACATGCATTTTACCTTTAAGCATATACTTGAGTCCTAAATTTATGTTTAAGTGTTGTCCTAAGAAGCCTCTTACTGTTTTTTCCATCCGTAGGAATAAACACATCCTGCACATCCACAACAAACGGGGAGGCAGTTACAAACCATCCCCCCCCCCCAGGACAATCTTGCCAAGGTCACTGCAAAGCAAACTCTCCAAGTGCTAAAAGAAAGAAGCCGCTTTCTTCTAGCGCAGTAGGACTCTGGGTTAAGGACAACATTAGAAATTAAAAGTTTTGGGTCTTGAACTGATAGACTTTTTATTTTTCAACGAATCGAGTAAAAAACAGCAGCAGCCACCCGAAACAGTCTTGGCTCTAACTGAAGTGAAATTTGAATGTAAAGGGTCCTCCTCCAGAACCAAAGGGGTTGAATCCTTGCCATGTGTTCCAGTTCCTGTGGAAAGGGTTGCCCCCGCCCTGCTGACTCTCCGCATCCAGTGGGTCCTCTCCCGCATCGAACTTCCGCCTCATTTCTGAAGGAAACAAAACCAAAGTGGAATCATGGCACGGTAGCAACACCAAGCATCTTTGCTGACCAGTAACCACTTCAGAACCCCCCCAGGCCAGGGAGCTGCAATTATCACTTGTATCGGCAGCACTTGTAGAGCCTAATTTGAGTTTTTGAAGCTGTCCAGGAGACTGGCAGAGGAGAAGAGACTAACTACAAACACACTGTATGAAAAACTGCAAACAAGTCAGCAACCAGCTGGAGTCCATGGAGCTCCACCTGGGGGTGGATGAGGAGCTGACCAAGAGCTCCTCAGACTAAGGTCAAGATTAAAGGGAAGGCAGGTGATATCATAGTGAGTGTCTGCTACAGGCCACCAGGAAGATTGAGAGGATGAAGCCCTCTATAGAAAGATAGGACCACAAGCCCTGGTCCTCATGGGGGATTTCAATCACGCTGATATCTGTTGGAGGGACAACACAGCAAGGCACCAGCAATCCAGGTTTCTGAAATGCACTGATAATAATTTCCTTCTCCAAGTGGTAGACGAATTAGACCCTGTTCTCACCAACAAGGAGGGGCTGGTGGATAACGTGAAACTCAAGGGCAGCCTTGGCTGCAGTGACCGTGAGATGAAGTTCAAAATCCTTAGGGCAGCAAGGAGGGCGCATGGCAAGCTCGCTATCCTGGACTTCAGAAGAGCTAACCGTGTCCCACAAATAATGAGTTTATTGTACCTATTCTCTCCTAGCTGCGCTTGCTTAGGACAGACCCTGCTGTATCCTGCTAGTTCTTCACAACCAATAAATTTCAATATTGTCATTCAGCAGCAGCATGAAGGTCAGCATGCAGAGCCACAGACATTTTCAGTCTTCTGAAGAAGATACCTGCCATTCTGGCAGATATCTGTCTAGGGGACAGCAGTTTGGAGGCAGAGAACTTGTTCTTTAAGTAGTTTTGTCCAGCAGGGACAAGGCTGACAGCCTTCCCCAAGACCCACAGACAAGTCACAAACTACACCACTACTTTGTTATATGTGGGTGTGAATAACTTTCAAGCAGCCTGCAAGCACCACAGGTTTTTGATCACCCAACACTTTTTCAGGACACTCATTTTATCAAGGCAGAGAAGAGAAGCAAAGGAGTTAATGGGGAATCATGAGACTGGCTGAGGGAGGAATGTGGAAAAGGGCTTCAAAGTACACCAGAGCTCTATGATATCAATCAGCTTGCAAATCAAAGCTCAGTGATTCTGAGGCCCACAGGGCTTTATAGTTTTTCTTTACATAACCAACATGGTCACTAGAGCCAGAAAGTGGCCTGGGAAAATTACCTGGATGAAAGGAGAGAATGTCACTGCAGTAAGGAGAGACAGAAAGCAACACAAGCAATACAGAAAGATGGCATCGCAAAAGCCAAATACGACCGGTGTTACTTTTCTTGACCAGCTGGTGTGACAGGAACAATTAACATGACATAAGACACAGTGTCGAGGAGGAAATACAACATGTCCTGAAGATGCCGACAGGGCAAACAGCATCTCAAACGCTTCCAGTATATAAATCTCCTAATTTATGTTCATAATTATGAACAAAGATCACATTAACATGGCAAAAGGTTTTCTGACCAGAAGGCTCATAGTGCAGTTCATCACCCTCAGATGCCTCCTTCCCCCAAGAAACTCTGAGCCCATCTGCCTAATTATCACTTATATGGTCCTTAACAGTTGAAGATAAAAACGGGAGCCTCTGATGTCTACATCTGTTATGTGCTTCTCTCATTCCAGTGACCATGCAGAAAGAGTTTAAAGACGAGAGCTTAACAGAAACTTTTTTTTTTGGGGGGAGGTGGTTCTGTTCGTTTTGTTGTTGTTGTTTGGGTTTGTTTCCTTGGTTATTTTTTTTTAAATGGGGTAAAATAACCACTCCACCCCTTTTTTTATTACATTCTTGAGACTAAATGGTCCAGCCCCTTCTGTTCATCTTCTGGCGAGGCAGACATCAGATCTCCTGGTCACCACATCACTGGCTGGCCCCAGGGCCTGGCCACAGACCAGCAGTGAGGGCATCCTCTCCCATGGGCTCAGTCCCCTGCCCTGGGGGAAACACTGTTTGCACAATGCTTCTAGGCTTAGCAGACACAAGGAGGGCCAGTTTTGAGGGCTTCTCTGGAATACTTCAACTGCTGTTAATCTAAATGTAGTTTGCAATAGAACTTTAGGCAGAAGGAGACACCTACATCCTTAAAGTAAGCATCTCCAGACTCAAGCAATCCTGGAAGTCTCTGCAAGATGTTATCCTTTGAAATAATAATTTTTATTGGACTTTATTTAAAGGTCACTGAAACACAGTAAATAATTTCAGGTTTACATCTGACTTCATGCAGCAGATTGGATGCAAGTTAGTGCGTTGCTTTCTCAAGATGAGTAAGGGGAGAAAGGGTAGAAGTGAAGCTGTAACGCTTGTTTATGACTTAACACTTGCTGCATTTTTACATTACTGTAAAGAAAAAAATCATTAAGAAAAATGAAGTCACTGTGTAAGAGCAATCGTTACCTGGGTCAGTAAGGACTTCTTTAGCAGCTGCTATGTCAATGAATTTTTTCTCAGCTTTCTTCTTTTCTTCCTCACTCTGGAAGTTGTCAGGGTGCCACTGGGATGCCAGCTTTCTGTAAGCTTTTATGATTTCTTGCTTTCGAGCATTTCTGGATGGATAATATTATAGGTAATTTAAATTTTTCTAATTGTTCATATGCCACACTGGTGAACCTACAGCTTTATTTTAAAAACTGAGGCAACAATTAAGAGCATCAGAAAAATTATGAGGTACTAGAGTTAACCTTCTGCAGGTGGCACTGAAGATTCTTTAAACATAAGCCAGAGGAAGCAGGTTGCAACTCTAAACAAAGATTACTCAACTCCCATTTACCACCCACTTACTTTCCTTGGAAAGATGCTACTGCCAGCTACTACACAGCGTACAGTTCTCCAATTGGGCGAGTAACAAAAAGCACAAAGAACAGAGATCAAGTTAGTTCACACTTGGAAGGATGACCAGTACTAGTTCAAACTGGACACGTGTTTGGTCCTCATTAGAAAGAGAAGTCGTTAGTTTCTCAAGGTTAATTGCAGAAGTATTTTAGATACCTTTCAATTAGTTATTTCAAACTCTTCCAAGCTGTCATACTATCTGCCACAATTTTTCGTTGCTTTCAGTAATTCTTTCCAATCTCCATTTCTTCCCCAGTTCATTCACCTGACTTGTGATCACCTATACTGAGAATTTCTTGCCAAGAGATTTATTTTCTACCTTCCCAATTTAATTTTTTTTTCATTCTTTCTAAAGGAACTGTAAACAAATGGTACTTAAAAGCTGAACACTGCTAAACCAGTACAGTAGAAAAGTGAAGGTAGCAAGATAAAGAAACAAAAACTAACACTCAGCAGAACAAATTGAAGTGATCAGCCCTGCACGTACTGGTTTAATAACCAACTTTCATGTCATCATCTCAGATATTAATATCTCACCTTTTTACTCCTAAGATTTTATAGTAATCCCTCTTCTGTGATTGCTTCAGCATCCTCTGGGCACGTTCCAGCCCCTCCCGAATCTGCTGATCATTTTCACTATTGGCTTGAGCAGTCTCATAGTCTTTAATAGCTTTTATAAAAAAAGTGAATGAAAAGAGATTACACAACTCTTTACAAACTTCAACTTAAAGAACTCAACCACTCACCAAAACCGAATTTTTGCTATTACCGGATATAAACAGCAAAACTTTTATTTCAAGCTTGCCACGTTTTTCTTTTGAAATTAAAAAACCTTGGAGTAAAGGAGATTCATTTTTGCATATAAATGAGGTAATTTTCTTTAAGGTTCATCACGATTTTGGAAAGGAAGAAGGGAGGTTACTAGCAGCAGGTCAGAACACTCTCTAGATGTTACAACAGTGACATGGATGAACATAACGAGCATGAAAGACTGCGACAAAAGAGAAATCAAGAAGCACGTTTGAGGGACTAGTATTTGAAGAGCTCCCTGCACAGTGTTAGTCTCATACGTTGCTGGTCAACTGAAGGATGCATGACAGTCTTTAAATTAATATTCCTTCTCCCACAGTCTACACTGAATCAACACAATGGAAAGCCTCTTCCTCTCTAATGACAATAAAGATAGATTTCAGATTACTGGTAAGTTCATACTGTTAGCAAAAAACAATTATTTGCTTTTTATGTCTCCGTGTAATACGCAGTCAGTTATATTTTAAGGTGTTTTTTTCCAAAGGTATGTTCTTGCTTTTATTTCAGGAGTTGTATTTCTCAGGACTGAAAGCAAGAGAGGTCCTGTGATGTATTCATGAATTTTTAAGAAATTCCAGGTCTATATTTTTTTAACTACATTATTATTGTAAGTGATAATTCAATGCTTAAGACACCAAGTTTAAGTATTCTTCTGTATCAGGATTTATCAAGGGAAGCAACTGTCAAAGTCTTCAATGAAACTGCTCTTCTTTCACTGTTATAATCCTCAAAGTCTCATTTGCAGATCCAAGTCTCCTAGGTTTCTCAGGTTAGACAAAGTACTTGCATCAGATTACTTCCAAGCAGATGCTATTTCTCAGCAGGTGTTACATTTGTTTTTCACTGTTTCTGAGCAAGACAGCAGGAAGTGCTAATGAATTTGTATTACCCAGACATCTGATATCACTGCAATCTTGTTTTGGTTTTTGGAAAAAAAAATACTCCAAAAATTACTGCCAGTGCCCCAACAACTTTATATGCTATTACAAGCAAAACAAATTTTCTATTAATTTTCACATCACTGGACACTGTCATTTGCTGCTTGACCAAAGCATTCTGACTCCTAGTATTTTTAATAATTTGTCCAGTCATTAAAAAACCCCGACAAACGAGAGTGTACCCAAATGTGCATGGCCAATATATGCTGTCGAAACTGATAAAAGTAATGAAAATGCAGGGATTTCATTATGCTGCTTTACCGCTCCAATAATTTTAAGCACCAGTGTACTTCATCTGCTGCATGTAATCACGACATCCTGCCAAATGCAGGTCAGATTGCTCGGCTTCACCAAGCACCACATCATCTACAGCATGCACCATTGCTGGAAACCAAGCTGCTCAGGGGTCAAGTATTTGCAATGACAACACTAGATTTCTCTTCTCCCTTATTTCAAGGCTGGAAGTGTCAAGCATGTGGCAAGGTGTGTTTTTTAGTGCTGTGTACTGCAGAATGAATGCACCCAGCACACCCGATTGCAATCTTGCACTCTCTCTCAGTTGGAAAAGACTTCAATTTTGATGGTACTCTCCAGTGTAGGAATTTTCCTCTTTCAGAGAGCTAATTGCTCTCCCCACCTGAGGGGTGAGGGTTGGAAGCAGGGTGACACCTTCCTGACTACAAGAAGTTTGCTTGTGAAACCAGAAGACTTATTACTAATTCATGGCCCATCGAGCGAGATATTTAATCAATTCTTCTCAGTCACTATTTCTAAAAGCATTAGTACCTCACAAACCAAGACAAGAATCACTGCTGCTTCTTCCTGGCCTGCTATTTCATCCTTTCCTCCTTTCATTCTGTCCCATGACATGAAAGGAATAACCAGCTTCCAGTATCACGTTCATTTTCAATGCTTTAGTGAAATCAAACTCACCATCTCTCAATACAAGAATCTTTACAATCTCTCAAATAATAATCATCTATCTAAACACCTCAGCTGGCTTTCCTATCTTGCCTGCATTTTTAAAACAAGATTGGCCACTATTCTATGTGCAGAATGAATTTCCTATAAAACACGAGCAACTGCTGGCAACCCGTGTCCATGCCAACTCTGCTAAAGGAATAACTGAGCCAGTTATGCTCTTACTGAAATAGGGACAGCTTCCTCTGCAGCAGTAGGGTGGGGTGGGAAAAACAAAAAAAAACCCAAACAAACAAACCCCAAGAAAAAAGGGCATCTTGACCAATTTGAAACAGCAAGGTGTTTTTTCTTCTTTGACAAAACTTGTGCTATATACTTTAGACAGACCCCTGTGCTTACGAGGTGAGCCAGAAAGGGAGTCATTACACATCTGTCTCTGTAGGCTAGCCCTGGATCCCATGGGATTATAAAGTAATTAAAACCATTTGATGGCAGTCAACTATACATACCAAACTGCAATTTGAACACTTAACAATAATCACCTTCAAAGTTCTGAATTACAAGTGCTTTGAGATTTCCTGTCTTTAAACAGGAAAATAGGTGCCTCCACCTTGGAATTTTCTTGAGGAAAGAATAAGAATCAGTTCAGCACTTTAAACAGGAGACTACAATTTTAATAGCTCCGCCATTGTGTACAGTAGAGAGAAATAATCAGCCATCATTTTACAGCAGTTAAAACTGAAGTGCAAGTGAAGACACCTTCAGGCAGACTAACATTAGTGGACTGTAACACTGCTTATGGAGGCTTTGCTGGAAGGCAGGGTGTACCTACAGCCACCTCACTACTGTCAGTAGCGGAGAGGAAGGCAAGGGACATGCTAAGCAACAGGGATTTGGAGAAGCATGGTTCCATTCCAGCACAGTTGTCTACTCAGAACTAGGCTAAGCCCAACCCAGCAAGCTCCAGCTCTCCTAGAGCCCAGGTGTGTCCTCTGTGTCTCCTTATACCCTATCACAAGGAGGCATTTGCTCCAGCACAAGACCAAGGTGACTCTGCGTTTGTGCAGAACCTTGTAACAAAACTTTTTTTCCTCTAATCTGCAGGAGTTGACAGATTCTCTCACCCTAGAGGAACCAGAAATAGATGAGGATTTAATAGAAGGTAATGTTAGAAAGATCCACACTGAGATTCATCAGTTTCAAGAAAACAAACTGATCAATTCTGCCCACTAGTAAGAAGTAAAGGTAAATCTAAGAGGAGTCCCAGCAGGGCCTGCTTGGCTGGGGCCTCCTCTAAGGTGAAGATTCATACACCTTGAAGGGAAAAAATCCTAAGTTTTTTTGGGTTCTCCTTTTGCTGATACTCCTTCCTATAAATTAAAAACCTTTGTGCAAGCTGTAATCTATGTAGATTCACATTCTATACCTTTAACTATTTTTAAGGAAGCGGTGGGGTTTTTTATTCCTTTGTAAATCTCTTTTCCCAACACTGACGGAGCTTACTTCCACTGTACTGAAGTACAGAAAAAGCTGGGGAAATGCCCAAAGGTGGCCTCATCACTGTGAAATCTTTGAGCCTTACTTTTAGGTTGACACTGCAGTTCCAAACAATCAAAAGGTGTAAAAACATTATCCTAAGAAAAACACTTTGGGTGTGTGTGTGTGTTTAAACAGTCCATTTGTACAAAGGTCATCAGTTATCCAAAATGCTGCTATGTTCCACTCTTTTTCTTTTAACGAGGCTCGCCAGCCTCAGCAAAGGGGTACTAGGACTAAATCACTTCAGAGGTACAAAGTCTGCAGGGCTGATGAAGGACTGCCTGAAACCACACCAGTTCTTTTTATACCGTTTCATTTGAGTCAAGGAGGCCTAAAAAAAGAACAAACAAAATAGCTCTCTCATTTTTGAAGTGAACTTCAGGAGGGGAGCAGTATCATCTCTCAGTGATTAATTTCTCAAAAAGACAAAAAAATCCGAGTGTGCCATTAATGAGAGCAGCTGCCTTCATGAATGTTTAAACAGAAAAGATTTTCTTTTGTTCAGTTGTAAAGCGAAAGATCTAGTACCAAAATACACAAAAGGAAAATTCTTCTGCAAGTACCAAAAGTACTAGTATTCTGCAGACTTAAAGCCTGCAAGTCCTCTTCCTCATCCCGTTTGAAACAGCCCAGTGCTTCAAAAAGCACTGCATGACTGAGCACAGGAGTGAACAGATTGTCCACATTTCCTTCTTAAGCCTGATTTCTTGTTGAAATGAAATTCACTAGATTACATTTTGAAGATTTTTTTTAAATAGCACATTAGCACCTAGAACCCTTAAAGAAGCTAGGTAACAACATAACGGTGAACTCGGAGACACCTGCTACTCAGTCCCCACTTTCCAAGGCTGTAGGTGGGACCATGCAATGGGACACATTTTATGGAAACCCCATATGGAAAGTGCAGCCTCAGGAGTAAAACCAGCTTACTGCTCTTAGTAGTGCTACAGAGATGCGTGGAGGTGAAGCGATGGCTGTTATCTTCCTCTGCCTTCACCATATGCTAGGGGATAGAACAGTCTTGTTTCATGCTGCCATCTAAAGACATTAAAATGGAGTTCCTAAAATGGATTTACATCGCTAATTATAATTACCTTTTATCCCTAAATGCAATTGTCTGATATTGCTGATTACATAAAATGTAAGCTGAGTAAACTGTACAGTCTAATAAAACATCTTGAACATCGCCTGCTGCTGTAAAGACAACTCTGCTGTAGATAAAACAAGTACATTCCACTTACACTAATCAAGGCAAAATTACCAGCAGATATTTTTGTAAATCTGCAACCACCAGTGCTGATTAGGGATAACAACATTGTGTAGAATCAAAGTGCATGTTAAAAAGTTTTTGAAACACTGACTGCATTTAAACACCCACAAGAAGTATGTGCAAACTGCATATGACTGTACCTTCTTCATACATGTCTTCCAGCAGATACGCTTCTGCTCGGTCTTTCAGGGCATTCACATTGGTTGGTTCCAGTTGCAGAACTTCTGTACAAACTTTTATGGCTTCTGCAGCCTGCTGACTCTAGAGAGAAGAAAGCAAAACAGAATTCACGTAGTTGTGGGCTCTTTTGTTAATTTTTTGTTGTTGTTGTTTTAAAAGAAATTTACAGAGGGAGACAGAAGCAGAATTACCTTTGATAAACAATGGCAGATCCTCTCTTTGGCACGAGTAGCATAAATTGGGACTTCTGGCTCAGTTTTCATTACAGAATCATATTTATTGATAGCATCTTCGTACCTGTTTAAATCAAAGATAAGCATAGTATCACAAAACATAGTAACTCTTTCAGGGTGGTGGGATTTATTTAAAAGTTTTAAAATTCAAAGATTTTCACATTCTTCTAGCAACGTACCTCAACCTTAATAGTCCTAAAGGTGTGGTGTGAGATAACAACATGAAGAAAACTTTCAGCCACTTCAAGAATTAAATCCCCATTCCCTTATCTGTGCTATGAGATGGAAGGGCAGGCACTATGCCTGGCAGGCTTTTGCAGAAGATAATGACTACCATCCCTCAGCGTGCACAACAACAGTCTCTGTATTTGCCTCCTGTCCAACACACCACTCTGCGCTTGGAAAAAAGCACCTCCCTCTCCAACATCCGAGATGGACTAAGTCTGGAGTCTTGCTGTGAGCACTCTACTATTTGCGTTTCTTGGTTCAAGAAAGAAAAGAAGTTCTTTATGCCAGCTTGAATTGGGCAGTTGTTTTCTCCCCTCCTCCTTCTCCGCAGGTCACACAGTAAAATGTACTTCTACTGTGAGAATTTCAAAGATGCTAAAGTTCCATGGTTTAAGTAAGAAATTGATTAAAACATTCACCTAAAAACACAAGCATGAGGTTGGACCCATGGGTTGCTACATGCTAGAAGAGATTCAAGCTCTCAGAAGACTCCCTGAAAATGTGCTGATACTGGATTAAATAGAACTTAAATAGAAAGTGAGAAGAGCCCAAATGGACTGCTGTCTCGAGTTGTGCTGATTCACACCCCAAGGTACTGCTTTTTCAAAAGCCACCTTCAAAATGTTTAATCATTTGTTAGGGGTCCTTACAACTGGATGCCGTGTGCTTGGGAACATGTAAAACTGACATAAAGCAAGAAGTAGAAGAACACAGAGGTATTGTCTATCCTTTAACAGGGTGGATAAAAGCAGTCCACCAGTGAGATCCACTTTTGCTATCAAGGCACTGCAGAGTTACTAGGCGGCTTTAGTCTAAAGATGTGGTTCCTTTCATCACAGAATAGTTGAGGTTGCAAAGGACTTCTGGAGATCACCTGGTCCAGGCCCCCTGCTCAAGAAGGGTCATCTAAAGCAGGTTGCCCAGGACTGTGCCCAGACAGACTGCCAGTATCTCCAAAGCAGGGAGACTCCACAACCTCTCCAGGCAACCTGCACCAGTGGAAACAAGAGGGTGGTAGGAAGCATTTCCCCATGTTCAAATGGAATTTCCTGTTTCAGTTTGTGCCCATTGCCCCTGGTCCTGTCACTGGACACCACAGAAAGAAGCCTGGCTCCACCCTCTTTGCATCCTCCTTTCAGGAATTTACATACATACAATTGATGAGATCACTCTGTTGCAGAGCAGGCTCAGGCAGAACAGTCCCAGCTATCTCAGCCTTTCCTCACAGGAGAGAGATGCCTAGTCTCTCCATCATCTTAGTGGCACTTTGCTGGACTTTCAGCAGCTTCGTCGCTCTTGTACTGGGGAGCCCAGCATCCCAGGTGTGGCCTCACCAGTGCTGAGTAATAATGCATGAGAGCTGACAAATATTATCCCTATCTTGGTCTTACTATCTGCTCCACAAATATGTTAAGTATGCAAAGAGAAGACAGTGGCATCACAAGGAATCATAATAGGATTGCCACTGTGTGAGTCAATATTTATTTTAATTGTAATTGGAGAGCTGTGCTCAGTTATCCACTTCAAATGACAGATGCAAAATGCATCGCTTAATCAACTCCTCAATCAATAATAAGCTTGTGCTTCAGCAGTGGCACATTTTTTTTAATTATTTTTTTTTAAATACAGCAGTGAACACTTACCTGCCTTCTCTGATTAATTCCTCTGCTGACTCAATCTGCTTATTGAGTTTCTTTACTTGCTTATAGAGAGAGAAGCATTGCTTATGGTCTTGGTCCAGTTTCAGACACTCCCGGACTTCACTTTTCACAGGGAGGGGAAAAAAAAACCAAACAAACCAGAAAAACATCACCACACATTATCAAATTTCACTCAGAGACGCAACACAGCATCTATAAGCTGTGCAGAACAATAGTTGACTTCTTTATACAATCTCTCCCTCCATCTAAAAATTAAATTAAAGTGAGACAAAAAATCTTCCAGAACATACAGGGATATTTGTCTGTAATTATTTTGTGTTGCCAAATATGCAAAGACTGAGAAGTCTTACATTAATAACTGACTAAATAGCAGCAGAAAAACATACCCTGGGAAAGAAATTATATTCAGCAGTTATCAGATACAATTGTTTGTGATTTTCCTATATATTTAACTCAGCTATATTACAAAGTACCTGTGCAGAAGTATATTTTATATTGCCTGAAACAAACAAAGCTTAACTAAGACCCAAACCATCTCTTGATGGCACATCAGCCAAGCCTGAGCCTGACTCTTCACTGTGAAAGCTCCAAGCAGGGCAGATACGTCTTAAAATAGTCAAGTCTTTAAAAAAAACTCCAGAATGCAATCATATGAAGGAATAAAAGTTTTGTATCATACGGAATCATTATAGTACAACCAAGGTGTTGTTTTTGAAAAGAGATAACAAAAATCTTATTTTGTTCCTAAGCACTGAAAAAAAAAATCTATTATCTGAAAATCATTACGCCCGTAAAGGTAAGAGGAAGAAACAAAGGGAAGGACAAGATAAGTCACTCAGCAAGTCCAAGAGCTATAGAACACTTTCTTAGTGCATCTTATGATGAAGAAAACAAAACAAAACAAAAAAAACGAGAAGCATGAAGAAAAGAGGCTTATACCTTCATTCTGACACCATTCTGTTCTTTAACAACTCTCAGTTGTACTTATAAAAATCTTAAGATTTGGTTATTAATAGAGGAAGTCTATACGTGGATTTTGGATAAAAAAAACAAACAAACACCTGTTCTTGAAATCACTAGGCTAAGTGATGGTCAGCTACCAAAAGTCACCACAGAAGTGACCCATGAGCCCCAGAGATTACGTATACTCTGGAAAGGGGAACCCTAATGCAAACCAATTAGTTATTTAGTGTTTACTTTGGTCCAGCTACAGAATGAATTTTTGCAGTTATAATCACATTGCAGTTTCCATCCACCAGCCTTTGTCATATGCTGCCAACAAAAGAAACTCAAGCTTTTTCAGTTAACTTCACCTTTTACAGAACAGATTCTGTGGCAGAAACCATATCAGGAGGAGTCTGGACATGCAGGTAGCGCACCTGAGATGAGCTGCACAGAAACCACTTGTGTGCAACACAAAGGATTATACCATCTGTCCAACTGAGCACAGAGTATGAAGTTAACAGCTCGGATTGGGCAAGGGCAGTTATCTACAGGACCGACTAGGGATGCATGGGAATAACACCTTAAACTTAACTAAATATGAATAAAAGGGTAGAACATTATCAAAAAATCATCCTAAATACTGGACACCGCAAGAATAAAAGACTGACAGCCCCAGATCCCCAGCTCCTCATACTCTGATACTGTTATACATCTAATCTATTCTTAAGCTTGTAACCTTTTGTTTCGACTCTTGAAAATAAAAATCTAGCCCTAAGACTTAATGCATACATTTTTTGTTTGCATTGTAAACTTAACTTGAACGGAGGTTCAAGGTTAAAAAAAGGCTCCCCCAAAGCAGTTTTAGAGCAGCGCTTTCTTCTAGGATGGAGAAATACAATAAGGACAGCAAATGTGCACAACTCTGACGGACCTGCACTACGGCTTCTATTTAACTAAACAAGCTGCTAGGAACCATAGATGGTTGGTCTGCCAAGAATGGCATCTTCAATTCCACTTCTTAGCTTCTAGAAAGGAGCTTCCTTTATCAGCTCCAGGCCAGAGCTGCTACTCCACCCAAACACCAGACAACACAGACATTTCACAGTTTATCATGACCTGTATCATCACGATTTTTGTCTCAATTATCATGATTACAGCAAACAGTAAAATTACCTGAGTGATAGTTCATGGTCCCCCAGCTGATAATATATCCTGCTGATTTTATAGAAGGCTTCAGTGTTATCATTCTTTAACTTGGCAGCAGCTTTCAAGTCACTAATGGCTTTGCTTGGTTCCCCTTCCTTTATATAACACTCAGCTCGAAGTTCCCGTAGCTCTGCATCCCAAACACAAACCTTGAGAAATAAAAATTAAAGCTTGCTTTTGGTCTGTGCCACTTCACTTTTCCTCCCCAACAAAAGAAAAATATAATTTAATTTCACTTTGCCAGCTGCAATAGCATAAGGTTCAAGCTGCATGCAGAGCGCATAAAATTAGCATCTTTGCTTCCTGGTGGATGCTGTGATGCACCTGCCCAAAGAGAAAACAAAGGCCTGAAAAATTTGTAAGTGATTCAAAGAGCTCATGCGGGGAGATGAATTAAATCTATTGGCACTGCTTAAACTGGGACAGTCTGTTGAGCCTCCAGGGAAGGATATCAGAATCATAAATTATTATATCCTCCCAAAAGAACAGGGGTAATGAACAGCAAGGACCAAGCTGTCAGTTGTCCTCTAGAAAGAAGCCTGTGGGTGAGATTCAGCTATGCAAGATGTGACCTTAGTATCTGGATTTTAAATATACATACAGAAGTAACAATGTCACACTATGGAAAGAATAATTACTTATAAGGAACTGCCTAGCGTAACTCTTTTTAGAGAATTTATTCCAGGTCTTATCATTTGTTTCAAAACCATCCTTTTAGAGAATGAGGCTTTTGTGCTTTTCCATGCTCCCTCTCCACAAACAAACACCCACGCTTTGGCAGTTTCTTCACCAAAAGCTAGAATGTTGTGAATTCCAAGTCAGTGTTAATTTGTGTGTTAAGAATCACAGCAGTTAACTGTCTTTTAATATATATTTCTATGTGACACACAAAACACCCACGTGATTATTTACACTTACACTATCAGACTACCTTCACTGATTAAGATTCATATCTAAGTAACAAGCTGAAAATCTAGATAGCTATGTACATTAACTTTGTGATTTTTTAAACCTTTTATTACTTCATTTTCTCAAGACAAGAAAGTACCTACTTCATAGTGAAGATCTACCATTTATAAAGTTTCTACTAAATACATACAAATTGCCTTCATACAGGCAACAACAACAAAAAATAATCTAGATAAACCCCCTCACAAGTCTCCTATATTTGTCAAGACTTCATTGGTTTGAGAACAACTTTTTCCCAAGATTCCCCAAGAACTCTGAACTGTGGAAAAATGGAAAGTAAAATCAAAAAGTTATCCGCAACAGAGGTTTGGCTGAAGTTGTAGCTTTAACCCTAACTACAATCTATTATTTTGATTTTTTTTGCAGCTAGTGCTCAGCAGTCTCCATTCTTCAACTTCGTTATGGACTCAGCAAAACTGAGCCAACTACACCAAGTGTTTTCACACCAGTGAAGAAGTTATTAAACAAAAAATACACAAATGTCAGCCAGAAGCTCTTACTTCCCTTTCACAGTACCATTTTACTTAACACTTACTGCCAAGATTTCGTCAAGAAGAGAAATAGCAGCTTCGTAATCCTCTCGCTGGTAGGCAGCTAATGCTTGTGAATGCAGGCGCTGTAGCTCATCAGATTTTGTCAGCTGAGTCTGGGCTTCTTTCTCCTCATTACTGCTGGGATTGGATTTGAGCTGCAAACATTAACAAGAAGAGAGACTGAAACGCTTGTTAAAGGATCTCTTTGTCCCATTAATAATCACATCTTGGAGAAGTGACTAAAGCTGCAAATAAAGCAAAAATAGTTTTAAAAACTGGAAATATTTCCAACTCCAAACTTCAGAAAGTCATTTTTAGCTTCAATACGAGTTGTCAGAAGTCAGAAATCCAATTCCTTCCCCCATCATGTCTGATCATTTACTGTTGGACACATCGTACACAAGTCACTGTCCTGCTGTCACCCCCTGGAAGTCACAGGCCTCTCAGTTGTAGCCTAGTTAACTCATCTCTCTGCTGACAGTGATTAGCCACTAGATTCCCCAGCATCAGTAGGAAGTAAATCCACTTGGCATAACCACGTATCTCACTTTAAGCACTATACTTATTTATAAATTAATGACAGAAATAAATGCAATATGTCAGGTGGCATTACTGTAAAGCTGTGTTTCTTGTGTTTTCCCAGAAAAAGCAGCTACAGCAGCAAGTTAAGATGGGGGAAAGGCTCAACTGGGATCAGCCGAGAATTCATGCACTTTGCTTCATGTGTAGTTTTAAACAAGTATAAAGTTTTGTCTACATAGATTCTAATTTCTCAAATCCCTCTCTCTGAGCAAGTAGAAGGGGTTACATTGTACTTGCCTTCATTCGTTTAGGAGACTTCTGTATTTCCAAAGGAAATAAAAAACCAAACCAAAAATATCTCATGGGTAACTCTGCTACCACCCAGGAAGACAAACATGGGCCAAGAAGAATCTCAGTCATTTCCTTACAAAGCCAGGGAGTCATTTGTAAAATTAGTGTAGTTGGAATAAGGCTCTGTTGCTCATCAGAGTCACTCTCAAAGTTTTAAAAACGACAGATCAGCAGGACTTGGTTTTTTTGTTTGGTTTGTTTACTTTAACAATCAAAACTTGCAATACTTTGCATTTTGTACACAGAACGTTGAGGACTCAATAAATTTAGTCAGTCATCTAGTACCTCTTCTTTCCTCCTTTATCTCGAAGTGATCCCTTCCCTTTTCTCACCAGTAAGTTCTTTAAACACTTGTATTTTCTGCTTAAGTTTCTAATGCAATTCAACAACATCAGCCCTCAGAACTCCTTCAATGAAATTTCCCCTGGTTCTAACTTAACTATGCGGAAGACGAAAGCCTAAATGCAACATCAAAAGCATGCACAGGTCCCACCTATGTCTTCCATTCTTCATTTCAATTCTTTTTGAACCTTATGCAGTTGTTTCATTTTACTCTGGCAAAAATCAAATTGTACTTAGACCTGAAAACTCTCCTTTATTCCCTACACTGTTTTTCAGCAACAGGAGAAGAATGTGATCAAAGGGTTTTCTTCTTTGTAGGCTAATTCCTAATACACCTCTCAAAAAGCTTTTCCTCTGGTTACAACGGAAACTCTGCCTATAAACCCCTGATGCTGAGCATCCTTTTTCTCCCTCAAACCTGGAGCTTGTAGTAGAGGCAAATTTCTGTACCTGTAATTTTAAGAGTTCCAAGACTACAAAACTCTCCGAAGTTCTGAACTCTCTAGATCCAGCTGACTTGCTTAATTTTGTCCCTCAGCTTCTCAGCGTGTTCTCTTAAAAATTAAGAGCATTTGCTACAGACGAGCCTTATGCTTCCACTTAAACTTAGCTCACAGTAACACTGCACTCATTAGACACCCAATATGCTTCCCATAATTTATTTGGATCAAAATGAGAGTGGAATATGAAAAGCAATGTTGCAATCATAGAGACAAGTCCAATAGTAATAAAAACCATTTGAGTGAAACATTTTAGGTAGCACAGACTATTCAGTTAAAGAAAGGGAAACTTTTCAAGCTGTCATTCAAACTAGAGCCATCACATGTTTGTGTGCTACAGTATGATGAAAATATATGCAGAAGCTATTAATAAGTGGTAACTGTATCGCTATGATGTTATAACCAGTAATGTTAACTAAAGCAAGAAACAGCCTGTTCATTCAGCTCCCAGAAAAGAGCTGGAAATGTGATGCAGTAGTTCAATATTCTCATTTTGCCCTGTGATCAGAGGACTGTCACATCACTGTCAATAACGAATCACATTACAATTACTCCTCTTCCTGTGAAGCAGTAAGCTTGAGGGTGACAAGTCAGAACAACTGCTTGCACTAAGTGTGCTAGATTTCCAAGAAAGGAGCCAAGTATTAAAAAAAAAACAAAACCAAAACAGCTGAATTTAATAGAGGTCTAAAGCAAACCTGACACTCCTCTGCATGCTTCATCGATGGCTTCAAAGCACAAAGTCAGAAGCAATGCTCTCTCAGGTCTGCTCGACAAGCACACTGCTCCTGGTGAATGTGTTCTTAGCACAGTTTGAGGTTTACTACATTTGGGTCAGAACACCAAATTAGTTGCAGTTCAAGTTGCAGCAACAAGAGCTAGACATTTGTTACAGCAGCTTTCACTCACTACCAACCCCCTCCCCAAACCTGCAAACCTACAGAAAAAAAAGAAAAAAATTCAGGCCAATATACAGGAATGGCTTTGTTACTGTAATTCTGTCACAGATTTACTGCTATAGGTGCTCCTTTAAAGCCTAGACTCAGTATAGGGGATAAACACACCCTAGCAAAATCCAATTTCTTCCCCTTCCAAGTGATCAAGAGGGAACAAAATCATCATCCCCACTCAAGTTATCAAGTTGAGCTTTAAAAGCATTTGCAAATATATGTATCTTTTCTCCCCCTTACTCTCAGTGAGGAAGCTGGCTTCTTCCAGAACTTCATCTCAAGGACTCGACTCAAAGCTTTACAACATCACCTCGCTGCACCCAGGACAGTGGGAAAAGGCATCAGCAATTCAGTTCATGAAACCCAGCATTTTCAGTTGTGGGGGTTTTTTGGCATCTAGAAAGTGCTCAGATCATTTCTATTCAAAGCAGGCAGCCTGGGAATGGCTGCCTTGCATTTGCAGTCAAACATCAAGTATTCAGAAGTTTTCTGATGGGAAAAGCATTTTAGCAGGCTGAACAATTCATGCTGGTTTTCAAGAAGCAACACAATCCCCCTCCAAACCTGCCACACTTCCTTGTACTTCACAAGTCCATCAACATGACCTTTCTAACCATACACAGAAGTTACACCAGCCACACATAAGGCTACAGGAAAAATACAGTGCAGCACTACTTCAGAAAAATATTGTTAACAATAGGCCATCAATACAGTCAAACTGGTAGATCAGCAATGACAAAAACCTGAAGTGAGACCACTGTTAAACTACACAGGATCTGTTTGCATTTTGTGTTGGATGCTGCTATCCTAAAGATGCCATGTGCCAGTCTGAATAATTAATATATTCTCCCCTAACACAGAACACTTACAGGAGACAGAACTGGAACTCATGAACTTGAAGCAAATGCCTCCTGCCTCTTAAATTTAGTAAGGACTTTTCGCTTCATGATCTTTTTTTTTTCATAAGTATAGGGAAAAGTTACAAAACATGGCTAAGTTAATTCAATGGCTTACCACAACGTGTCCTGCTTTCCAGCTACGTAGTCCTACATCTTCCTTTGCAATGGCCCACTAACAGTGTCGGAGTCGGCGGGAGAACCAGCTTCACGACCACCAAAGATGATCAGCAAATCTCATTTATTGCATCAATTAGCACCTTTTTATACAGTCGATAATTAAGTTCATACATATTGCAAAAGCTAAGCTCACTATTGGCTATTACTCCAAACTGTCAGCTCCTCCTGCTGTGCATACTTGCGGTTACAGTTCTCAGGCCAACTCCCCTAAACTTTTGGTCATGTTGACATAACACATCCCGTTATCGTCTAGCTTCAGCACCTGCAAGGCCATGCTGTCTTTGCACTAATTAGTGCTTACATTCCTTTTCGCTTATTTGCTGTTCCTCTGGTTGATCAGTGCTATAGTGTCTATGTGTCCCTTGTCACGTAACCAACTATCAGAAAAACTCTCCACATAACAGTACAGGAAAAGGTTGGGCGTTTAGTACAGGAACCCTAACGAAGAACAGTTACAGCCACCTTGAGAAAAAAACAACTCAAAATCCATACTCTCAAAGAGTGTAAGATGTACAGGCAATTCACCTATAGCACTTGAGTATCTTAGTATGTATTATAAACAGACACGATTAACTTGGAAAACTCTTCAATACTTTGTTCAAATAACAAACTATTGTTAAAAAACCCAAAATGTTAGACATACTTTTTCTATACCTTGCTTCCAGTGGTCCAGCACCACTAACAGAGATATATCTCTCTACAAAGTCTAAAGCTGTTTTATTTTCTTGTTTTTCACACTGGTAAATACACAAATAAAAAATTTATTAGGCTTGTAAAAAACATTGAGGGGAACTGAAGGAACCTCTGTGGTTTGTGTCATCTAAGATCAAGACATCTGTGCTCTTAAGCAAGCTCTACATTGACAAAGCAATATATTAGTAACACAATTAAGATGTTAGGTNACTGTGAGAGTGACAGAGCACTGGAACAGGCTGCCCAGAGAGGTTGTGGAGTCTCCTTCACTGGAGATATTCAAAACCCGCCTGGATGCATTCCTGTGTGATGTACTGTAGGTGACCCTGCTCTGGCAGGGGGGGTGGACTAGATGATCTTTCGAGGTCCCTTCCAACCCCTTAGATTCTGTGATTCTGTGATTCTGTGAATACCTTTTACCCTTTACCCACGAAGCTACAGATGATCACAATACCACGGAAAAATGTATCTGGAAACAATCTAATGTTACTTTGATCTGGTTAAGAGAACTTCAAATACCCAATCCAAGCTTGCCTTGTAACTTAAATCAGGTTAACTTACAGTGCCGTAAGATGGTCTCCACCAACTACATCCGAAACAGTGTTATTACACATACCAACCAACTATGGAAAACTATTGTTCAGTGTATTCTGCAGCAGTTGCGAGGTTCTCTAGATGAGAAAATGAGAATTTGCAGATGTATCATGCTCAGACATTTGGTCTTGGCTGACATCTAGTGGGGCTGGGAACAGCACCTTCAGTTTCCAGCTTTAAAGTGTTTATGTTTCCAAGGGAGACAGAATTGCTTATTTAGGGCACATCAATTTACAGTATTTATTGCAACAAACTACAACTGTGAACATTACAGTAGTCAAAAAAAGAAGATAATTTAAAAGAAATATGACAACTTGGTCCTTTCTACACTTTCCAATAGACTAGGAAGAAATTCTGGTCTATTTTTGTGCCTTCTACAGAATTCAGCAACTCGAACACTTGTCATTTCTCTAGGACACAAGCAGGGTCACAGACAGTATTACAAGGCACATACAAAGGGCTGCCAGGACTTGCATTGCTTTTGTCATCTTTTCAGAATGCCTTCCATCAGCCAAAGTATACCAACATTCCTTTTATTTTCACTAAAAATCACGTGCCTGGAGATAAAATAAATATTCCAGGGCTTTCATGGATTGAGGTCTTAGACATGAGTGTTGATGTGCCCACAGCTCGGTCCTGTTGACTTCTACTATTCTGAAACTACTGACCAAGAGAGAAGGGATTTTGTATTAAAGCGTATGAACACTCAATCAAAGTTTCAGCAGAGAAATAAATACTATTCATATACTGTGGGCAATGACTTTCTAAAGTCACCTACAATTCCTGTTCCATCCTGGGCACTCTGAACACAAGTATTAGGCCCCTCTGCTGACACCTGTTGAAAGTTTTATCACCTAGATTTTCAAAGAGGTAGCTGAGCTGCAAAGGAAAAAGCTGAAGAGCTTCTAAAGATTAATGAGTATCACTAGACAAAAAAAAAAAGGCTCATATAAGGAACTTCACCAGCTTGGAGCATCTGTTGGCCAAAAGGAGAGGTCTCTAGAAATGCAGTATTGCTTAACAGGTCAAGGCACAAGCCTGAATCACACCCTCTATTCAAACCTCTGATTAATTTCAGCCAACAGGGAAGTACAGAGTAAGAAAAAACCCAAAATCTAGAAGGAAGGTATGAAGGCTGTGGTCTCAAGAGGCTCTGTTCCTGAAAGGGGCACTCCCATCCTTTCCAGTCAGGCACTCCCACTGCCTGCTCTCCTCCTGGCTCTGTCTCACAAGACAGTCAGTACTGACGTGCCACAGGGGGTAGAAACACCCAAACAAAGCAACTGCTCTGTTTGGCAAGCATGTAACTTTAGATTATAGGTCTAGAGTGCTCAGGAAACTTCTCCCACATACTATAAAACCGCGTAGAAAGAATTTAAGGGTACGTTTGGGTTTTTTTTCCTCCACAAGTATACACTAAAGGATAGTATTACTATTATATGTAAAGAACAGTTTCAATAATTCTTTTAAGCTCTACACAAAGCTGCTGCTGTTACAAGGTGGTGAAGTTTACCTGTCAATCTCCCCTCTGTTTAGATAGAGCAAGAAAAAATCAGCCTTTCTCTCACTCAAAAATCTCCTAAACTGCTGAGATCCCTTTCAAAGGGCATGACTCCAAGAGAGAGTAGAGGAGGGATGGGAAGATAAACAAGCTTTTCAGAGTCTCCACTGGGATTCCATAGACTTCTGGAATATGCTAGGAGAAAACAGCACTTTACAGGCAGCTCATTTCATCAGTCACCTTGCAGCTCTGGCAGGCACAGAAAGCAACACAGGTGACACCAACTCTTAATGCAAGTGTCACACAGCAAATTACAAATCAACTCACTCCTACGTATCTGTCCTTGAGTAGTCCATATCCTGACCTGGTTTCTCCAACTCAAAAGTAGGAAATATTCTAACATCTGATCTACTCCCTTGAAGCCAAGGCCTGACCCCAAACAAACAATCTCTTGTCTGAAATCACACACAAGATAACACATTTACTATCATTCGAGGGCATACAAGCTACTTCCAAAGCTGGCTTTACAAGAAAAAAGCCGATCTCATCTACACAACTAGTTCCTCAGGAAAAAGCTTAACACTGAAGGTAAAAACTCTCACATTTGACAGCTCACAGTTCCATTTTGTAAGCATAAAACATCATCAGGACCACCTATTCTAGGTAATGTCCTGAAACCCTGCACAGTAAAGGAAGTAGATTATTTTTCTTCAAATTAAGACTTCCCTGTAAGTGAAGAGGGATGGATGGGGTGGAGGTTTGTTTTGTTTTTTAGATACAGCATTCCCACCCCATCTTTCCCTGATATTCAACTTTTGCAGACTCAAACATATGACCAGCTTGCTGCATGCCTACTGACTTACAGTGACTGTTTGCAGACTTGGAGCCTATGCACTACTAATGCAGGATGGCCAATGTTTTTCTCCAATTTAAGTCCATATTTGGACACCAAAGTTTGCTGATGTGTTACATGCTTAACTAGACTAAAAGCATTCCAGTCAGCAGATAATCCAGACAACAAAGTGAGGGCCTACAGGGCTGCTCACATCCTGACCTACATTTACTCAACTAAAAAAGCAGAATCAAATTACTCTGTTCACACATAAAACATGCAATTTTAAGTATCTAAGTACACAACTAATTTCTAGCCTAAAAGCTATTGAGATCCTACTAGCATTTCTTTGGGCCATATCTCCCCTAGTAGCAGGAGGAATTTCATTTCAAGGTACACTTCTGGCTTCTTGACAACCAACTTACAAATCGAGTCCTAGCTTCCTAGTGGCTACTATATTTACCTTTCCTCTGTCACTTGTGGTAGCAAAGGTAGAGTTTGGATGTAAAAGTCTTGAAATAATCTGGAAAGATATTCAATCCCCAACAGCCTTCCTCCTTCTCTCCCCTCCTCTCTGTCATGATTTGGACAGTTGTTCTATCACCCAACTCCACGTGAGAGGGGAAATCGGGAAAAGAAAAGGAGACCTGTGGGCTGAAATGAAAACAGATTTCATAGACTAATAATAATAGTAATAATGGAGTAACATTAACCCCAGTACTAATACAAGACACAAAGTTATACTCCGCTCCAGTAGTAGGTGCGAGCTGTGCGCATCCAGCAGTGAGGGCTGAGTGCCAACACTGCAAGGCACAACAACTCCAGTGAGAGGACCATGATCAGAGCAAGTGGAGGAGCAGGCCTCAGGTATGGGATCAGGACCCTCTTGAGAAGGCAGCCATGGAAGAAGAAAAAAAAACCACACACCCCCAAACATCCCAATATACAGCGAGGGTGGTGTTTATAGTATGGAATACTTAGGCTGGCCAGCTTGGGTCAGCTGCCCTGGGCTTTGCCCCTCCTGGCCCACTGCACCTGCATGGCTCAAAACTACCCTTGACCTTGATCACTACTGAAACCTGCACACCAAAGCTGGGTATAAGGAAAGCAACACATCTCATGTCTCTTGTTCTCACAGAACTGGAGTCTGCAGTCTCTCAAAACTGTAATTTCTATGAACAGAAAAATGATCTTACAATTCTGTCCCAGCAAAGACAGGACACTCTCATATACAAAAAAAGCCCAAAGAAACATGGAATGTCAATATGTGTCACAGTATTGTGACTCTGACTTTCTCTCATCTTGAGATTTAATGCAATTTCATATTTAGATGCAAACATACTGCCAGAGTAAACTAGGTATTTTAAGGATAACTTAATTCCCTCCCCTATATGAATAAATTAACCTATTACAAAGGATTACTTTAATATAGGCTTATTTTCACAGAATCACAGAATTCTAGGGTTGGAAGGGACCGCGATGGATCATCTAGTCCAACCCCCCTGCCGGAGCAGGTTCACCTACAGTACATCACACAGGAACACATCCAGGAGGGGTTTGAATGTCTCCAGGGAAGGAGACTCCACAACCTCTATTTTGCTTGAATATACTGTGTTTCACTGAAAAATGTGCTCTTCAAAAGAGACTGTTTGCCATATTCTCTAAGTACACAGGGAGTATTGTTCACAAAACCAAGCAAACTGGAAGATTTAGGACTAATATGATATCTTCGTAAGTCAGCTTCTGAAAGGAAGCTCTGTTCTAATTCAGGTTTAAAGCTTGACTGAATCACAGAATCACAGA
>VZRW01011853.1:0-30369 GCA_013398125.1 Aegotheles bennettii | reverse complement strand
GTAGGGCCAATCATGTGGATTTTTTGAGGCCATATTTTCAGGAAGGGTGTGTGATGATGGGGACACACCATTGAAGTTTTAGATGTGTAAACAAGCCTGGAGCCCCATCAATGGTGATGCTGTGGAAGCGGTTTCAAAGGAAGATGAGGGCCAGCAAGAGCTTTCAGGACTCACTCCTTTGGCTTGGATGGTAGGGCTAATCTTGTGGATTTTTTGAGGCCCTATTTTTAGGTAGGCTGGCTGACGGTGGAGACACACCATCAAAGTTTTAAATGTGTAAGCAAGCCTGGTGCCCCATCAATGGTGGTGCAGTGGAAGCGGTTTCAATGGAAGATGAGGGCCAGCAAGAGCTTTCAGGACTCACTCCTTTGGCTTGGATGGTAGGGCTAATCTTGTGGATTTTTTGAGGCCCTACTTTCAGGAAGAGTGTGTGATGGTGGGGACACACGATTGAAGTTTGAGATGTGTAAGCAAGCCCGGACCCCCATTAATGGTGGTGCTGTGGATCAAAGCTGTAATCAAAGCATACAGCTTTCCTTCAGCTTGAAAGAAAAAGGAGGCAAGTCTGAACCAGTGCGTACAAATGATATATTCCAATAATTTTAGACCCCTATTTTATGGCAGTGAGAGGAATGCTATAAAATTATTTGATGTTAGTGAACAAAATTTCCCAAAAAGAGACAGTGTAAAGTGATGCCTGTAATGTAATTTCTTTTCAAACAGACTGCTTATTCATCTTCAAACCATCTTTTGACTGAGAAATATTTTAACTGTGTCATTTCAGAGTGTGCACATAATAACAAAAAAGACTCTATGGTAACATTCCCTAATTCATTTTCCACACATTTCTATTACATAATGCATTGGAAATCCATCTTACTCATTAAATCTTGAGCAGATCGAGAAAGTGGTACCAAGAATCCCGTTAACAATTCAATTATAACAAAAGTTAACTACAAGTATTCCCTGGTCCTTCAAGGTTAATAATAGAGAGCTATGGATCCTCAGGGCTCAGTACTGTTGCTAAAATGTGTGCAGGGAAAATTTAGACTGAGAATATTTGCCTAGTATCAGCAGAAGAATTATGAGCATGAAATATATGTTAAAACAAGTTTATTACTCAGAAGCACTTATACTGTGGTTTTCCATTAGAAAAACAAAGGCATAATAATCTATTAAACTAAAAATCCTTTTTTTCTCACTAATATTTAAAAGAAACATTAAGTTGTAACAAAAACACAAACATGATAAAACAATTAGGATGGATATAGACTTGATGTAAATGAATGGCATGAACAGCCAGTAAGATTTAGACAGCCTAAGGAATTTGCCAAATGCAGGTTGGAAAGTAAGGGAAAATTAGTAAAGTACATAAAATATGAGATGAAGGCATGTTTAAGGAGAGGAGAGGATGATTCCAAAGCACTGTCCCAGGACCCTGTTGCGGGATAGCAATTATGACTTTCTCCTTTGTTGTATACTGAATAAGGAACTTTTCCTCATAACTCAGTTTCTGCCGAGTTAAACCTGTGGGACCCAGTGCTAATTTTGGATGGACTTTTCAGAAGCAAACCTAGAAAAAATAGCAAGTACCTAGGTGCTCCTCTGTAATCTGAGACATCAGGGTGTGTGCAGGTGCTAGAATACCCTTCTGCAGCCCAAGAATGGATAGCCAGATTCTCTGCTTGAGGAGCATGCTCTGCACTTTGCTGCTCACTGGGCACCTGTGGATGCCTCATCTGAAGATGGTTGCTTTTCTTATGATGATGTTTAGACTACAAACTTCCTTTTGCAGAGACAGCCTACCACCCCACAGGAGCCTCCCTGGCCCATTTCGCGAGCTGCCTTAATGGAAACTTGAGTGCATATTTAAAGGAAGTACCTATTTGTGGAACTGAGATTTTAAACAAATGTGGCAATTAATGCCAAGCTGGACTTCGTGTGTAGTAGACATGTTTCCATTGGGTAATGAACTGAGTGAGAAATAATTTATTTCATATAGCCCACCTGATGTTCAATATGGAGTTTATTTTTTCTGTCAGTTGTGCAAGATTTATACATTTTAATGCAGTGCACTCTTCAAGAAATCTGCAAAGAATACTCCTTCCAACTGTACATTGCACATATAGTCACATCCAGCCAAGGAATCCAAAACTTTACAGCTTAATATTCAAAAAGTAAAAGGCTAAAAGACATTGCTGTTTATGAGATACAATGAGAAAAAATATTCTTATGCCAGGTGCCTAGATTGAACTGGCAGGCAGATCAATGTTTTATCCAGCACTTAAAAGAATGAGCAGTATATTTGTTTCTTACAGCAATGCAATTGTAAAAATGAGTCAGAGAATCAAGCTATACATACTTTTATGAATATTTATTATCTTGCCATATGGATCATTCTTCTATTCATAAGATCTTTTAAATATTCAGTGCTCTATAAAGATGCCCACGGAAATGTAGAGGCAAGCTCTTTTTATATATCTCATTGTATTATATGAAATAATTGTTCATAATAAAGTAGAAAGAAAATTAAAATTATTTTTTAATGAAAGTGACTATAAAGAAAAAATAATGAAAGATGAACTGGTGCCTTAAACAATCCTTTTTTAATACTTAGTTATCTCTAGTCCTATTGAAACTTCTTCAAATTGGATATTTAAATGAAAAAGAATAGAACTTTTATAGACTGTGTTTTTGAATATTTTTTTGTAAAAACCTAGGAGGAAAGTCGATCACAAAAACATGTTCTCCAGTTGAAAGTTCAGTTACATTTTGATTGAAAACAAGACTATTTGGTTGTTCATGTGTCATAGTTTCCTTGTGAAACACCTCCTAAATATTAGAGATGATGTTAAGAGCCCAAGTCATAACAGACCGTGTCTGACTCACCTTGCTTTAGTGCTGGTAAGAAAAGTTTTGAGCCCTGGGGAAGTCCAGACTCATAGGCCAGCCTTGTTGTTGGACTAATTTTTCATATAACTGACTTTCTTGAGATTTGTGGCCACTTTAGCATCTATCATGTTTCCCAGCAGAGGGGGGGTTATTGGACTGTGTCATGATCTAATTGTACTTTGGGTAATTCATGACTTGCCCCCCTAGACCTCCCATGCTCATGTACATGCAACTGCAGAAGGCACCAGTCCTCCCTTTAGAAACCACAGATGAGGCATTAAGTGACTACACTGGGTTCCACAGGTAAATTGCATTTCAGCAGTGGGTAAAGACCATCTTATTCATACCAGATAGCACTACTTCCTTCCAGAAAAAATAGGATTTCTGTAAAATCTTATGTTAATTGGTGTCATCCCAGTGAATTAATAAGCATAAACTGTGCATGTATCAGAGGAGTCAGATTATCTAGAAGCTAATTCACAATAGTATTTATAGATATGATATTGTGAGTTAGACCTGGATGTGGTGATATTCAGAGTCTTTATGCTGATTTGTATCAGTTTAGGGATCTTGTCCTTTGGATGAATTCCACTGTACTTCAGAGAGGAAGGTACTGATTTTCCCAGGAGTTTGCCTGACTGAAAGCCATAGATCAAGCTATACACACTTTAAAAAGCAGCACTTTTGCCTCTGGTTTCAATTCAAAAAGTAGCAGGGAGAATTTTTTCCTATGTTCAATTGTTGCTTAGTTTAAACCTCAGTAATTCACCCTAATTACAGAGCACTTTAAGTTTAAGCCTGAATCAAATCTCTGAGGTATAGAACTTTAAATTACTGCTGGTCTTTAAAGCAACTACCTCTTGCTTTTCCAGCTGTATCTAAAAGTCCAGATTAAAGAACATAAAAGAGTACATACTGCAGATCCTTTTTTTTTCATTCTCACTTATCCTATTTTATATCAACGTAACTTCAGTATTTTCCCTGGAGCTGCTGGAGTTCCATTTGGTGCCCACTCACAGGTATTTGTGATGCTATGGTGCATCCCAATGGGCTGGCAGGTGGAACAAGGACACGTACCCTTCTGAAACAGGAGCTGCAGGGGAGGAGGATCCTACTGACCCTCAAGCGATGCAGCTGGGGGCACCTATCTCATCCCCTTTGTCTCCCCAGAGGTATCAGGGACACCTGTAAGCTGTGATAAGGCATCTGGCTTCAGTGCCCAAACTTGTTGGCAGGAGCTGAATCCTGTCCTATCCATCAGGTGAGTAACCAAATCTGCATGCCAGGGAGACATTTTAACTGTGTATCCTAAATCAGGGCTGGAAAAGTTGAGAACATGAGTATGGGCAACTACTACATATCTGCCCATCTGTCAAGTGGCATTTTAGAGCAGAGTCTTCCTATCATCTTGTGGATTTCAGCTCTGTTTAGAGGGTCTCTGCAGTCCCTATAGGGTTTGCTCACACAAAAGCAGTAGACTGGTTCTTAAACAGCTTTAAACTCTTAAATTTTTCATTTCAAAGTCATAGGGGAGACAGTAAATCACTGATGCTAAGCAGGGACTCCACCCTGGTATGTCTTTAAAGCATAAACACAGGGAAAGCAGGAAGGAAATGTAGCTCCTACCAGCTTAGTATTGTGATACACTCATCTCTTAAACAAATAAAATATAAGGACTATATTAGGACTAAAATAAAATATTAGGATTAAACAAAAATTAATCACATACAGTAACTGGTAGCCTCATAACCTCCCAAGAACCAGAACGTTTTAGTAGCTCTCATTATATAGTCTCTGAAGGTTCCATGACAAGTTGATCCTATTCCCTCCTTTCATGGAAGAAGCATTGCTAAAGAGTGAAGAGCATTAAAGACTTCATAACAGCTTTCTGACAAGACTGTTTTAATTTCATAAATTTTATGATGAGTGAGCTATATAAAGATGATTCACTGTTTCTTTTATTCCAAATGGTTGTTTAAAATATCAGCCCTATTAAAACAGCTGCAGATGTGTTGTAAGATCCATACTGAAATGCCTCCAAGGCCAGTTTCTCATTTGGATCTCCAAGACTGTCACTTTGCCAGAAAAATTACAGTCTGCATTATATTTGTTCATTTTTAATTTTAACTTTGGCATCACCCCTTGAAGAGAAGAAGCAAAAAGGAGGGCACAGAGGCATACAGTTGTTAATAGCAGTGTGTCAAATCCACACATGATCCTGTCCCTCTACTCAGCCCTGGTGAGTCCACATTTGGAGTACTGTGTGCAGTTCTGGGCTCCACAGTACAAGAGATACATGGAGCTCCTGGAGCAGGTCCAACAGAGAGCCACTAGGTTGGTCAGGAGTTTGGAGAATCTCTCCTACAAGGAAAGGCTGAGGGAGCTGGGCCTGTTCAGCCTCAGGAAGAGGCAACTGAGAGGGGACCTCATTAATGTGTATAAATACCTAAAGGAGGAGTGCCAAGAGGATGGAGCCAGGTTCTTCTCAGTGGTGCCAACCAATAGAACAAGAGACAATGGGCAGAAACTGATGCACAAAAGTTCCACCTGAACATGAGGAAGAACTTCTTTACTGTGTGAGTTCCCGCACACTGAAACAGGTTGCCCAGAGAGGTTGTGGAGTCTCTCTCACTGGTCTCTCTCACTGGATTAAAGAACCGTCTGGATGCAGTCCTGTGCCATGTGCTCTAGGATGAATCTGCTACGCAGTGAGATTGGACCAGATGACCCACCGTGGTCCCTTCCAACCTTACCGATTCTGTGATATGCCTCCCCCTTACTGTGGGAGGCATATGGGGCTGGGGTCCCATCACAGCCAGTGAGTGTCCCAGGGCCACAACTCCCATGAACCACTAAGCATTGTTACTCCTTCAGGAGGGTTAATAAGCATGTACATTTCTGCTGCTGCTGCAAAAAAGCACACTGCCACAATTAGCTGGGCTTGCATTCAGAATGTATATAAATAATCAGACTTTTCATCAGAAGCAGAGAGGGGCTGGGACACCACTGCATCACAAGGAAGGGAGGAAGAGGAACAGTGTAGTGGGAGCATCTAACTGTTGGGTAGGTTTCTGAACAGCAGTGTGGTACAGCAAGGACAGCTTGTATGTGGATCTGTTTTCATGGCAACACATTCCTCTTGGCACCCAAGATAACAATGCAGCAGATTTTGCTACTAAGCATAGTATTTATATTTGGCCATATTGACTCTATTCCTTTGATTGCTTTTATATCAGATGAAGTCCTTAGAGTTTCAGGATGAAAAAGTACGTAGCTGCCTTTATGAGAGTAAGCAAAATATATCTTGAGAGGAGGCATTGGATTTGATAATAGTAGCAGTCTTTTTTTGAGGTAATTTATAGCAATAATATAAGAAAAAGGAAAGAAGGGCAGGTTTCTGTTGTTGCTGTTTTTCTCTGTACTAGCACACTGCAGATTCTCTCATTAAGTATGCTACACAGTCCAGGGATTGATTTTATTGTCAGAATTTGAAGTATTGATTAGAACTGGTGAAAAAGAGTTTCCTGGTATCAGAAAAGCTTTGAATAACAGCATAATATGAATCCCAGTCATGTGCATGCCCTTTCACAGGCTGCTATAGGCTTGATAGCAACATCCCTTAAATATGAATTATCATTGATCATCTATTAGACTGGCACATGTGACACCTTTTATTGAGATAAAAGACAACTTTTTCCAATTCTTTTTCTTTCCTATGGTAATTAGGAATAATGCTATTCAGTGTTCACAGATCAAACAGACATGGGAAAGATGCTAAGGAGCAAGGATTGGTATTTTTCTTCTGATTTAACTAAAGGAGGTAATCAAAGGTACATATAATTATCCTTCTCTGATATACCTCCTTCTGCTTCCCTTCATTTCCCAGACACAGACATTCAGGTGATTTCTGCAGACAATATTAACTTAAATTCACATCCATGACTCTTCACTGGTAGGAATCTTATGCTTCTAGCTCTGGTCCTGATAAGGGCATAGCCAGCCAGGATCTTGGTGTCTCCTGAAGCAAACATCACTAATCATTAAACTCTCTATCCACACAGTGTATCTGAAAGGCTGAGTTATTTCTGTCATGTGAATAGAAAATCATACTCTCATGCTAGGCTACACTTTCAAAAGTACAGTAAAATGGTGTTATCAACATCCTATTTTATTCCCATTAAGGTGTAGATCCACTACCATCTTTCTTGTTTAGCAGTGCTCTTGATGTGAAAGACATGCTGGAAGCCATCTCAAAAAACTTCAAGCAGCTACAGACAAGTCATTTACATCTGGACTAGTCATTGCCTGGCTCCTCTAGTGAGCAGACAGAAGCAGACACTTTTAGGTGTGATCCATCTGACAGACATGACATCTGCTTCAGGATGTGAGGAACCAGGGTCTTGAGGTTGTGACCACATTAGTGGTAGGTATCCACGTGGTAAACTTCAACAATTGTGAGGCAAACCTCACCATGATGTCTTTATTTGGTTATAGGCACAGAAAGCTTGTAGCAGGAAGGCAGTTGTGATGTAAAAGGCTTGATGGAGGAAATGCATGGAGAAAACAGTTCCAAAGATCTTAAAACAGACACCAAAGGTCTTAATTATGTGAGAGGACTACAGATGACTAAATAAATTACTCATGTTTAGAATCATATTTTGATGTTTTTGTCTATCTTCAGAAAGAAATCAAACTGTGTACTGGAAAACATGGAACTTCTGCAGAGGAGAGATATTTTCAGGTAGAAAAGGTTGGTATCATAAAAAAACCCGTAAACTTTCTATCCCTAGTTACACTTGTGAGGAACTGGGGGATACCTGTCTTCTACACAGACCACCTGAGACAGGGAGGAGCTGAAATCTCTTCAGCTAGACTCTCAGGGGAAATCTAAACTTGGCCTAGATTACGTTTCTTTTAGAAATGCTGAGATGCACGAAGTCTGGAATTTAGCCGTAATACAGCTCACCACTACTGCAATTAACGTGACAGTGAAAGATAGGCTTTGTTAGTGCTTCAGGACACAGTATGGACTTCAGTGGACAATCAAAGAAAGCAGAAGTCATATTTCAAGATCCTAGGATTTACACTTTTAATGACTGTTCCTTTCAGTCATCCATATAATGAAAGGCCTAGTGCATTAATCCTTAAATTGCTCAAGGAAGGAAGGAGACATTTTTGCTATAACTCAGCACCTGGCAACTTGGTCTTTACATGTGAAAAAACTTTATGTATTCAATACTCTTGATGACTACCTTAGATTTAGAAGCAGTGCCATTTTTAGTCAATCAAAATCCTGAATTTATGGCTTTCACTTCAGAGGTTGAAACTAACCAGAGAAATAAGATGAGAATTAATGGATTACTCTTGCATTGTTCATCCACGTTCCTTCATTCATTCTCAGATCACTCACTCACCTTCTTGACATTCCTCTCAGTTCAGCTTGGAAAATATCTTCACTTTTTTTGCCAAAGTAGACTTTAAGACCATTTTAGCCATACTTTGATATATATTGCTTTTCTTTGGACTCCTTTTATTTTTGCTTGTGTTCCTTAAGTGAAGCTCACTCAATTAATCCGATACATTGTGAAGTCAGAATATCTCATTATGTTGTTGTATTTATAGTTCTCTTATCCTAATAGAGCACTCTGCTTTTGCAAGGATGTCTAGGTTACTTCAGAATTACATCAATTTTTGCCATTGAATGATACCATTCCACTACCAACTTAAATGCAATTTAAAAATAGAGATATGGATTAAATGAATCTCCAGTCAGAGTACACTGCCAAATGAGATGCCTGCCAGTGCATGGCATGTCAGATAGGAGCAGCTGAGAATGGAAATGGAGGAAGGCAGAAGCCTCCGGAGAGGCAAAAGCAGTAGGCAGCTCTAAGAGAATGATTGTTTTTCCTGCTAGACATGAACACATGAGGTTTCACTCTGCAACAAAACAGACCGTGCTGTGGCTGTTCTAGGCAGAGACGCAACAAGCTCATTGTTTTGCATGCAAACATGCTAAACCAAATCCTCCAGGAAAACTCACTAATAGACTGCATAGAAAGATAATAGGGTAAAGGATAAGTTGATAAATTAAAATGAGTTATCTTAAAAACACTGGGTATCAGAGCTGTTACTTTGGTCCCCTTAACAGTATGATTTAAAAAAAAAAGGCTTGTTAACTGTTCTGTGTCCTTTCTGACCTTAGTTAATAGGCTAAAGCTCAGTAGGGAGTTCTTCCATAAGGAAGAAAGGCTGACAGTGGATTTAGGCATTGCTGATATGATCAAAGATGTTTAGCTGCAAAAAAAAGTACTGGGATCTGTCTTCCCTGGCCATAGCAGTAATCAGACAAGTTCCCAGCCTCCCACAGAAATTATCCCTTAGCTCTATCTCAGAGCCCACTGCTAGCACTTGTTAATGCTTCCTTTGCTTTTTGCTACCATTTTCCTCAGTGGCAGGTACCCTTCCCTCTTTCTGTCACAGATGGTAGGCAATCAGTTTCAGAAATCAGTTCTTACATGCCTGCATTTGTCTTGACCTTCTCCACTGCCAAGTGATTCATCTTGTTTGCAGCCTTTGCAGTGTGCAAGCCAGTGCTTGTGACAGCTTTCCTATAATTTCTGCTACCTGGTTTCACAGAGTGGTTGAATGTCCCCTTTACAGTTATTTTGGGTGAAAGGCAGCTCTTACACTAAGCAACAACATTTAGATCAGCTCAAAAACTTATTTCACAGTTAACGGTTACACAGGCAGGCCCTAACGCCTGTCCCACTTAAATGAGCTAGATCCCTTTGTCTTTGATGGAGACAGATTCAAATTTTCATATGCAAAAGTTCTCCTCTGAGGTGAGATGAACTATTCTAAAATGATTTTAAAATCTGCCTGTTTAACCAGCGAATATGCCTGAATTTTGCTGTTGTCATTCTCTGCTGACATATTCTGAACCCACTGCCTAAACCTGCAGTTAGATCATTTTGTCAAACCCAGAAAACACTGAAGTGGATGCTTAAACTGAGGTTCAAGAGGATAAGTATTAGTACAATTATTTTTATAGTATTGTTTAATTCCAAGTGTCATTGTAGTAGTGTTATACTGAACAGATCTCTACCAACGATTTTTACCAAAAATCATGTCTGGATCAGAACTTTCACTTGCAGTTACACAGAGGGATATCTATGATATGTAGTAAAATTATTAATGATTTTATAAAATACTTATCAGCTTTTTATTTTATATTACTCTCTGTTGCCTGTTCTGCTTTAATCACACCAGGAGTAACAGGCTAATTTAAACTGGCAAGGACAAAGGAACCTGTTTTATTTTCATCTCCATTACGTATCTCTGGTTTTGTAAAGAAACTGTAGTCCTAAGTTATATCTTGCATGCAATTGAGAGTTCTTACAAAGCAGATGAATGCTAAAGAGAAACAGGGCACTAGAGACTATATTTTACATGCAGCCCTGGTGGGCAGGGTTCATTTCATTGATTAAAAAAACCTTTAAAATCAAACCTTTGCTGTATTTCTGAAGTATCTTTTGCATGGATGAAATTGCCAGCACTGAAATTAACTTTTAATAAATGAAAATGTCGAGCCTTCTATTCACAAAAATAGAATTCACAAGTTTCATAACTAGATGTGCTTATACTCTTACACAAAGCTAATCTATTGCTTTGTTTTTCAGTATCAAAAATACCCTTGCTAGTGACGTTCATACAACTATGAAAGAACATCTTGTTAAGCAAAAAGACAGTAGGCCTCCAGCAGTTGAATGCAGATGTGTTTGTACCCAATAAATACAAATTTATTCATATTCCTGAAAAAATCTATTTTTCTACCCACCAATTTCCCATGTTACTGAGCCATAAGTGTACAGCTCGATAAACATGTCTTTTTAGGTGAGCCAAAGCACTATAACTCGTCTGGTAACTAGGCTGTGGGAGCTGGTTTGGTTGCTGTAAAGGTAAGTTGATTGCTCATTGAAAGCAGGTAGGCTATTTTGGACTTTGCTCTCTTCACAGCCAGTGACTGCAGAGTACCAGGTGCTGTAAGACAAATCCATCGCTACCCTCACACTACTTTGTTTAGGCTGCTGTGCTGTAAAGCTGGATGTGATAGCTGGAAAAAGAACAGCCTTTTTTCTTTTGTTTGGTTTTTCTTTTGTACAGCAACAAGGACATGACTAGTATAGAGACAAAGAGTAGAAATATTCACATATTTGTTGCCAATTTCATATCTTAATTTCATGGTCTCCCTGTAAGCTAAATATCTGCCTATACAAAAAGACATCCTTCAAAGCTTACGCACCCACAAAACGTGAATCTTCATACACCAGAAAAGATAGTCTGTGCTCTTTGTGCTGCTAGTTTCCCTCTTTTTTAAAAATAAATAAAATAAAATAATAAAATGGTGTTTAAACTGATGGCAGCCTCTGTTGACTTGTAAAAGTTATTACCAATATACCTGCTGCAATATGCTCCCTGGCCAGGATGGCTGATGAAGCCACTGTCCCCATGGTTGACCTTTCAAGACCAGTATCTCTCACTCTGCAGCCCTTTCTGCACTGTAACAGAACTTGGATCTTTGCAGCCTCTCCAAGAGCAAAACAGGTTGACAAATAGCCCCATGGCATTTGCATTGAAGTGTTACAGCTTGGATCACAAATTCTTGCCAGTACACTTCCCAGATGTTTCAGACTCAGGTGCTAGGATGGGCACTGTGTACATTAATTTTGCAATGACCCTTGTCTTCCAGTTAAGAAGAAAACAGTGTTCCTTGTCTTTTCCTCTTCCTTTACTTCTTTATCCTTGACCATGAGGTCAAAAAAACAAAAAATAAAATAATGAAAACAAGAATTTTATTTTTAGATTTTAATGGTACAGAAGTTCTTTGAGGAGGGATCAGAAGTCTGAATTTACCACTTTAGACATGGCTAGGTTTTTTGTCAGGGAGAGGTTAATCTTCCACTCCTGCAAATCACTTCAAAGAGAACTCTTCCCTTTTGGTCTTGGTGAGTTGAATGACTTGGAACCAGCTCCTATCACTTAACATATTTAACCACACCAGAAACAAACAAGGATCTTCCATGTTAAAATAAATGTCTTCAACACATAGCAGTACCATTCACAGATGTCCTAAAGATGGAAGATGCACACTAGCAGCTGTCACTTCTTTGAGAGGCATTCTGTCTGAGGTGTGTGTATAGCTTTGTTACATTTGTGTCACTTTAGGCACACAAGTGACACACTGACTTTGTCTATAACTGTGGTAGCTATCACAACATATAGCCATTGCCTCTGCAACCTTGTAATTAACTTGATCTGTAATTTTACTGAGCCAAATTGATTTTTCAACAGTTACAAATTAGATTAACTAGTTCTTGAATACATATTGGGACCTTATTACTCCACAAACAAGTATGATAGTCTGACTTAGGTCATATGTGATTAGTCAAAAGAACAGGGTGAATATGCAGAATAAAGTCTGTATGATTTATTTATATTTTAATTTGATAAAGAGCTTTTCAACATCTAATTTGAAGACTTATTTTCCAGTGGACTTACCACAACCATGGAAAACTGTCCTAAAGTCCATCCAGAGTAATCACATATGATTGAACATCAAGTTGAAGGAAGCAACTGTAAGAGTATCCCTAAAATGTGTTTTGGCTCTTATTAATCTGCAAAACAGATCAAACAGTTAATGAAATTAACTGCAAGTAAGAAGAGTACAGTACCAGCTGTTTTAAAAATAATATAAAGAAAACCAGAATCTAAAACATTGGGCAGAAAACAACAAAATGAGATTAGTCTTTACTAGGTGTAAGCTTATATGAGAGAGGAATAAAAATTCAATACCTCAATATGCTGTTGTCTAGGTTTAGCAACAGCCAGGGTAAGCCACAACCCAGACAGAGTTTTGTTTCTACTACCCGCCACGGAAAATAGAAGGGGAGCAAGGAAGAAAGGGCTCAACGGTTGGAAATTAAAACTATAACAAATTTAATGGCACAGGGAAAGGGAGTAACAGGTGGGGGAAAAGGGGAAAATATATATATACAACCCGAACTCCTATGGCTGGCGATACAGGCTCCTGAAAGGTCCTTCACTGCAAGGCTGATGGGGATAAAAGAGTCCAAACCCCAGCACCCAATGCAGTCGGATGCCACAGACCACGTGACGAGCTGGTAACCAAAAACTGGGCCTCCTATGGGCTGGCTCCATGTGGCTACCAGGCAGGCCAGGGAGCGCAGAAGCAGAGAGAGAGAGCGGAAGAGGAAGAGAGCGAAGAGACCAAGAGCCTCCTGTCCTCCCGGCTTTATAGAGTTTGGCAGGAAATGGGACAGAATACTGATACCTGATATTTGATACCCCAGACCCCTTTTCACAACAGGGTCCTAAACTCCACCCCTCCCTCATTGGGTCCCTGCAGCAAAAGCCATAAGAATTTTGCCTGCCCCCTTTCAAACTATAACAGCTGTGAAGATGCTGTGGGATAATTTACATTTCTGTTTTGAAGACCTAACTGCCCAGAAGCATTAGAAATGATAGGGAAAATCTTGACATCAAGTTTCTGACCACTGTCAGTCCAGGGACATAACTTAGGATCAGTGCTCGTATGTGGCCAAGAATAAGGAGTGGGGCAGATCTGACTCTCTTTTCCTTTATGCTAGCACTGTTAGCATAAAGCACTGTGTGATGATTATGATGAGGCATACAGCTGGTGTTAATTCTTTACATGAGAAAGGGATGAGCCAGGAACCAGATTTGGATAAACTGTGTTTCATTTCACATAATACGAGCTGTGTAAAGTCTGGACTTCTCAGCTTTCCATAACAGACCTTTGTAAATGATAATTCATCTTATATGCATTAATTTCCCACTCCCAATGTTAAGGTGATATGAATCACTTTTTAAAGGTTCCAATATTTCTTTACGGATCACTGCATTTTCTTGACTGACGACTTGGTGCCTTTAGTGCATGCTATGTGCCTCATTTGATTAACTGTCAAATTGTTTTAGGCTGAGTTGGAGATTTGTATTTCACTTAACAAAACAGGGTTCTCCTTTGTTTGTAGAACAGTAAAACTGAATTCCTCTCTTTATTTTGAGACTCATGATAAATCTGAATCAACATACTGAGCAAAACGCCTCTGAATTCTTTCATCTTGTGGCATGCATTTTTTAAAATCTTACCCTGTACTTTTATAGCTCTGTTAAATTTTAAATACGAAATGCACTGCACAAAAGAGACAAATGAGAATTATGGTCAGGGGCTGCAAAGTTTTTATGTGTGTGTAATACTAATTTTATTTGTGTCACTGCTTAAATACTAGCAGGATATAAGCCTGTATTTTAATCAAGAATACACAGCAATAATTCTTCAGACTTTGATACAGAAAACAAACACTGAAAATGTCTTATTATGCAGGAGGCATATAAATTTGTAGAAGAAAATCTAGCTAATAGTAAGGGCCCCCCACTGTGAAGAACAATGAGCATAGCAATAGAGCATGCCACGCCACTCTCTACTAAGGTGTGTGCATTGATGTATGAGAGATGTAATTCTCCTACAGGCCTGTAATCTCGCTGGACCTTCTTGATTTGTTTATATTTTTTTCCTTGCTTGAGAGAGGACATGAAGGTCACGCTTTGCACAGGGAAGCCTTGTTAAGCCTAGCCTCAGTATTACAGATGGTAGGAGTATGATGTGTAGCAAGCTGACTAACCAGGCCCAAGGTTTACCTCCCGAAATCCCACTGCAATACAGCTAAGAACAGCTTCTCTTAGCTTATTCTTTACTCAACTACTAATTTGAAGCTCATGACAGGCAAGCTCTGGTAAGAATTATCTGTTGTCCTCTATTATTCATTATGCAATGATGGGAAGGAGAGTGAAGAACCATTTATTAGCAGGACAAGCATAGTATTGTGAAGATTCTCCAGGGCCACTGCAAGTTGCTTTTCTTTTGTCTTCATGGCCTTAATATTTAAAGCCATGATGTCTCACAAACTTGCTAAGTACCTGCTTCTCAGTGGCATTCATATTCTATCAAATTGGCTCAGGCTTGAACACTTAAACAATATTTCAAGTACAGATGCTCCTGGGGTTTGATCCCATAAAGGTCAAGCACAGAGTATATTGTCCATACAGGAATAAAGCTAAGCAAAGTTAATAAGCAGGAGAAGGACTTACAAGGAACTCAAAACCACACTAGTAAACCCATTGCTGTCTGCCCTACTAAGGACCAGGAGTAAGATGTAAATGAAGATGTAAATGTAAATGTACAGGCTGCCCAGAGAGGTTGTGGAGTCTCCTTCGCCAGAGACATTCAAAACGCACCTGGATGAGTTCCTGTGTGATGTACTCTAGGTGACCCTGCTCTGGCAGGGAGGTTGGACTGGATGATCTTTCGAGGTCTCTTCCAACCCCTAGGATTCTGTGATTCTGTGAAGAGTACATGTCTTACCTGCCTCATTAGAGTGACTGGGCTGGTGTAGGATATTATTCACAAAGACTGATTTTAGTCAGGTGGTCTAATTTCCTGAAGTTCCCCCAATAACCACCAGGTGATTGTACTTAAGAACAAGAGAATATATCTAACTGTAGGTACTTTCAATACCCCTTTATCCAGGAGTCATTCTCTCCATACAGGCTACAGAGAAAGCTTGGGGAATTATTTCTGCACATAGGTCCCAAAAGCACCATCCTCACCTAAAGCAGCAGTCCCATTTTATTTCAAGTATTCATGAATGAACAAGAAGCCAGGGGAGGGTTTTGAAAGTCATCGTTTTTCCTACTTATTGTGAAATTTTCAAATTTATCTTTTATAATTTTCATGCTGTTTTCTAATGAATTTTGGTGGTGGAAATGAGACATTAAAATTCTGTGTTGAGTCTTGATGGTTACATCCCTGCTGCTCAACATGGGCATTAACAAAGCACAGTGAAGCACTGCAGACAATAAATTTTCATTTGTCTCACAAGACAAATATTTGGGATACATGGGAAATGAACCTGCAAACATCAGTTTGTCACATTGTCTTGAAGGTCAGTCTATCTGAATGTGTCCACTCGGCACATGTGAGCCACGAGCAAACGTGAATAAGCTCTCAGTTCATACTCCAAGAGAAGTGCTATGCCAAGGTACTTCTTTAGGACTGGGCCTGTAACAACGTCTTATGCTTTTCATTAAGCCTCACAGACCTGGGCTTAGCACCATACTAATCAAAGCAATACAGCTTGTGGTCAGGTTTCAGCCCAGGCTATGTTGGCTCATGTTTACCAGGTATATACCATGTGAATATATCCTGAGTGCACACCTACCTCCAAGACAAACAATCTGGTGCTTTCAAGTCCATGTCTGTGTTGTAGAGCTTTGTCAAAATAGCTTGCTTCTTTACGGTTTGGTAGTTTCAATGCCGTAGTTTCAAGAAGTTTCACTGAAGGGGCTTCTGGGTCAGATCCAAAAGTATTTTGACACGCAACTCTTTCAGTTTTGGCTATGTGTTAGGAAGTGCCTTACACAAAAAAACGAAGAAGGTCTTCCTACATTGCCTCCTGCCTGGCATATCAGGGAGGAAGGTGAAGATAAGGTACTGCATGTTCTCAGATACTTGCACAGGAATTTAGCATTTGGTTTACCATCAAGGATAAGGGCACAAAGGAGGTTCCCTGTATCTCTTATTCTCTCATATGACTATGTAGTCATAGTCGTGGTAGCTTGTCCCCAGTACCTACAGTGGCACTTGGAAAATGAGTCTGACCTTGGTATTTTTACAGTGATACAGAAAATGTTCTGTCCTTCTTTAGTTTGTCTATGTATTTAAGTGCTTGTCTTTGATGCTGAGTGAGAAGTTGTTTTAAGTAATTGAATATCTGAGATAGTGTGGAAGCCACCCAAAGTGTGCCAAGTCACATATGGCATCCTGTGACACTGTCCCTGGGATTTGGATTGGACCCAGGGCTGATGACTGGGCTGGTGACAAAATGGTAGGAACCCATGTACACTTGAACTTCAAAGAAAATATTATGTCATGGTCTTTCATCCAACCCTTCAAAGCAGTGCTGCAAGTTGGTCTAGGTTTATCACAAAGTCCGTACTATTGGGTAACTGATAAAACAAACAAACAAAAACCCATATATATTGGTACTTAATACAGATCCAAATCAAATAATACTGGTCAGCTGACCCTTGGCTCTGCCTCAAAAAGCTCATAGTGCTAGCAGTGCACAAGGGAGGACCAACAGGCAGATTGGATGCACAAGTAAATGAAACAACACTCACCTGCACAACAGCCAGCAGAAGCCATGTGGCAGTGGCTTCACTGTAGCCAGAAGATTCCTGGGCTTCAGAGCAGAGGTCTGTGGGAGGAAAGGATGTGCACAGGTTATGTGCCTTACTTTTAAAGATTAAACTTGACTGGTTATCATCTTCTATTATGCCTTTGTTTTTAACTCACTGTAAAATGGAGATAAGGTTAGAGAGACTCCTCAAAGACTGTAGTGAAGTCTGACTTGTTAGTGTTTGGCTGATCAGTGAGTAGAAAACTACAGAAGTTAAGAACCAGCCTCACACCTCATTTTCCAGAAACAGGAACCTAAAAATAACCCCCTTAGAGCTGGCTGTTCAAATACGAGAAACAGCCAAGCAATATCCATCCACTCTCTATGTAGGTTTTGAGGACACTATAGTTTTAGTAGCAATATCTAGACAGAAACACAAAAAATTAGTAAAGATAATCTGCCACAACAAATTATTTGAGAATTTGATGCTATCTAGCTTGGAACTACATGAGATTTAGTGATATTTTTCAGAAGTGTTCCCTTCTTCTCATAAGTGTTGCAGACACAGGTCGTTTTATCAGAATTTCACATGGTTTCAGCTTCCTGGGGTTTACAGGTGTAGAAAACATTTTACCTAACTCTAGATAGCTGAAAGCCACTTACCTAAAACTGAGCATGACCAGGATATCGTAAGGTAACTCAAATATTAGGTTCTTGTGTTTATGCACCTGAATTGAGCCCTATCTGCCTGAAGTGTCATATATATATTTTGTATCTTTCTCCTCACTTAGCATCAGCTTCACTTGTTATATTGGATTATCCATTGTCTCTCATGTTGTGCACAGATTGGGGTAGGTTTCTCTGCTTACAGTATGAACTATTTACTTGGATTGCTCACAAACTGGAATATGGATCTTTTTGGTACTTCAAGTTAATTTCATAAATAAATCATATTTTTCTTTTCTTCATGAAATTTTCTGAAAGGTATTTTGTTCTCATTTTAATAAATGTTAATAGAAAGCTGTGTGTGTAATGCTACATAGGAAGCATGTCTGCATGTTTTGTATCTTTTGAATTTAGCATTTAAGCTGGCAAGCACTTTACATTATTTGCCAGGTCTCTTTCAGAATTGTGCGTAAACAAGAAGGGCAGTAAACCAAATCTGATCACTCATTTGAGCATGAGCACAAGTATTTAAGTCTTTCCTGACAGCTGGCATTATTTTCTTTCTAAATGTATTTACGTTATGACAAACATGACAGCACATTTTCACTTTACATCATTGTAAAGGGATGATGGCAGCTGTGGTGCAGAGAGGTGAATAATGTGATAACTAGTCCACAAAAAATCCAGCCTGCCAAACGCTGATGACAAACCTCAGAGTTCAGAAATGTGCTTCACACCAGCATGCAGGAGAGTCACTGTTTTGCTGAAGGTTATCCAAGCACTTCTGCAGCTCTGCTCTGGGAATCATGAAAATTAAGTTTCTTTCCAGATGGCTTGTACTTTTCAATTTTATCTATGAAGAAAAGGCAGAAATAGTGCTTTCTTCAAACTGACACTCCCAGATGAAGCCAAAGCACAGCCAAACATTAAACACAGTAACAAAGCTCACAATATTTTTCCTAAAAGCGCTAGTAGTTATTATTTATTTATTTTAGTAAATGTCAAGCAAAGTTTATTTGGCTTGTAAGATAACTGGGGCTGGGATCCAGACCTGGACAAGGCCTGACACAAAATTGCCGCTCCACAAAACAAGACCAAGAATTCAGTGTCAAGGTCATTCTATTGTGTGCAAACCCATTTCTAACTAGGCTGTCAACAGATACATGCAGAAGAAATTGTGGTAATGCTTCAATGGTTTTTAACTTGTCCTTTTTCCCATATGTCTGTAAAATGTCAAGCAGATTGTAGAAACCTATCCAGTAAATTCTCCTTTAGCTAAGCTGCTCTTGTTTCCATGGCAGTTAAGTTTCCCTGCCATGTGGCAGGAGGCTGCTTATATTCCTCTGCTCCCCTACTCTTGCCTTGAGATCCGTTATAAAGATGTTGACAGGAAGCACATGTAGAAGAGAATCAAGTTATACCATCTCTGAACTGGGTCTGGCTGTCATGCTAGCTATTGCTCACTAAGGCAATTAGATGAGGTGCTACTTCTTTCCTGAAAATTAGGTGACATATTTGAAGCTTGAACAATATCCAGGCACAGCCTATCGATCACTTTCAGACAGAGATAATGACATCAGCCAATTCTGACACAGCTGTGGATATTTACTGCCTCTTTAATAAACTAGTGTGAAGTCCTGCATGCACTGTAGAGTGCTGAGGGCTTGAGTTTGATGGAGTTTGTTTTTAAAAGTGTTTTTTTAACTTTTTATCTGAAACACAGAATAATAGTATGTATCCTGATTAAAATTAATTGTAAAAGTGTCTCTGAATCAGAAAAATAATTTTCATATTTAAACACATTTTAAGATCCAATGAACCTAAATTTTTCCTAAATTTACTGGAAAAAAATGAATCCAGGAAGATTATTGGAAAGATATCTCCATCAAGAGTTGCATATCCTGTTGACATCAACTTTAATTTTAAAAAATGACACTTACAGAACCAGAAGCCAATAATTTTCATTTCAAAGTTCTCTCCCATTTCTAAAATTACTTAGTGTAATAACACTGAAGTATTGTGGTGGGTTGCACATTCAAAGTTTCTCAACTTGTTCTTATTTACATTATAATGTAACAGGGTCTTTGGGAGGCAGCTGGGTGGCATAACTGGAGGAAAAAAATTCCAGAACTGATGAATTTTTTGGTGTCCAGCTACCTCACCAAGCAGAGGAGAATAAAGAATAATATTTCCCTTCTTCTTTATCCCTCAGAAAGCTTAGAACTAGAACTTGTGTCAAGGTAGAAATTTTTCTCCCTGCTGCATAGAAAACCAGTCCACTATTTTGCAGCTTGAGTACTGAACTGCTGACAATGACACTTCATTAAAGAAACAAGAAAATCAAAGCTATTTCTTCACTGAAGAAAAGGGAGAGAATTAGAAATGCAATGAGTGAAGGTACAGGAATTATTTAGGGTTGCACTGTTCTTGTTTACAGGGAACTTCATTAGCTCACTGTCAAAACCAGACTCTCTATTTTGCACAGGAAAATGGTTATAAACACAGGTCATAGTCAGCCAATGACTGCACACATGAGTAACCACAACTTACAAGCAAGAATTAAGAATTAGTTGACTGCTAATGGAGCTTCTGACCCTAATTGTCTGCTGTTTAACACTTTCAAGCAGATCATTTCAGAACAAAATGCAGCTATATAAAGATAATTACATCAAACTACAAAGCCAGCCCATCAAAATCCATCATTCCTTTCTTGCTTGCACCAGCTGAAGACCCAGCTGTTGATTTTAGCTAGTCTTCAAGTTTCAAAGACTTCACTAATTGTTAACTTTTGGCCACAAGCCCAGACTTAGCTTCAAGGAAATTGGGTAATTTTCCAGTCTCTACCAGCGTGAAAGTTGCAAAGGCACTTGGATGCTAAATCGCATGACTTTTGCTATGCTTCAGGAACAGTGAGAGCAGTGCTCAGAACACATCTTTCATGAAGTCATTAAGGTTTTACTTCACCATCCCAAAGTCCCCTTCCACAGATGTCCTGCCAAGGGCATTGCTGTAGCCATTATAGAATATTTTAATAGAAAGAGTGAACTTTCCCCAAAACTCCTTTTCCATTGCAAACTAATTAAGACAGAATCAGAGTCAATAACAAAAGTCATTGGACTGTACAAAACAACACATGAGTCAGGGCAGGAGTAGCAGATAAACATGAGGTTCTCCATTAAAGTTGGAGTCACCCCACTCAGAGTCTAAAGACTGAATTAAATGAACATTTGATATTGGCTCAATATGCACTGGGAAGATTTCAGCAGATTACTGGCAAACTTGGATATCTTGGCTATGTTAAGTAAATTTATCTGCAAGGAACTACAAATAAAACCCACAAGGATCTGTCATGTGACTTTTCTTTTTCTTAGGAAACATTCTTCATGTGCAATGTTGCTAGTTACTGCATGGCACATACACAACCTGTATAACGATGGAGATATTCTTCATTAGATCTTCCTTAAATTAAACCTTGTAATATATTTTAAGCATTTGTTTCATGAAAAAGGAGACAGTCCTTTCTCTATACTTTTTGGAGCACAAAAATGTTTCTGGAATAGAACAATACAAGTGAAACTCAAGTGAAATTTTCAGAAAGGCTTAGGAGAGTTAGAAACATGAAATAAGAAGTGATGTGAAAATCTCATGTAACTTTTTTTTTCAGGAGAAGGGACCATTCTGTTGGAACAAAGACATTTCAGGGAAACACATCAAGTTTTGTCAAAATCTTAATGCATACATCGGTATTCTTGTTTCATTTCAACAATAATATTGTGTTTCCTTAAGATGATTTAGGCCATAGGGAGTGAAGAAGTCACAGCTAGTTTGGATTATAAGCAGAACCCAATAAAATGCCAAATCTTAAAATTGCTGAGTGCACAGTCAAATGCACCGTATTTGATTAATTGCATCATTTTGTCTAGAAAATTCAAAGTTTCTAATACTTTCTGACACTTTGAGATGCCACAGAAGAGCAGCATAAGGCCAAACTGAAAAGTTATCCTGGAGCCTGAAAGCTATTTGATACCTAGTGTTATTATAAGCTTTATAATTCACATGCTGAATTAAGTGCCTTAGTACCCTTAAGGACTTGACATTTGTCCAGATCCTCATTTAGGTTTTGGGGTTTGTAATTATGCTGGTTTAGATTTGGCAGCTGTTCTGTCTTCCTGTGAATGACGTGAAAGGGACAGAAGTTTGCGGGAAGTGAGGATTTTATACCATACCATGAATGAAACAGGCTTATTTTTCATTCACATTATGCCCGAGTAACACAGAAACTCAGCGAATTCCTGATATAGGCACATAGCAACATTTTCTTGCTCTATAATTCTACTCTATAATTCTTGCTCTATAATTCTACTTTTCCATGTAAATATCAGGAAAAACTTTTTCACTGTGAGAGTGACAGAGCACTGGAACAGGCTGCCCAGGGAGGTTGTGGAGTCTCCTTCACTGGAGACATTCAAAACCCGCCTGGATGTGTTCCTGTGTGATGTACTCTAGATGACCCTGCTCTGGCAGGGGGGGTGGACTAGATGATCTTTCGAGGTCCCTTCCAACCCCTTAGATTCTGTGATTCTGTGATTCTGTGACTCAGTTTCAGTGATGAAGCTTCCATTCCTGATTCTTACTCAGTAAAACTGGAGAACGGTACCTGCAGGTTGGCTGAACCTATCTGCTAGGAAAACTTCACTTTGGGAGGACAATGATGACTGATGGGTGCATATGAGAGACTCCTGATTGCACTGAAGACATTGGATTTGACACCTATGAAGCAATTGCCCACTAAGCTGCTTGTATATTTATAAACATGTATGTGCATTGTCAGGGTACAGCAAGGGACCCACTAGACCAGACCTGGGGTCATCCAGCTGCATGGGCCAGAGCAGGCTTTGAGCAGGGCCAGCCTGACCCTGGGCATGGCTGGACGGGGAGAGCCTGCATGACCTGCAATGCATGTGAGGCCCTAACCAATACATTTGCTAATTTAATCTATGCTGGGAAAAAAACCTGTAGATATAAGTGAAGGCTTAAGGATGTATTGCTTTCAGCAAAAAATTAGATTCAGCTTTTAGAAAAGGTAAAATTCTTTAATGAATTTGTTTTTCTTAGCCCTCAGGGATATTAGCCTTATGAAATTGCTGTCTCTCTTTTTATTTGCATTAAAATCAGTTCCTGTTGCTAATAAAGTAGAAATGCAAAGAACAATACATAAGTTTGGGAACTTTGTCTGTGTCCTGGCACTATTAAACAAAACATAAAATGAGTTTCCATGATATTTCACTTGGCATAGATATGAAGGAACAATTCTTTATATCTTGATTGAAACAAATATTTTGAACACAGTGAAAGATGATGGTAAGGAAGGGCCAATTGTTTCCACAGAGCCAAAGTGAAAGCAAATTCTTGAGGAAAAGAAGGTGTCAGAGAGGGTGACAGAGTTCATCCCTCAGCCTTTCAACTTTGGAGGAAGTCCCAGTGCTTCCCTGGGCACTGGATCCTCCCTTGGGCTGCAAAGTCAGCAGGAAATCATAGACCACTGCACATCAGCCAGTTAGCGCCACTCAGAGAAGCATTATCTGGCTTTTTTGTCTTTTAGATTTCACTTGAAAGTGCTGGGGGAATATCTAGGCTAATTGAGAGCTCATTTCACCTCTGTACCCCAATCTCTTTTCACTCACGGATGCCTGAAAGTGCTCCCACACTCTCAGCATCTGTTGCACCACACCTGAATGCTGAGTTAGGTCACCCAGAACACATAAAACAGTCATCTCCTGTTTCTGAAACAAAGTTGTAAAAAGCTGTTGTACTTCTGCTATCCATCACTTACTCTTGACCTAAACAAACACATTGCCTTTTTCAACAAACCTCAGTTTTCATCATCAAATTGTAGAGAAAGAAAGAAAAAAAGGCAGGCAGAAAGAAGTCTATCAGCTCTGCAAAATCAAATCAACTCAGAATCAGTTTCTAAAAAGAGAGGACAGATATTTCTTTGCACAAATGTCAGTCCCACAAACTTGCTGTTTGGTTGCACTCCAATTGAAAAAAGTCACAGGAGCAGACCAGAAGCACAGTATTTAACATTTGGTTATAGCCTATAGCACCAGATAGTACTGGTAATCACAGCTTTGCAAATTTCTTAGTCTTGGGAGAAATAGAAAGATATGCTAGACAGAGTTAGTAGCTTATGTTCTGGATTTTTTTTAATGCAGTGTTCTATATATAGACTGTAATTGTTCCAGGATAATGAAGACAGTTTGATCTCTGTCCTGTGGTAATTTTTGAGACAGAGATGCATTCTGGAAGCGTCTGTTGAACCACCTTTGTTTCAGGATTGGAGTATGTGAGCAATAAAACAAAATTACACTTGGAATATACTTGATTGGGTTGCTGATTTTTTTTCCTCTGGGGCATAAACCTAGCTGGCCTGAATGTCTGTAACTGCACATTAAAAACTAACATCAAGAGGGAAAATAGAACACACTTGTCAAAAGGAGGTGATCATTCCATTCAACAAACTAAAATATTTATTCCTTTGCTCAAAATTAGTTTAAAAAGCTACATTAATAGAATCTAATTCATTTTCAAAAACTCCTTTAAAAAAATTGTAAAAAAACCATCCACTTCTAGGTATGTCTGTTAGTTGCAGAGGATATTACTATTTCGAATTAAATTAAAGGGGACCAAGTTCTATAGCAATAGGCATTTGTATAACAGCAAGCAAGCTGAGTTCTCTTTCAGATGACATTGTATGAATTTGAAACAGCAGCTACAAGACAATGTACAAAAATAAGCATGCTTACTCAGTATCTTTCTGAAGGTTATTCTTTTGCACTAAGGAGCCTATAGGCTAATATAGATTACACAGATTATGAGATACTGTAACCAGAAAAGGGAAGCTACTAACAATTTGTAAGATGTGTCAGGCAAATAGAGCAGAAGATTACAAGTACTGATTTATCTGAATTTTCTTATTTCAAACTCTGGGTGTTATGGATAAATTTGGAAAAGTTTAACATGGATCTGGTCACCAAAACAACTCTTACTCTGTTTCTGTATTATGCCTCTGACACTTCTAAACAGCCTGTACTGAGACCATAATGTTTTGCACTTGGCTATACTTCATGACTACTGAATAATTATACTTTAGCTTTAGCCTTTAAAAATTACAAGTCAGTTGTTTCCAGTCAGAGGTTCTGTTGGCCTCTGGCACTAGCAGTGGTTTTCCATTGTGCTGTCTTACACTTCACAGTGGCAGGCATTATGTACAATTGACTTTGGCATAGGATCACTGTGATTCTTACAACACTGGAAGAGATTTAAAATATTTTTAGTGTATTGCTGTTGGTGTGGCAAGTTTGGGTGGACAACACTAACAATCCTCACAGTGAAGAAAATTGTCTCCTGCTGACATTTCTCTTGACAGAGAATGAGAAGAGTTTCTTATTGACTGTTTCTCGTTTCTCCAGTTACAGTTACTCCATGCTTACAGGAGAATGAAGTAAGAAAAGTCCTTTAAATTCAGCTCTGTTGCTTACAGAACCGCCCTGGGGTGCGACGCTGAGAACAAAGTGAGTTCCATGTCTGCTGCAAGGCATGCTGTGGGGCTCAGCCTTCCCTGAGCTCACCCTATGTAGCTGCTCACAGCAGGCAGGGGAGCATGGGAAGAGCTGCCCCTCTCTGGACATGCGTACGTGACCATATGAGGCATGATGTAACCATCTTCATCGAGTCAAAATATTAGGTTTAAGAGGACAAAGTCCTGATACATATCTTTAGCCATGGTATAGCTATTGAGTAAAAGCCTTTGTCAGCCACTGCAAGTTGTAAAAGCTTTCTAATAAATTAAGGGAAGACACTTTTCTCTTGTTTTACCCAGCTGTTCCCTCCATCAGTGTCCCTGAACAGCTCCTAGGCATCACTTGCTGTCCCAGCTGGCCTTCCTCACAGCCCCCAGCACTGCACATCTCCCACTGTCAAACAGTGATTTCCACCGAGGCACATTGGCCAAACTCACTGGAGTGGCTCCTGCTACGGGGCTCCTCCTAAGCTGCTGCAGCTGGCACAAATGTACTCACAGACAGCAGGCAGATGATCACTGACTGATAGCTGTAGCTGATTAAGTTTTGATCACACCACGTCCCCATGTATTTCCTGCTGTTCCTCTGCTTGAGGTTAATGTTTCTGTAACAGAGCTGCCTTACTCACTGTGCAGCTTAGATGGGGAGTTTACACCTGGTGTGTATTTCTGCAGTGTAGATAAATATTCCCACATATCCCATAGTCTCACACCTGATAAATCATTTTGCCTTCTCCCTACTGGGCTCATGCTAGAGGAGATGGGATTGGGAACTCCACTCACCTGTTTTTGAGTATACATTATTTTCTTTGGGGCCCTGGGGGCATTTAAGGAAGGGGTTTTCTATTTACTGGCTTCCTCCAGAAGTGAATAATTACCTATATAATGCAGATCTAATGCTACCATACTCAGCTTTGGCAGGTTTGCCTCTGCAGCTGTTTTCCATTAAGGCAGAAAACACCCCTCAGCTAAGCTCCCAACATGTAACTGACCTCCTAAGGCTCATCCGATGAGAAGCAGCAGTATCAATTATCAGTAGGGGCCAGAGCATTTCTTCTTGTTCATAAGTTCACAAAGAAAACCCAGCCAATTCAGCCAGAGAAAGGATGGAAGAAATGGGTGTTTCTTGAACCCCTCTTTTATATGGCCCACTGATTCCAGTCTTTCTCCAAGTTTTGCTCTCATCATTGGTTTCCTATGCCAATGGAGTTCTTATTAAAATCGAGGAGGAGAAGGTGGTTGGGAGGGGGAGGAGATAATGTGTGTAAAACAGATTTTAGCCTGATTTGCTCTGCTTTCAAACCTGTAGAGCTAATCTGTTCTGTTAATTACATATTGGCAGTGTTGGCAGGCTAAAATATCTTTTTCCATGTGATCACACTGCACAAGCAATACCTGCAATCCAAATTACATGTGAAATCACCTGCCCATACCTTCAGATATTCATCATCAAGGAGCTACATAGAATAGGGAAAATCTCTAATTATAGCTGCTTTTTTGGCAGGAACTTTTCTCTCTCTCTGCCTTGCACACAAGAAGCTCAGTTGTCCACCAGGCCACACAAATGAACCAACAATTTGAAGCCAATTAGACATGTAAACTGAGGTAGCCAGAGCCCTCCATATCTCGGAAATGAAGAGTAAGAGGAGCCCCAGCATGTGACAAGGCCATTTCTGTAATTTGTGCTGACAGCAAGATATTGTGTATTTTCTGACTAGCTCAAAGAAAATACTGGATATAAATGGAAACATATTTCCTAAACCCCAGGGGGAAAAAAACTGAATAAATTCTAGTTTCTGACATGATCTGACCACATAAATATGACAGGAAATTATATGCCCATGTATATATGGCATATAGATATGGCAGTAAACCTTACAAATCCCTGCTTTATACAGTGCTGCTTCAATGGAAACACACTTAAAATTTCTCCTGCCATCTGATGTGCCAGCAGCCCTGCCTCAGCCTCTGCAACCACTGGGCACCATCTCCCTGCTATCTTTCACAGCATTGCCAGTATCCAGACCCATCCAATCACCGTAATTAGGCTTGGTTAAATAAGAAATCAATTACAGATTCTACCATGAGCCTCTTCTTGACTGCATATGGTGTTGTTTTCTTCACACAGATCAGCTGTGACAGCTGTATTTTGTGTTTTGAGCCACCCCCATAGTGGAGGGCTGCAAGGAGCGGGAAGGCAGAGCATGGTGGCCATTTCCATGGTGACTGGAGATGCTGTCACTGCTAGTGGAAAGTGGGGCCATGCCCACCCTCAGCAATTTTTCTTGCAAATTCATGTTGCAAATGGAAAAAAAAGCCTTCCTTGGGGGTGTCCCCTGCTGGGTGCCAGGGAAGGTTTGGCTTAGCTGTGGAGCTTGCAGGGCCTGGGCAGTGAGGTGTGGATATTTTACCACCTGAGTGGGGGAAAGCAAACCAGAGGGAGGCTTAGAGTGACCAACTCTCTCAAAAAGTGAAACACAAAAATACAAAGGACTGCTTAAGGAAACATTGCCTGAGTAAAAAGCTAGCCAGTGACTCCTCAGATGATGTTCTGCATTTTATCTCCCAATAGAGGTCCTGCCAGGCCAGTCAGAAAAGTGGGAAGGAGTCAGCTAGTCCTTTTTTTTGTAGAAGACCACACATCTGAGAGACATAATCTGGGGCTTTTCAAACTCTGAAATATTTGACAATACTTCCTGAAGTGGACAAACAACATTATATTTCTTTGCAGTGTTATCAAATACATATCTAAAATACGCATCTTCATTTACATACAATACTAAGAGGGATTCTGGAGGATTTTTGTAAAGATGTAAACTTAGAGATATTTCCTTTCAGTGTTTATGACAGTTAAATAAGTCAACATCACAATATAAATGCTCTCAAAGCTATTTCATCCTGCTAGATGCAATTTTTTTAAGGTGCCGTAGGATGCTCAAAGGCTGTCATTGACACTGTTCCCTGCAGAGTTCACACAAGGTTCAGGATTCTTTAAATCTGTGTAAACTGGGTGAAACTACAACTCTGCTTAGAACAGAGGCACCTCCACTCCTGATTTCAGCACTTCAGGGGTCATCTTTATGAGTTTTCATAAGAAGTCGTCCTTATGGGACAAGGCATGGTCCTCATGGTCAGACAAAGCCCAGAAAGGTTCTGATTTGTGGCACACCTACCCTGGCTATGCATTTCATGTAATTACTTAAGCTAATGCTTTCCAGCCAGAAAGGTGTTGAGGAAGCATTAGGAAAATGCAGAAGCCGTTTCAAATGATACAGAATAAAATACCTACTTTGGCAGAGATTACTTCTTTCCTTTCCTTTCCTTTCCTTTCCTTTCCTTTCCTTTCCTTTTCTTTCCTTTCCTTTCCTTTCCTTTCCTTTCCTTTCCTTTCCTTTCCTTTCCTTTCCTTTTCTTTTCTTTTCTTTTCTTTTCTTTTCTATGTGAAAATGCAACCAGATCTTTTTATTGAATGATGAACACATACCAAGTTTGGCTGACACAGAATCATAGAATCATTGAGGTTGGAAGAGACCTTCAAGATCATCCAGTCCAACCGCCTATCTACATCACCACTAAACCGTATCACCTAGTGCCACATCCAGACATATATTACTTTGCTTCTTCTACCCTCACAGCTGTTTCCTAGATCTTTTTCTTTGTGATAGTGTGGCACCATGGATGGTGTTAACCTCATGTATGTGGCACTGATAAGCACAGTTAGTCACCCTTGGCTCCCCATACAGTCTGCGAAAAGCAAGACATGCCTATTTCTCTCTGTTGATTGTTACAGGAGCCTAATGTGACTGTCTCAGATGCAGACACCTATGCATGCTAAAACCAGAAACTGCATTAGTCAATACTCATGTGAAATACAGGACATTAATTCCCAAGTTAGCATTCCACACAACCATAGCAAACTGCCTGCAGACCAACAACAGGGCAATATGAAACAGTAAAACACACTAATTAATGCAATTATAGTGAAGTCACATGCAATGACAGTTGAGAATCAGCAGTGACTATATGTTTTAAAAGTTTCTAGACTGTTACTCAAACAGTAGTGGTAGTAATAATCAGTGTCAAATTGGAATATTGAATACGCTACCAGGAAACCGTGAAATAGAAAATGGCTTTGTGGGATAGTTGGATGGGCTCCATTTCTGAGCATGTGTTTTTTGCCTGTGTTACATATGTACCCAGAGGAACACAGAGCATTGCATCCTACTACAACAGGCCAAGCATGAGAGCTCTGTTTGATGGAAACTCCATGTCAAGAAACCCTGTATTCAGAGGGAGCCTTAATACACTTTCTCTGAAGTTCTGTTCCCCAGTGAGGACAAGACCTGGATATTGCATTGCAGCACTGGTCAATTAAAAAACAACAGGATAAAGTGGTTACCTAACTGTGTTACCTATGCTTTCATGCTTCGGTGAGTTTTTACATAGCCAAGGGTAGATTAGACAAAGCTCCCAAAGGTTATACTAGTCTAGTTTTGAGGTATTTAACATTGTTATTTTCTTGGAGGTGTGTAGTAATGTTCACCTATTCCCTGTTTTCTCTCCGACCCAGGTGTTACTTAACCTTTTAAGTTGTATCCAATGTATATGCTGCTTACTCTAATGTAGGCTGGAATGTTCAAGAAAAATTGTGAGACTGTCAAATTCAGCCAGAAGGGTAGCTACTAATGTGAGTCTGACAGAAATTTTGATGCATAATCAGCTCATGAGCTTAACACACTATTTTACCCAACCCTGGGTCAAAGCACTCTACCTTTAACGTCTGTTTACTAAAGCAGGACATCACAGTAACTTGGTTAAATGCAGCATTGATGGTTGGACTGGATGATCCTGAAGGTCTCTTCCAGGCATAACAATTCTGTGATTCTGTGATATGCTCATTCCCTATTCCTTCTCTGTCACTGGCTAATGCTGATTCACAGAATCACAGAA
>VZRW01011852.1:366465-418762 GCA_013398125.1 Aegotheles bennettii | reverse complement strand
AAAAACCAGCAGTGGGTAGTAAGCAAGGCCATTAAGCATCAGTGCTAGAGTAATGACGGAGACACAACCCTGTAAGTAGAAAAAAACCCAATATTCTCTGTTCAGAAATAAAGTTCTTACATTACCCTCGATCTGAATTGATTATATGGAAAGTCCTAAGTACAAACAACTTTAAAAAAGAATTAAATCCAATGTTACTCCTCTGAAGGGTGTGCTGCTGTTTGTTTACAGAGAGTTAAAACCAGGTAGTGTTAGACCACACAAGAAGAGTACACCTGTGGGTGAAATCAGTTCTGCTCTCACTGTGAAATAAGTACTTTCCCTTAAGGTTAATTTTTACAGACTTGACTCTTTGATAAAACTCCAGCTCCAGAATGCATTTACCTAGCATTAATGATAGCGAGCACTCCAACTCTGTAATCTGAATGCCCGGCTCCAGCAAAAACTATCCTGAGTCCAAACAAGGAAAACAGGAATCCTCTCTTGCAGCAGCCTAAGAGTGTTGCAAGATGAAGTGACTAGTAAAATTAGTGCCTCTAACCCACAGTAAGAAGGTAATAATTTCCTCTTTAATTTCTGTGCAGGAATTATGAAATAAGGATTAGCAAGTACAGAATCAAACACAGAGCTGGTAGTTATTCAAATAATTTGGCATGCATTTGTCATCACTGATTCATGTGTAGTGAACAGATGCCATTAACTTTGTATATTTTTTGTGAAGGCTTTATTTGGAAATAAAATCATAGCCTATTTACTAATAGTCATTCTTTAGCATGCTTTCTTTTTCAAGCTCGCTGTAACAAAAATCAATTATTACTCTTTTTCTTTTTAGTCAATAATAAATAACAAGAAAAACTCAGGGGTCTTAGAGATCAATTCTTTTTTTACATATGCTTAAGCAAGTCCATTTTTTTTGGTGGAATTTCTTTGGAATTATAGGAATGTGCCTGAATTTACAGTGGCGGTCTATGATTTTTCCAGTTATGAAAGTGTAATATGCAGCTATTTTAAGAGGATACAATGGGTGTGGGGGTTAGTCTTTCCCATAATAGACAGCTAGCTTTCAAAAAGTTTATGCATTTAAACCTTATTACAGCACTGGGTTGAAAAAAAGATATGGTAGAGAGATCATTTTTCTTACATTTCTTTAATATATTCTCATGTGACATTCTGCATCCTTGATGCATCCTATTCCTCCTACTAATGATGGATTGCACTAGGCATCACTAGCTGTTCTTTAACGATTTTCAAATGACCTGTGCATTTCAGTTTGTGTCCACTACCCTCTTCCCTTCCCCAGCCTGGCTTCTAAATGTACTATTTGGTCTCACTGGGTTTCATTAAATTCACATAAAATGGGGAAATTTATATTAAAATTTGATTTTCCCAGTCCTCTACTTTATGCAAAAATATTTTTAGTGTGACTCTTCTAAATATTATGTTTTTAAAGGATTAGAGATCACATATTCTGGAGTAAGTATTGCGATCAATTACATTAAGGATCATGAAGGGCTTATCAATAAATCCAATCATTTTGGTTTCTCAGATGGAATAATTACCATCATTTGCATAAGCATGAAATACATTGTCTGGTACAATTATAGATGCAGCTTAGTCAAAATGAACTTATCAATTTGTTTTGATAACTCTCTCAAATGCAATTCTAGATCAGTCTAGGGTCAGGCTGAATCACTTCTATTCACGTTAACTTGTACTTCACCAAAAAGTGTCTCCTTGCTTTCAGCGTGGATAATATTACACAAGTTACTGTAGGCTAGCTGACATACCGTAAACAGCCATGAAAAAAATGTTTAGCCACATCAAATGTGAGGCAACAAACCTTAAATTAAGCTGCTACTGTTCTTGCTTAGTTAAAATAAATCAGTCCATCTTTGCAGTGACTACTGACAGAGGCTCAGCTGACAAATACCCTGTAATGGTCATAACAGTTCAAAGGTGCATTTGGACCCTGCGATAAACTGCAAAGTTTGTGGGTTTTTGTTGGGTTTATGTTTGTCTGCTTTTTTTTTAAGAAGAAGCTCAATAAAACCAATACATTGTTTCCCCTGTAAGTTGGTCTTGAAAGACAGAACCTTCTGTGAGCTTCAAGCACCAAAATGTCCATTCTAAGTCTAGCAAGCAAGTTTGTAATCAAAAGTGCTGTCATCATTAATGGGTTTGAGATTTGGAGTGGAAGCTTTTTCAGTTCAGGTATACATAACACAGGGATGCCAAGCCCTGATGCTCTAAGCTCCATAAAAGCCCACTCCTGCCACTGCACAGACCTGAACTGAGGGAAGGAAAAGCTGTGGGACTGTAAGAGTCAGGGGCAAGTTAAGCACCTAAGAAGCTGAAGGACAGTCAAGATGAAATATAATGATTAAGCCTTCCAACGCTTCTTTGAAGAGGTAGACTTCATCAATGTATAAGTAATATTAAAACCAAAGATTAGGTAAGATTAAAAGATTGCATTTTATATATATAAAAAACCCCTACCTAATAAGCAACAAGTCACAGATTTTAAAAAAGCAGGTTTCAGGCTTCATTCATTCCTCAATTGAACCTTTCAACCAAGCTGACAAATTGTTTGTTTTGCTTCAGCCTATAAAGTGGAAACTGCCAGCTGTATGGTTAGCACTGTGGCAAAAAGTGCTTAGCAAACAATCCTGAATGAAATGAAAGAGACAGAACAGAATGTTTTAGAAAAATCAGGGAGGGAGATGATGCTTTTAGAAAAATCAAGTGAGAATGCAATAAATCGCAGCTGTGACGTGGAAGGTAGAGCCTAGTATAACTGTGAGAATCCAATCACTGAAAAAAAACGAAATTAGGAGAGAAAAATGCATCCATTACTGAAGTTATGTTTTGGATTTTCTTTGGTAAATAATTTCACGTACAATTCTTTTACTGAAAGTTAACATAATGTAAGCCATAAAGGCATTAGCATTTCAGAGGAAAAAGTCGATCATCAGGTCTGTGAAACAGAAAACTAATTACTAACATACAGGAGCTATTACAACTGGACTTTACAAAAGACAAACAGTAACAAAGATTAAGTGTATATTTTACCCTCATCCTCATGAGATAGCATATGTAGAATTAGATTCTTTGGTTTATACCAACTAGAATCTGCCCTTTTTAATATGAAGTTGACAGAAATCCACATAATTTCAAGAAGTTTGGGATTTACTAGAGATGTGGCTTTTATTTTTATTTTCTTCCTTTTTTGGATTTAAAACACCAGTAAAAACTCACATAACTTTCAGAAATTACAGCATTTAATTTCAATTATACTTTGCTAGAATAAAAGTAAATTTCAGGCTGAGATCCCCCCCACCCTCTTCATTACTTGGTTTTGTCCTATCAATCATGATTATGTCCTGTCACAATAATTACAGTTTTTAATCAATTTTCAAACAACATTGCTCAGTGGACTGTGAAGTTGAAGTCCATCATAAGAGAGGTCATGCTAAAAACAATCAGAAATAATGCTTTTTAAAGATTGGGAGGAAGGGTTATACATAGGAAAGACAGAGAGATCACCTTCTTATCAGGCTTTAACATTCCTTCAGTACAGCACTAAAATAATTATAATTGTGCAACAATTGACAAACTGAAACATGAATTCATTCTCAGCTTTATACTGTAGTTGCCATAATAGCAGAAGCTCTCTAGGCACTTGGAGGGAATATATCTTCCTATAAATTGTATTTTCCTAAACATACAAAAAAAAATATGTAAAATTCTTTTGGTAAAGTGTCCACATTATAATTTGGCAAGTGACCTTGCATAGTAAAACAACAACTCAGTGTCACCGACCAGCACTTGCCCTGCTCCAGCACTGATGCTTTAAAGCAGCTTCTGTCTTGGTGCTCTTAATAACACGGCTTCACATTGTCTGAGTGAGACAGCAGGCTTTAACAGAAAAATATAGCATAGTTGAGGGGTTTCTTGTGAAAAAGCTCTTGAACAGAGTATGTGTAAGTGTAGTTTTTATTGTGCTAGGAGAACAGAAGAATCACCAGAGGTACCAACATATAAATGTCAACAGGTCCTTATCCCAAACAGTTTTCTACAGTGACATTTTAGCCATTCAAGTCAATGGCAAAACTGTTATCATCTTCAAGGGGGACAGGATTTCTTCCTCACAAGCCAAGTAGGTGAAAAGTAGGGGCACACTGAAACACTTCAGAAATTATAAGGTAACAAGATCTGTTGGTTGGGAACAGGCCCTCAAGCAGAATGACCCTTGAGAATTTTCCTGTTTGAAATAATACATTTGTTTATTTTTTCCAGATTTGTCACATATAGTTCTGTGTCTTGTTCTGTTTGGATTTCGTTAGTAATCAACAGTTCTCTCTTCAAGAGTCTGAGCTATTGCCCCCTGTCCCCCTGCCTCATTTTCCAAGTGCCACCAAGACAGAAATGGCTGGCAGGGGAAATTACTGCCAGAGAAGTATCAACATGTAGAAGCATTCATTTAAAAGACATAACTATCTGAACCTTTTCCAGCATTTCAGTATTTCAGACACAGGATATACTGCATCTAATACAGCAGGATAGGAACAAGTCATTGCCATTAAACTATGCAATGAGTGAGACTGCACTAAAAAAACCTCTTTCAGTTCATCTAATTGGGTATCCAACTTTGTGAATCAAGTAGGCTCCTAGGGTTTAACTATATGCACAGTGTTACCATCCCCCTTGTACCAGGTCTGCTTTACATGCTCATAGGATTCACCAATGTTTAATGTAACAGATGGTTGGAACCTGTACAATTCCTCTCAAAATGTACGAGGTATGGTTATAGCATTCCCAATATTGAATTAAGAGTAGAAATCCAACACCAAGTGATGCTGCTTATCCAGTATAATTCAATCTGTCATTTCTACAGATTTCTAAGTCTCTCTGTTCTGAAATGTATGAGGCAATTTGACGTCTTAAGTATTACTGCCTTTTCTTGTCATTTAAGAGGTAAAAAGAGATTAAAAATCTATTAACCCTACAAATAAGTAATTTATGTAGAGGTTAGATCTGCATACCCTGTTATTCTTACTTTTAGTTCCCTGAATGAGGCAGAAAAACTAATTACTTTTATTTATACAGTCCCATTAGAGTAGAGTACTTTACAGCCAAGTAGAAGGAACAAATCACCACCCTCAGGACAGTGCTGTCTGCAATGAGTATAGCAGGGCAAGCAGGGACAAAAGCCAAAGGTAGGAGTGAGGTTATGGGAAGGCTAGAGGCAGGAAAGTTTGAGAGGTGATCTTTTAATCTTGTCACTTCCGGAGATTCCAAGCAGGAATCAGCCAAGATGACTGTGACAATACAGGATTTGCCAAAACATGTCATGCAGTCCCATTCAAGCCAAATTTCTGAGAGCTCAAATATCACTTGGTATTTTTACAATAAGAAATAAAAATGGACAAAGCAATCAGTTGCACTGCAGCTTCCCACATTATCTGCCTGCCTTTTTTTTTCCCCTAAAGTAGTAAGACTTGTTCACAGGAATCCTGTTTTAAAAAAAAATAATAGTCTGTATACTTTATTGAAAGGCTGCTCTTTCCCTTGTTTTGCCATTGAATGCCTTCTTTTCTGCAGTTTATGTTGAATTCAGTTTTAAAAGCCCACATTTCTCCATCACGACAAATTTGCCATCAAAATTTGAATTAAATTGCCTTCTGTTCTTAGATCAAATTTCATAGATTTGCTTTCAGAAATTTATTTTTTTTTTTATCTTAGAGTTAGGACTAAAATGGATGTTTCCTTCTCTCCTCACTTTCTCCCCCTCTCCCACTTTTTGTATGGATGTTAGTGAATTTTTATGGTTACTTTTTAATTTAGGTGGTGAAAAAAGAAAACAGGAAACATGTCTTTGAACCCTCTAGCAAATGAGGACAGTAGGTTCAGGTCAGTTTCTGATCTGCTGCATAGCTTTGCAACGTAATAATACTTCATACAAAATCAGAGGCTTTTTGAATTTGCACATTTTGTTTATAGAATCATAGAATCATTTAGTTTGGAAAAGACCTTTAAGATCATCAAGTCCAACTGTTAACCTAGCACTGCCAAGTTCACCACTAAATCATGTCCCTAAACACCACTTCTACATGTATTTTAAATACATCCAGGGATGGTGACACAAACACTTCCCTGGACAGCCTGTTCCAGTGCCTCACAACCCCTTCAGTGAAGAAGTTTTTCCTAATACCTAACCTAAACCTCCCCTGGCACAACTTGAGGTCATTTCCTCTTGTCGTGTCTTTTGCAATTTGGGAGAAGAGACCAACACTAACCTCACTACAACCTCCTTTCAGGTAGTTGTACAGAGTGGTAAGATTTCTGCCCTCAGCCTTCTCCTTCCACCTCTGCAAAGCAAAAACTTGACACAATCAAGATGGATGGCCATCATTATATTATTCTTCTTAATATTATATTATTATTTTAATAATAATATTACTTTACATAATATTTTAATATTATATTATTGTATTAATATTTCATATTTTACTCTAAATATTATATTTTTAAAATAAACTGGATTAAATCTATGCATGGCTGCCAACATGCATTTGCTTCTCCCTCCTGTCTCACTGATCATTCACTGGTAAATTGTCAAGGATCAGCCTGCTTCTCCCAGCTCAGCATCTCCCTACGGTTAATTTACACTTAACAGTTTCTAAAGGTATTTACAGTAGAAATCATGATTTTGCAGTCCCTGTGTAGCCTTTCCAAACATACCTTGCACACAAAAGATCAAATCTTTACAAACATACAACAAGCTATTAGCCAAGGCAGTCGGAGAACCCAAGTATACCAGCCAATAGAAGGTTATCTTCATACTCTATTGGCCAGAAGGTTGAAACAGTTCAAAAGATGCAGAAAAAACCCTAAATTTTCTGATGTAATTCCTTCCAGCACTCTTTTCTGAGACATAGTGTAAACTACATGTTCCATGTATAACCTTCATTTAGCTTATGCATTACTTTCAGAAATAGACTCAATCTTGAGACTCAGATGGGCTCATCTGATTACAGGATTAGCAAAATTATGGTAAATATTTTGACAAGCTGCAGTTGGCATAAGTGTAATGTGAAGATCCTGCTTCATATTTTCACGCCTCTTGCAGCGAAACATGAGAGATGTTTCCATAGTTTCACTTGGAGCTACCCGAGCCCAGGTGCATGCATCAGTTTTCAATGGATCACTGTGGCCTTTGTACAGCTAATTATATGTTTATGTGGTAACAAATCTAAAAAAGTAACTAAATACAACCACAAGACTTCACTTTCCTTGTCCCTATTCTTAAACTTCCCTCAGAATAAAAGAAATATAAAAAAGATTATCTGTTTGATGACATCTTTTATTAGTCATTTCTCATATAAATTGGAAGAACTATTTAAATATACCTTAGTTTAAAAACAGGAGATTAAAAAATGAACTATAACTGAAATTATGGTTAAAGAAAGGTAAGCAAACAGCAAGACACAATAGAACTTTAACAAATTACACTGACCAATATAAAAAGCACTTGAGTAAATGAATTTGTCTGTAAATCTAAATATTAACAACCTTACTTGAAGAGACTAGGATTGTTTCTTTCAAAATCACGAGCGTCACTGAATTAAACAAAAATCTACTTGCATTTGGTCACCTCTAATAACATTAATGTATTGTTACTGAGAGACCACAAAAATCTTGAACAGTACACATCTGATTTCACATGGCTTGATCTCTTTTTCTTCATCCTATGCCAGAGCAAAGTTTTCATATCAATCAGAATAAACGTTATAGTAAATAACTTACTATAAAATCAATTGGGTAAATATGGGTAGTGCTGTCAAGGAAGATTATCAAAACTGCTGTGAAGATGCCAATGAGATGTATGTTTGTACACATGCGTATAAAGCATGTTATTAGCATGAATAAATGCAGAAACTGTTGACTTGGTATCAAGTTATTCTTAGAATGTGTAAACCAGTTGTAAGTCAACCATAATCTTGTGGGATAAGCGATTAAAACTTGCAAACAGCACTTGCAAGGAATGTAGAATTGTTCATACAATATTTTATCCTTTCATTTAAGCAGTTTCATTTGGGTTTTTAAACTTTCAATTTTTGAAAATCACAAAAAAAATATTTTGTGGTTTTTTTAGTCATAACACTGCAGGCAGAAAAGTTTGACCCATGTGAATAATTTGCTGCGATGCATCTTAGTTTGACCCATCTGTACTTCTTAGATTGAACAATGACAGGCAGCAAATGTGGAAAAGATTCAGATGGAAAGGAGCTCTCTCATTAGACAAACTGATACAGGTAGAAAAGGTGGACAAGATTTTCACTTTTTTAATCTTTCCATCAATCCTTAAAACTTACATTAATGAGAGACTTGGTGTAGACCTAAATGGTCTATAGTTTATGATCTTTGCAAAAAAGCAAACCAAATTTTATTTCTTTTCAGCATCTTTGGCTATAAAGCAGAAAACTGATGGAGTTAAAAGTTCAAAGTTAAATTCAAAGCTATTCTCTGCCTTTAGCTTCAAGGAAAGCAGTTCTGCTTCTAGTCTCTAAATCATTCATAAAACTAACAAAGGAGAAAAGAAAGGGGAAACAATTATTCTGTTTGAGAATATCCTAAAGATTCTTTCAAATGATGAGAACAACTATCAGGAGGCCTATTCCATAAAAAAATTATAAAAAAATAAATAAATCCATAAACACAAACAGATTTACAGTTATATAGCTAAAAGATTAATTGCCACTCACAAACTTCATAGAAAAACTGCATTTCGGAGGGAGCAACAGCAATTAAAATAATCTTTTTTTTTTTTTTTTTAAATGATAGAATCACTATGCTCTGTCCAGGAATTTTGGCATTAGTGCCATTCATAGAGCTCTGTTGTTATTAATAGTATGTTTATTAATAAATAAATAGATCCAATTGTTAAAGACTTTCATTAAGGAGTAGCAAAGGAAAAAAAAAAGTCTCATTTTCTAGCATCCTACATCTTCATGCTGTGATATAAAAATATTCACTGCCACAATAGGAAGAACAATGCTGGATTCCACAGTGCATGTGGATGTGCAAAAATTACTATTTTTTTGTAATGATTTGCTTTACATATTGGATAGAAGCCAGAAGAGGGAATTGATTTAATACAAGGAACAATACACTGTATTATACACTCATGTACTGTAGAGAAACTTATGATTGTGGTTGCAAGAAATATGCAAAACAATAAATAAAACAATTCCATGTAAATTGAATTTCTCATTGTAATAAAGAAAAATGTTGGGTATGCAGGAGCATATGTTTTTAAGAAAATTAGAGACAAAACAAAATATATTTCTCCAGAAAAGAACAAAAAAAAGAACAGGAAGAAAAAAATCTAGAGAGGAAAGAAACAAAATCTCTCAAGTAATCTCCACTTTCTGGGATTACCTGGTACAGCAAAACACTGTATTATTGGGTTGAAAAATCTGTTCATCTGAGTTAAATCTTTCCTGAAACCCAAACTAAAGTAAAGTTCAGCCATCAAAGCAAAGTTTCATTTCTGTTTAGCTCAAAACAGAACCTGTGGCTTAAACTATTCAAACTCTGCAAGAATACTGCTTCATACAATCGGGTTCAGAGTTTCAGAAAAACAAAATTATCCATGTAAAAACCATCCAGACTGTCAGCAGCTAGAGGGTCAGTGATGCAAGAAAACATAGGCTTATACACAAGTTCTATCAAATAAAAAAAAAACCAAACAACACACAACTGTTCTCACTGCACACGGCTTCCACACCTGTTTCTTCAAAGGGAAATCTTAAAACATAAATTTGTGCTCAAATGCACACAAACTGACACAGTTTTGTAATTATAAACAATAATTCAATCTTCAAAACTTGCACAGAAATATCTGTAAGCTAAATAATTTAGGTAATGTAATTACGCTTTCTAGAAGGTCTGCTCTGATGTTTCTGCCCTTCTGAAATTATTCCTATATATATATATCCTTCTAAGCTGTGCGACTCTAGAACTATGGTACCACTAAAGAGCCAGCGCACCATAACAGAGTAAATATGATAAAATAAAGACTATGTGGGAAAGGGAGAAACATCAATTTGAAATTTGAAAACAAACACAAAGGTTTTCTAATCAAGTGGCATAACTTGAGGCGTGCATTCAGTTTTTCATAGGGTATATATTGTTATTTTCTCAATTCTATTATACTGTCTTCCCAGGTCTGTATTTCTGTTTGGTAATGTTTGGTTTTGATTTATTATTATATCAAAAGCATTTTTTAATTCTGTATTGCATATTTATTTTTTTTTAATTTATTGATGCATACTCTTTCCTGTAGTTTATCCTAGCATAACGTGAACTTGGGGTTCCTTCTTTGTTGTTGGGATAAAGCCTGTCCCCCTAAAATTCTTGCTCAATTACATAAAAATGTCTGCATCTCCTCCTCAACAATGCCCTTGCCACTCCCTGCGTAACACAGGATATATTCTGTTCTTTAAAACACATTCTTCCAATGTCACACTACTGGGTCTCAGAGAGATTAAACACTCTGTATCCACGTGAAACAAGACAGGGACTTTTCAAACTATAAGGTCAGTTCAACTGAGGAACCCTTTCAGTTCAACTGAGGAACATCTGAGTGGGGTCCCTGTTTTATTTCAAAGGATAAGAAATACAAGTTTCAGAAAGGTAAATGGTTATACAAGATTCTTGTTAGATCCCTACAATTTATTTCTAAATCTCCAGATTCTCTCACTAAAATATCTCCTTTGCAACTCCTAGGGATGCAGCAAAATAAACATTGTAATTCAGCTGTCACTGACTGTTCTCACACTTGAACTGGAGGCAAAGTCTCTTTCATGCTACCTGCACTTACCCCTGTCAGGCAAAGCTGCTATGGGAATGCCTACAACATGGAGACGTGTCAGAGAGTCCCAAGCCAAGTCCAAATGAACTGGTACATTTACACAGAATAATTTAGTGCCTTGCCTTTATGCTACTTCAAATCCCAGTAATAATACAGCCACCTGTGCCAGCTACAGATAGAAAGTTCAGATGGACCTGTATGGCAGGAGTAAAAAGCCATTACAGAGTTGCTTTGTGCTTCCATCAGAAATGGAGATGTATCAGGTATCTGCTGCCTGAAAAGTGTGATGCTTGGAAGAACAGAAACATTGGAAACACAACACAAGGCAGACAAAACAGGATCTCATAGAGAAGGGTTTAGGGATAAGAAGCCAGAGCAGGAGTTCAAGTACATGTTTAGACTATTTTCATGAGTAAGGAGTGACAGGGATCAGATTGTTCTTTGTATACTCCATATTCATCATCTGCCATTTCATCAAAACCTACTTAAGCAAGGAATGACCACGTCTGAAGGCGAGGCATGACCTTTGATAAAAACAATGCAAGACAGTTGAATTTGGAAGTCAGTGGTCCAAAGCTTTCCTAGTGCTCTGCTCACACCCATCAACGTTTTTCAACTGTAGAGCAAAACTATCAATGCACAGCACCTGAATGGAACAGAACTAGGAAGGTACGAGAATATTAGTGTTAGGTCCATTGAGCTAAGAAGGCTCTGTCCATAGAAGATTAAAAGAAAATCAAAAGGTCAAAGAACCATGTCACTTCATAATACCTCCTAGAACAGGAACGCAGCAGATGTGAAACTGATCATGTGACACTGCAGCACAGAAGAAAGGTGATCTCAGATATTAAAAAGACCATGTATGTAAAATGAAGACTTCTTCCCAGCTTTTGCAGCCAGTTGTACATTTTTAGAAGAATTTTTACTGACATAATGTTTGTATGTCAATATAAAAATAACTTATAAATATATCTTTTTCATCAGTTTTTATTCCCGTAGAGTTTAGAAACAACAATGAAATATAATAGTTACCATACTACTTTGGCTAGATTTAGTGAGTAGAAATATTAAAAAATGCTCCCAGAGAGTTTTTTTGAAAATATCAGCTGAAGTATAACTGCAATAGTGTAGAAGAAAGCCAGCTGTGATAGGCTGTACTCTATTTATGCTATATAGATTGTCCAGATGTAAACCAGTCAATATAACTCAATAAATTACGATAATTAAAAAAAAAGTGTAACAGATAAAGGAATGCACAGTGTATTAGTTATCAATGCTTTATTATTGAAAACAAAATTGAAATTCTCTTATCTGGCACATAAACAATTATTTCTACAAAAAGGAAAGCCTACAAATCTGATAATTTATACAAATAACAGTTTTTCAAAAAATAAAATTTTAATTTAGTAAACTTGTCTTGTGCTCTTTATTTTTTTTAGCACTGTCTGCAATAATCCACCATAAATCCCTGAGCAGAGAGACATATTTTAAACATGTTTTAAATTTATCCCAAAAGAAGAGAGTTATCAAGCCCAGACCTATATTTAAAAAAATGTATTCAGGGACATTCTTGTTAAATTTATGCTAGTCCTTTTTTCTTTCTTTTCCCTTTTCTTCTTAAAGAAACAAACAAAACCAGTTATCAATGCAAGCATGACACCGCATCACAAGAGTGCTCCCCCTTTCCCCCTTTTGTGCAATGAATAAAAATTACTAAACAAGAATGAGTACAAGCTGAAGGAGACAAATAACATAGTGAATGGTTAAAACCAAGAAGCCATCAAAGTTTGATGGCTGTTTGAGCAAATAAAGCTGCAGGATACCAAAGTTTTATACTGAGTTCAGTTATAGTTACTATCACCTATTTCTATACTTTTTCCAGAAAGTCAGTAAAGCAGAAGAATAAGTTTGAGCTACCATTGTATTCTAACACTGGTTTCAATGATAAAGTATAAATTCAACTTTCCACTCTTCAATTTTGCTTTTCCAGCCATAACATTATTTGTGAAAAACTTGACACACTACACAAAACCAATCAATCTTGCTCCTCTGGCCCTTCTGGTAGGCCAGTTGTAAACTTAGCAACTTAAGGTATTTTAGCGAGCAAGAGGAAAGAAAAGGAAACACGCGCTACTACAATTTTTTACTCTACTGACTTTGAAACAGCTACTCCCCAGTCTATTTCAATACAGATCTAAAATCCAAGTGTAAGGGAAGAACGACCAAGAAGGTAGAATATAACTCAAGTGTCCCCTTTCCCATTAGGTACACACACTAGCCACAAAAAATGCAAGGAAAACTAAATAAAAGAAATAGCAACACTTACAGACTATTGTGTTAAGGGCAGGTAACATTGCTGCAGTCAAGTAATAAATAAATAAATACAGCAAAGTATTCTTCTCTACAGTTTTGTTGGAATGGTGCTCAACAGGTAAAAAAAAAAAAAAAAAAAAAAAAAAACCCAACAAACCAAACCCTTTCTCAGAGTAATAAAGAGTATTTAACAGAAGATCCTGAAGAAGCTTCAGTTCAAGGTGCTCTACCACTTTTACATTGTATCTACCATTATGAAAAGAACACTGAAGCAGATACAAACAGGTCATTAAATGAAACAGTAAATTTTCTTACAAGCAATAATACTTATTCCAAAGAAAGAAAGCAGTTAACAAATGGCCTGGGAAAAAAATTACTAAAGTTTCCATACACTGCAATTTAAAATAAATTATTTTTACATTTAAAAACTCAAGACTACAACAGTAACTAGGCCGAACCATTCGTAACAGAAATAAATTGAACCTCACCAAAAGCATATTTAGATATTTGACAGCTCTGCTGATAGCACACATGTCAGAATACAAAGAGAATGCTAGTATTTGGTTAGGATCTGAATAGGTAATTTTTTAAAACACCACCATTGTGAAAAGTAACTGGCAACCACCTTTACAGATTTCTCTTGTTATACACTGTTTTCAGCATGATCTAATCCAGTCTCTTCAATTATTTGCTAGCCTCATCAATGCGGAACATTTCCTTTTCTCCGAGTTGCTCATGAAGTCTCATTTGTAGCATATCCAAGCACTAATATTCTCAAATCTCACTTGGCTGAGTTCTTGCAAAAATACTGTATGCAGAGTCCAGATTAAAATTGGTCTTATGTGACAGCAACATAAAGAGAGTCAAACACATTCTTCTAGAATACTAATATTTTTTTTCTTAAGATGAAAGTCTGACCGCTCTTTTGATATCAAGGCAAACATCAGTCTTGCTTGTATAGATAAATCACACCTCTGGATTTTTATTTATTTTTTTCTCCACTCTACACACACATCTGATGCTGAATATGGGCCTTTCCTTGCTCATTCTGTCTAGCCCACAGCCATTTGACTGTGTATCTGAAAAAAAAACTGCATTAAAACTTAACAAGCTGAAATAATATGCATATTCTCAGTAAACAATTTTGAATGCTGTCATCTAATCATAAGTGACAGGTTTGAAAAAAAAAATAATAAATTGGCCATATAAGCTGTGAAATTGGTAAGCAAGTGGTCCTAAAGTGAGAGAGCAGCATTAAGACAAACTGCAAACACACTGGATTTAGTATACATTTTAATGAGTTACAGTATCAGCAAAATACTTTAACTATTATCACTTTTACTCCCATATGGCTTAGTGTATACTGTACAATTTTTCCTTAATATTTCTGTGACAGTATACATTTCAAGTACTCACACAAAAGTGAGCAATATGGGATTTGAAATGATTTATAAAAACACCTCTCAAGCGTTATAGTTCTAAATATTTTTGTGTCCTTCATGAATACCTCAAAGTCTCCCTTTTTCCATTTATTTAGCAAAGAAAACTTATGCTAAAAAAGCAGAATAGCTTCTCCTAGCAGCAATTAAGACCTCTGATCCTTGCAGTCAAGTCCAATGAATTCTCTGATCGGAAGTTCTAGTTTGTGGTTTTAATTTAAGAAAAAAAAGTTCAGAGTTTTCATCATCATGTTTTGGATGTCTTCAAACCTTGTTTCTCCATGATATTCCACAATTTGCGAAGATTGGATTGAGTGATGACATCATCAGGTTTAAGTTGAAGAGCAAGGAGGTAGTTTTCTTCAGCCTCTTTCAGTTTACCATTCAGATGGAGAATGGCTCCAAGATTCATTAGGGCAGCTGGATACTGGTACAAAAAAAGAGAAGGAGAAATATTAGGAATATTTTCAGTATTTCTTTTCAGACAATCTCCTTCTGCTTAAACAAATTATTCCCTTGCATTTGCAGACTTTTCATGGAAGCAACTTAGCAATTTAAGCAAATAGAGATAACAAGAAGAAGTGTCCGAACAGCTGCTGTATACTTTGTGCTTTAAACAGGGTGAGCTCTGGTGTCTGCAGACATAGACTTCTCTGAGAAAATACAGAACTCATAAAGCTTTACATGTGGTATTGTTGGCAGTTTCCAAGAGAAAATTAAAGTAATCCAAGAGTGGATTAAAGACAGGAATTTAATTTTAATCCAACCCATTGACAATAGAGAGTTTTCAATCGTTTGGAATAGTTAACACATTGGAACTCATCTCTTTTTTACTTTGTCTTAATTATAACTAGTAGAAAATACAATCTGTTCTCAGATTCTAAGGATGTTCAGGGGTCCTAGGATACCCATTTAGATTCAGGCTGTGGCAATTGTTTCTTAATAAACAACTGAATAAAATTAACAATGGTGAAAACACATAATATTTTAATAACAAAAGCTAAAATCTCATAACAAATCCATTTAAAAGCTTCGTATGTTACTAACAATTTTTTTCATCTTTAGCTAAGAAAATATGTTTCTTGTTTTCATTTGTTCATCTTTAGATTATTCCGTTATGAAATAACAGGTTGTTCATGATAATTAAACTTGTCTGGTTACTTGAGTTAATAAATATCTCAAGGGCAGAAAAGCAGATTTATGAAGTTGAAGAGAACCGTCTAACCTACTTTTTTGAAAGTACCTAAGGTACATGCTAGGCAGAGCACAGTGAAGACATTTGCCAAACCAGTACCTTGCATTTCAAAGAAAAAGGGGGAAAAATACTATACAAAGTTCACTGTGTTTTTTCCCCTCATGATACCATCATTTCCAATGAGTTTCAGGAACACTCACTTTCAAAGTTACATAATTTTGCCTCAGAGGATAAGTGTTTCAAGACACCACTCAGCACTGATCAAAATGCAATACTCAAAATGCAAAGCCACATGGAAACTTAGCTTCAGACTACTGGGTGGGGGTTCTGGTATGTTTTAGAAGCCCTTCAGTGACGATAACTTCAGGAAAATATGGTAGGTAGAAGGCAAATAAAATATGTACTAGAGTTGGTCTCCCAGACTGATGTGGTAATAGGAAGTCATTAGGATGAAGAAGACTTACCTATGTTCCAAACCTTTCCACTAGAAAGTTAAACTCATTACTCTGATCCTTCTGAATCAACCTTCAAAAAAAACCCCCTATAATTCTTGTGTCCAAACCCTATATTTTGTGGTAGAGACATTGTTCATTAAATTCTCTAGGTTTATATCCTACAAATATTTCTTTTTTGTTTTTTTTTTCAGCTTTCTTCCTACTTATTTTCACCTACTAACATATACATCACAAAAACACGTAAAGAACTGTGATGCATCAAATTCTCAGAACTGGCTTGCAGAGTTTCAAAATTAAGTAAACCAAGTTGAGTTCAGCCATCCCTATTGCAAACATCATAATGCTAATGCAGTGGAATCTGAAGATGTTATTTTTAGATTTAACTTTTCTTGCTTTACCCTGACAGATTATTTCCATCACCCTTAAATCAGTTACTTTGTTCTACTAGAAATCAAAACAAAACAATACAAGCTTGATTTTATGAAGTTTCCCCAGTTAGATACTCTCCAAAACTTCCTCTTCAGTTACATTCTGTACAGAGAAGAACAACTAAGGCCCTGAAATGTAATCTTTCCTACATGACAACACATATCAGCAGTCACATTATCATAGCTCCACCTCTGCAGTGCCAGTCTTGCATACTATTTTATAATGGAATAATATTCTCCTTAATTACAGATGTTCTGGGTGCTAACTGAAGTGATGCAAGTGAAGAATGAGTGGAAAACAGCTTCACTGTATATGGATGGCTGTCTAATTAATCACATATTTTAATTATTAATTTATTTTTAGACTTAAGATTGTTTGAAAGAATTTTCTCAAATCATGAGCAGGATGGTCCATTTCCACCAATTGTGCTTCTTATTTGTCTAATTGGAGTTTATGAATCAAACAGCTTTTTTCAAGAGCAGAGTTATTGACAAAGAACTGTTTTCTTACTTAAAATATAACTATGTCCATAAGTTTGCATCTAGACAAAGCTTACAATGGATAAGGATTAAAAAAATCTTAAAGTTAGAAAAACTCATATTAAATAAGACACACATTAAAATGTGCTCAGAGCTAATTCTACAGCATCTACAAACTTACTGTGTGGGAAGTAACACAGTTGTCTCATACAGCTTCCAGAATTCCTCTTAATTTTCTTCACACATCCCTGAAAATATGGTATGTATATGGTACTAACCAAATACTCTAAAGAACGTTGTATATATAAGACTCTATGCCCATATAAGAAAACTCTTTTGCCACCATGTCTTTAATTTGGCATATCATTTCACTAAAGCAAGCAACAAAAACATCTAGAAAAAGAACAAAACTGCATGCATTTAACAACATGAAATTTCCCCACTTCTACTCATCATTCCTGATTTCCTGGAAGCCAAACAAATTTTAGGCCATTAGTGTTCTAAACAAATGTAACCATGAAAAATGTGAACTGATAACTCATTTCAGGTAGTGTTGAAAGCTCATTCAAACTCCTTCATGTATCAAATGAGGAAATGCATAGGATTTTGGAAAGAACACTTCCTAACTTTCTACGGTATCAGTCACCCCAACATCTCTAGTTTATTGTAACAGTCGCAAGAATTTTGGGTGACTGCAAGACTATACATCAGTGCCATCTCTCTCTGACAGCTATAAATGATGCTCTGAGAACAAGAGAGCAAGAAACATTTGCTATAGTTTTCTTCATATGCAGTCTTTTATTAAAGACAGCTGATAAAACTTTTCAGTATGTTAACAAAGGCCGTCAGCAGCTACCAGTGCAATAACATGGGACTTGTAGCGCTGTGTAACAAATGACACCACCTACTACTTCAGAGACTTGAAAGGAGAAACAGGCCTGCTTTCATTTCCTTTTGGAGACAGATGCTTTACATCAAAAAAAGCCAACTGGCTTTTCTATTGGGGTTATAAATGCTGTCTTTTATGGTCTATTGGGAATTATTCCCTTTATTAGCATTTTTATCATGGTGTGCTTGTTTCCTTAGAGGTTTTTTTGGGGGGTTGGAGGAGGTGTTCGTGGGGAAGAGAGGAGTAACAGAATAGTTAATGAATAATAAAATATCAAAAGGCATGCATTTAGTTGCCTGAGGTGTTTTTGGTTTACATCACTGACAATTCCTTCAAACTTTCTCTGTACTACCAAAATAAAAGCAGAGCCTTGGGGCATGCAAAAATTTTTAATGTAAATTAAAGTCCTCTCTAAAATTAGAGAACTATGGAATCTCCAAATAATTCAAAATAATTCTGAGTAGTATTTTGGCATTATACTAATGTAACTAATATTGGACTCACAACTTGAATCTTAATGACACAGAAGATGAACTGATTCCTTGTTCATCATCTTTGGCTCCACTTGCAGCAAATGCCATTATCAGAACAACAGTCTCAAACAGAAGATGACAAATTTACTCCTATATATGCCTAAGAAGTTATGGAAAGAGACATAAATACAAAACCACTTAACCTAGCTCAAAAACACCTCTTGCATGGCACACAAGTATGAACAGACAACAGCCCAAACACAAGCAATGAAATCTGAAATTGTTTTTCCCAAATCTCTGCTTACAGATGACCTTCTCTGCTCAACATCACAAAGGATAGGACAGCAGATTTTGAGATGAAAATGCATTTTGTTGCTGCTGGGGTACTTCTAAGGAAAATCATGCCAATTTTTACTCCAGTAGAATCATAATTGCAAGCTACTTCTCACTTAGCCATTTCAAAAGGTCACTGAAAAGATGTTGCCAATATTCATCTTCCTCTTAATGAATTACTGCAGTGTGTAATCTTGTAGATGTTTCAAAACAACGCCAGGACTGTTTAATGAACACTGTAATCAGCATGGCCAACCCATCAGCAACACAGAGGATAAGTGTCTTGTTTTAAAAGAGTGCAATTAGGGACACTTGTTCTTTTAAGGGTTCCTGTTAAGTAACATCAATACTTAAAGGACAAAAAATGCCATTCACATGTTAATATTTCATCCCAGCACTTCTAGTTAAATATGGGTGAAGAATTCAGATACTTCTCTTTGATAACTGAAGATACATAGGAGACACTATAAGTACGGAGTAATGAAGCAGCAGAGTATTAGTTGTAAAATGGCTCACCAAGTATGAGAACAAAGCATGGCAGACTGCTTCATCTTATCAGTGACCATGGGATAATGTGTTATAATGCCTTTTTTATCCTCCTATGGCGATGGCAAGAATTTTCACTTGAACTTTTATTACTGGTGTTATTGCTGTAGCACAGCATAATATGTTCTGAAGCAATCAAAAAGTCAACAGCTCCTTTTTTATTGCTAAAGATAACTGTGGACAACAGAATAATTTCAGAGATGGCAGTTGTTGACCTCACAACTTTTGAGCAAAACTGTGGCCTAGAAGTTGCCCAAATGTAAGGATACTGCCTTAAAGCATTGTCCTGGTTTCACTTGGATAGAATCATAGAATCAATTTTCTATTCAAGAAAGATGCATTTTTGAGAAGACTACAGCACCCAATTTGGTGCAAACAAAGTTGATAAGACACTTTGTTCTAGTTTGTGGCTGTCCATGATACACAGGTTTCCTTAGTGATGAAGGTCTTTAGCGCTGTTAAGTTAGACAGGTGCTAAAGTTAGGAGGAGAGAAAGCCAGGGCAGCTGACTCAAGCTGGTCAAAGAAGTATTCTATATGATAAACATCACACTTACTATACATTGGAAAGTTTGCTGGGAACGGGGTTCTTTCCTCAATGTTTGCCACCCCTGGAGTGTCTTGTTTGTCCTTCTGCTCCCGATGCCTGCTCTCCTGTTTGTTGTGACCACTGTGCTTCTGCTGGAGCTGTGGTGCTTGCGGTGTTTGATGAGTATAACTTTGTGTATCTTGTATTAGTATCAATATTAGCTTTTTATTTTAATTTTATTAAATCTGTTTCCATTTTAACCCATGGGTCTCCTTTCCTTTTCCCGATTCCCCTTCCCAGGTGGGGAGGGGTCACCGGGTGATAGAATAGCTGACTAAACAAAGACAAGCATGGGCGTGGGCAGAGAAGGTAGAAGGAGAGGCAGGGGAGGGACATGCAGTGAGACGCTCCTGGTAACTGGATCTTATTCTCCAATGCATTACATTGACAACACTAAATTCAGCAGTGACATGTGAAGGTAGACCTTTTTATAGGAGCAACCTATAAAAGTCATCACCAGTCATCATCTTTTAAGAGTATTATATTGTTAATGTTGATAGAGAACAACCTTAGTTATTACTTCCTAATACATTATCAAACAGAAAGAGACTTGATTTAGTGTCCTATTCATATTTTATTCATCACAGTAACAAATTTTTAATTTCCAGGGAAGGCTTTTAAAATAAAAAAGGACATAAAAAAAGAAAACACACAAAAAATAAAGTAGATAGATAGGAAAAAAGAAATATCTCCAGTTAATATATCAAGTTAATAAGGTAGAACAGCATGAGTTCATACCTGGTCACCTTAACAACTGATGATACCACATAAATGTTTGTCATGTACTTTTTAGGTTTTTTTAATTATTATTTTACATTTGGACTTTCTCATCTGGACATTCAGAGCAGATGACACTTTAACCTGCCTGTTGAAAGGAGAATATATATGGAAATTGTTTGTATGCATCTAATGTTGTGTACTTTCAAGCACAGGAGACTATCCTGTCTAAAATTGAAAATTACAACATGTGTACATATACAATCAGAAATTAAAAGTGAAGGAAGGGTTTTTCACATTTTTTTTTATGTTTATGGGTGGCAGATGTGGGAGTTTTCATCCACAAGCATACTGTCAAATTATTCAGTTTGCTTGTAGATTTAGACATTGGCGTCATTAAGGAAACCCACAGCTGTGAGTCAGGGAAGAGTTCTAGACTTGGCATGGGAAGGAAGCATCAAGCAGTCTACTTTGGTTCTCAAATTATCACATCAATAGAAGACATTTTAGCATCAATGTTCTCCAGTCAGTGGAGATTTTTTTTCCTCAACATCTTTTCATCTTAACCTTCAGAGACTGCTCAGAGTTTCAAAAACATAGTTATTCAAAACCAAACAAGCATATATAAATATGTTACCTCTTGCTGATGAAAAGCTATCTACCATTGGTCTTTATAAAAATTCAGAGTATACTGTTTTATGTATCAGCAAGTTAATAAAAGCATGTGTTACAGCTGGTAAATGCTGCAGATCATAACAGCTGAAAAAGTCCCACATTTACATCTGTAGTTTCTGTGTATCTAGATTTTTTTTCCCAATGGCCACGCATTAATTGCTTTGATTTATGCTTTAAAACCTCCTAGTAATCACTCTCAGTTTATATAGAAGCCATGATGGGCATTTTTAGATAACATTCTTATATTACCATAATAAAAGCTAAACAGGAACATATGTTATAAGTATTTAACATTATGGTTATATTTTAAAAGCAACAACATTTTCCAGGCCTGAAAGTGTTTCTAATTAAGCTTCTTAGTTTTCCAGATCAAACGTTTTCATCACTATAGGGTATGATAATCTTAACCAATTTTCCTAGCACTTTAGGATTTCATTAAAAAAAAAACTTCAAATGACTTAATTTTTATTTATAGAAATCCAACTGTGCTCTGATGTCTACAATTTGACAATTTTAATACATAGCTATGATTATGGCATAAAACATTTAAAAACTTCTTTATCTAATATGAATTCACTGTCTGCTAATTAGGAAGTCTTTACTCCCAGCAAGTGAGAAACGTGCTGAGTAGCAATGTCATCTGCACTACCATACTGAAAAACAGAAATTACTCAAAATATTTTAGTAACATAATTTTGTCCTATTAAGACAAAGTAAGGGTGTTTTAAAATGACATCGAATCTGTTAGCAAATGTATTTTTGCATGCAGTATTTTTCTAAACCTTGGAAACCAGAAAAATAAATGGCTTTGTGTTACTGCCTAAAGATAAACCCCACTTTTAATTTAAAAGAAATGTAAAGTGTTAAAAGAAAAATTAATATACTCTACTTCACCCAGCAGCACACGTGCAGGGCTGATTAGAATAGTTTTCCATATTAACACAATCAAAACTGGCTGATCTTTAGAGAAAATTGTAATTTGCAGTTCATGTGAGGTTATGAACACAATTATACTCAGTATATACTGAAGTATATACTGAACACAGTATACACTACTAGCATTTTTAAAAGTTCATTTTTTTAAAATCATAAAAAATGTCATTGGAAAATAAAAATTACTGCTGAGAATGAATGTATCTTCCATCTGTTTTTGACCAGATTGTGATCAAATACATCAGCACCCAGAGAAGGTTGCATAGTTTTTCAAGATGCTAGTCACAGGCATATGAAGTATTGCATTAGAGCTTCCCTTTTTTGAGTAGAATAGCCAACAACTGAAATTTCAGAAGAAGAAGTGTCCATTTCTAGTCTTGTAAATTTAGTTAATTCTAATTAAAGGAATCTCAAAATCACAAGTTTTCCAGTGTTTTGAATCCAGATGTTCAGATGAATGTTAAGTGACAAACAAGGCCTTTGGTTGATGAGTGTAGTCAGCTCAATTAAATGTTTGAGAACTAGATTAATATTGATATTGCTGTATGTATTCCAAAACTGTTTAGGTATTTGTTATAAGGTATAGCTTTCAGGCACACTGTTTAAAGCATTATGCAACTTGACATACTTGCTCTGAGCACAAAGAAAGAGAATGTTGTTAATTTGTTCAAGGCTTATACCACACACAGTCACTATTAAGACAGCCCACAGAAAAAGTGTGTTATTAGAGCATTACAGAAACAAGAAAAAAAGAAAACACTAGGAGAGACACGTAGATGTGGCACTTAGGGACATGGCTTCAGGATGGACTTGGCAGTTTTACATTTATGGTTGGACTCTATGAACGTAAAGGTTTTTTCCAACCTATATTATTCTATGATTCTATGATTATTAGCCATTGTAGGATATTTTAGGATTAATTTTAGCTTTCATTCCACTCCTTTATAGACATGGCTTCTTTTTGGCTAACTTTCCCTAGAAAATAGAATCAGTCATTATTTCTCTATTGGTAATGAAAGTACTATTAATATCTATCGCACGAAGTGATACAATTTTGATAGCAGCATGGTTTATCAATAGTGTCAGAAGGTACTTTCAAATTGGTCAAAAAATGCAACTTCAGTATGTGAAAATATTACCAAGGAAATTTTACAAATAAACTTCATAAACAAATAACAAATTTTGAGATGATGTATTGTTGGAGGAACTACATCTTTGTTAGAGTAGACACAACTTAAAATGCTTGAAAAAAATCTGGTTCATAAATATTTTCTTTTCTGAAATTCCCGCATGGAAAAATTTGAAGTATTTGCATATCAATCTTTTTTTCCTTCTCCTTTGTCCTTTTCATTCAGCTCCTATCACTTCCATGTCTGTCGCATAGTGCAAAAAGTTTATGCCCACAGTCTTGACTTCGGTTTTACCCACAGGATTATGAGAGCAGCTGAGAAAAGAGTCATATACTATTAGTCCTTTTCAAAATGCTGAATTACAGTGCTCCATGTAATTCATAAGAATTCATGCCTTACTTTTTGGCAGCCAGTTACCTGCATGTACGGGTTCCCTATAGAGTATTAGCAATTACATCTACAGCACATATTAAAATTATTAACTTCCAGGGTAAACGCAAAGATTTAATTTGCATTCTTGTAGCTTAAAGATTTTAAAGCTGTAGTTTCTAAGTTTTGGTCTTTTGATCTCTAATAGTAAGACCACTGGGCACTGATTGCTCACTAGGTTTTTACAAGGTTGTGGCTTATAAAAAAAATAAAATTACTTTCTGCTCGGGCAGCCTTATTTACCACATCTGATCAGCAACACATACGTTTACAGTGCTTTATAAGTAATTAATAGGAATAAGAGCAAGATATGTTCAGTGGTAGACCTACAAATCCTGATCTGAAAGGTTGTACTTGGTACTGCATATGTTGGCAACTGCTGTTTATTGAACAGAAGCTTTCTATATTCTTCAAACTATGCTTTTAAGAAACAGACTTAGGAAGCAACACTGTGAATAATATTTTCCTTTTTAAAAAGGTTTAATTAATGATTTCTGAAGGCACAAGAGGTAAACTAATATTTGCAGGACTAGCACCAAGAAATCAAAGTTCAATTCCTGCCTCTGACATTCAATGCCAAAAATTACTTAGTGAAACCAGATGCTTGCTCCAAACCACCCCAGAAACAGTCCTCCATGACCGGAGCAAACCATAATCCAGGGCCACTAGAATCGCTATGCAGTTCTGCAGTCAATGGCTCCAGTTAATTTGCCTTCTCATCATATATTTTCACTACACAGACATTCATTCTATATGAACACCACAGGATCCTACAGAAATTAACTTTGGGTCCTATCTACTAGCAGTCTTTTTGTTAAAGCTCATTTTTCCCCTCAGATCAAAAAGTTTGCCTCTTGTGCAATTTCCATAATCTCTCCTCAGAAAGCATTTTCTTTGTCTATTATGGGTAAAACATCCAGTTTGTGAACTAATCAGGAAAATACTTCATCAATGCAGCTATCAGAACAGAATTTTTCAAACAATTAATGAAGGCTCATGTATTGATCTTTCAAAAATGATAAAAAATAATTCTGATTATTTAAATGTGTATTTAAATGCAGTCAATGTGAAGAAAAAGTAAAACTACCAAATATCTCCACCATATATCAATCATTTACCCCACAGAATCTAAGTGACATACAGCAAACCTTCACAGGAAATTTAATCCAGGGTTTTATTGTGGATTTTTGGTTTTGCTGTTATTATTATATTGGAAAAGATTCCTATTTTCTTTCATGCTGTAATTGTTTTCAGTGAGCTTGAGGCAGCAAGATGCTGGGGCAACTGGCACTGTTACAAAGGATAATGTCAGATTAAAGCTGCCTATTCTTACAGGAAGACAATCTTTACTGGAACACCTGAAGAATTTGTAAAACTGCCTCAGCTTAGTAATAGAGCTGTTCATTATATGTAAGATATGTTTCAAAAGGGTATGTATACTTGAATGTATATTTGCTCTCTTTAAACTAACTGTGGCAAATAGAATCATGTAAATGCTATATGTAGAGCTGTCCAATATACAGTGGTTCAGAATGACTTAACAGAAAGGGACTGCTCTTTGGGGGAAATGAAAAGCTGTCCATGCCCTCCTCACTGCATCTTCTAAGCAGCAGACATCAGATCTCTAGACTGTAATTTTTCCAGGAAAAATACACTCAAGCTGGTACTGGAATTACTCTTGAAGACAAATTCCAGACACTTGCCATCCCTCTCCTTCCTAGAAATCTGCATACACACAGTTCTTTTCAGGCAGATCTCAGACCAAAGCCAGCCTTATTGTAGGACATTTTTCATCTATACAATCACCTAGATACACCTGGAGGTGTTGGAAGGTAAGGAAGAATACCAGATGCATCAAAGCCATATTGTAAAACAAAATGGAAATTCTCTAGAACTTGTGAGGGAAAAAAATCTAATAGAGTATGCTAAGCCACAACTAAAAATCTTTGCCAGAATGAGAAATACATTAGAACTATAGATCAGGAAGAAAATTAGGAAGTTATTCATTGCAAAACATCCTACTGAGACTATACTGGTGCTGGGTTTATTTAATGAGCATTAAAAACACTTCCTTATCAGTTCTAATTGCAGAATAAATTAATTGCATTGTTTCCAGAATCAACACTAGAATAATCTATTAGCAAAAACCTTGCTGGATTCTCTTTTAATTGAGTTCAAACAGATGGTTTTATTTCTGAAATGCTAATCTACTGCTGTGAGTTCTATATTTCATAGCACTTTATTTTTGATTGACACTGAGGGCTACATTTACAAGGCAAAGCCAATCTTGCTCTCTCCAGGAACTGATGGAGCCAGTATAGTACACCTTGCCATATTACTATCAGACTATCAATCATAATCAAGTGCACAGATCTATTTATGATAGATCATCTTCACTTCACAGTTCCAGCAAAGAGACTTTACAAACTACTGCCTCCCATCATCTCAAAGCATGATAATTCCTTCTTTTTAAATCACTAGTACAAGTCTAGGCTGTCTTCCTATTAACTAGTTTTGCAAACCTGTTTTTTTTAATTATTTATTAAATGAACACTGTAGTTGAGTACAAGCACAACTGTTGCAGTTATTTTCATACTGAGAAGTAATCATAAAAAAAAAATTTCCGTCTACTGAGATGTGGATGAAAAACTAGATGAAACAAATCTGTACTCCAAGAGAAATGCCTAGTTGATGTCATTATCTTTCTTTCTTCAAATAATTTTGATGGTGGACTGACTGAATACATCTATATATCCGATAAAGGCTTCAGATTTGCATTTGAAAATACACATAAAAAAAAGGAAAAACAAATGTGAGGACACTAAGATTTCCATTCAAGTTAACTAAGGTGCAGTCCTACAAAATTTCTGAATCAAGGTCATGACAATAAAATAGCTCAAGTATTATTTGGTATGAGATTTTCTTCTCTTTGGAGAATTTATGACCTATCTATTGAGAATTAAAATCATCCAGTGGGATCAGAATAACATTGTTCTGTATCTAGGTAGGAGCTTGGAGAGAACCAGATCCTATACATTAATACTTCTGTGATTAACTTCTTAGAAAACATTACTGAACTAATAATAAAAATGCATGATTTTTTGTGAAAATACTGGTTTACTTTTTTGAGATTTAGTCACATAAACGTTTTGAACGTGGGCAACAGAGCCTACAATGGAAAATGGGTGCATAAAGCAAAATATTCTGGAGTATTTTGTTTTGCGTGAAGAAAAGACTTTATTAGTAGCTCCAACCAGCACAAGGGATTGACACCAGACATACTGAAAACCTTATATGACTGATGTCCTAAGCAAATAATGAATGAATTATCAGAGAGTTTCTTTCTCTGAAATTACATGTTAAGCATAAAATTACTGTTTCAACAGTCCTTGGTAACAGTAATTGATGATTTAATGAAGATCTAAAGGTTAATTAAATTTGAAAAGAGGAGTTAGTATATAGTTGCTTATTTCCAACATTTGTTTCCCCCCTCAAGAAAAGCATGTCTATACATTTTACAGTTCATGAAGATGAATGACTCAGAAAATATATTATGCTAATAATTAGACTGTAGAAGGATTAATACTTACGGGAAATCTGTAAACATTTTTATAGCTAAAAAAGAAACAAAAAGCACTACAAATTACCATGACAACGAGTTTCTGGTTTACTTTGCAGTGTTTGCAGGGTATGCAGCTTACTGTTTTAAAAACTTTGCATTAAGAAATGTTCATAGCTGCTTGCATAATTTCATTTGAAGAAATCAGGAACTACATAGCCCAATCTACCTCTCCTGTGCAGGAGAAACAGAAGCAACTCTAAAGTCGGTGGTGTTACTTCAATGCAGTATCTATATAAGCAGAAGAAACTCAAATGTATTTTAATTTCAGTCATTTAGAAATTGCACAAACAAAATACTTCTATATTGACTAGGATATCAATGCATAACAAATTATTCTAGATGGGAAATAAACAGCAACTTAAAGGGACTTTAATTTAATTCCAAAGCTTACAAATTACAGAGTGAACCAATTGATCTCAGATGCTTGCATATTTAGCTGCTTGTTAAATCAGAATACAGATGAACTTCCCATTATCTAACTGTCACAGAACTGAAGCTGAGAACTGTAATGACATGATTTCTAGCTTTCTGCCATCCATCTTACACAAAGGAAAACCTAAAAGGAAATCCAGTGTTTTCCAAAACTGAGCAAATTGAACAAGTATAATCGCAAATATAGAAAGAAAACTTTTTGTTCAAAAGAATAAACAGTTTTTGCCAAATAGCTGGACAGAGGTATCTGACTTGCTCTTAGCACCAGACAAGAAGGATAAGCTTAGTATAAGGACCTGGAAGGGGTAAAGCAACAACAACAGAAAATAGAGCTGTGAAGCCAAATCAGATTTTAAAACCTTTCCAGCTCTGGAGGGGCAGAGAAAGTTCATGAATGGATCTCTTTACATGGAGAAGTGTTGCTATTTCTGTGCAAACACTGAAGAGCCTTTCTACATGAAATAAAGGGCAGCTTACACTCAGTTAATATTAATTGTCTTGAATTTCTCCATTCTGCACCACCTTCAGGTTAGGTCAGTCTTCTGCTAGGCAGGCCTAAAAATGTCAAAGCTATTTCAGTAGCCAATGGGGAAAATCTAGCCAATTTACAGTAACTGAGAAAGTGCTCTCTCATACTTTTGAGATCAGAGAGTAGTGTCCTCTTTTCTCTCAGGGTGTTCCACTATCTTCTCTCCCAGTGGAGCCGACTCATGCCTAAGCCTCTCACCTCTGTATCTATCTGAAGTCAAACTATTAGAAGTATGCCATCTGGAAATAAGAGTTCCCATCAGTCATGTCTATCTTCTCATTAGGAAGCCACAGTACCCTTTTTAGTCCCTAAAAGTCCTGCATGCCCTGTAACAAATGGTTCAGTCTTTAGGAAGCAACAGAGCAAGAAGAGAGGAAGAACTGGATCCCGGGAATTTTTCTTACTCCTCACACCTTCACAGGAAGAAAAGAAAGAAGGCATTTTCGGGAGGCCAAGAGGGCTGCTGAGCTGGAAGTAAACCATGGCCATTCATATCATTGAGGCAGAAAGTTTGGCAGACTTGAGAGGAAGCCTTAAACAATGTGAGCTTTAGCAGCAGCTGGTGATAGTAATGGAAAGCTGAGAAGCCCTGACAGGGCAGGAGAAGCTGGGAGCAGCTCAGAGGGCAGACAGCCAATGGACAGAACATCCACCTGCCTCACAAGGCCCACTTTTGTATTTTCTGTAAAGACAGACACAAGTAATGGAAGACAACTGAACAGGTGAATCTGCTGGATGCTAACTACGTAAAAATACAGCTCTGTGGTAATGTCAATGGCACCAATACATGAAGATAAAAGATTGCCATGTGTTCATTACTTTGAATAAACAATTAAACAGATAGAACATTTTAAAACAAGGATTCTCAACTGGACATTGTCATGCTTTACTGGCAATAATGGTGCAAAAATCATATATTTACAGTTTCTCTAGAGGACCATGTCAGCTTTATCTGTACTATGCTCTAGAAATCATGGAGTATGATGGCAAGACACTGCAGTTGGGTTTGGATAATAGGGTAGACTAGGGTAGACCTGCTCAGAGGAGTTGCAGGAGCGCAGATTCATCACTGGAAGGGATCTGCAGTATCCCTGAAGTACTGTAAGGAGGACATTAGATCCAGTGTAGTGTGGAACAGTGCCAGTTTTTTGCCAATTGAGGATCCGCTGCAGACAATTTAAGAGTCACTGTTAACCTGTCCATTACTGCCATCATCATCAGAACTAACATAGCAGGAGCTCTTAAAAGTTTTGTAAAAATGCTCCATGGCATTAACAGGACGCAGCCTTCACAAATCTGGCAAAATGCATTAAAGCCATCTTCCTCACAATTGCTTCTAGACTGGTAAAGCTACATGAGAGAATTACTGAACATTCAGGAGAAACTCAAAAAGGGAAATTTGGCATGGAAACACCTAATGAAAAAATACATAATAAAACAGATCTTGGTTACATATGTTTCAAGATAAAATCCAGCATCTACCTTATTTCTTAAAGATGTATGTACTGTCGGAAGTATATTCATTTTTAGAGGTCCTGCCATGAATAAAACCCATGTATTACGAATACTTTCCATAAGGAGGCACTGAAAGCAGTTTATCTATAAGGTGGTTATAAAAACACAGTCAGATTATCTGGAAATTACCAGGATTCTTCTTTTGACTGTTAGACAGCTTGAGGAAGAGATTACTGCCAAGCCTGGAGCCTTGGACATGAAATCTGTATTCCAGCATTGGGGAAAAAAAAATAAAAGAAACACTTGTAGAAACTGCTTTTTAATATGATATTGTGTTAACTGATTACATAAACCCTTCAAGTCAAGAAGTAGTTTAGTCCTCATGATTAAACCATCTAGTGGAAATTGTATTTATTTTGCTTATAGGTACATTTCTCCTTCCTCGCTCATTCTATGTGTGTGTCTTTATGTATGTTGTTACAGTAAGACATTTAATCAAGCCTTTTTGAAGTGGTAGAGTGGAAACAGCTGTTTCTGACAATGTGCCAATGACATGGGGCTTAAAGCTGTCATGAGCTCAGGATTGCAAGCAACACTAATATGTGGTTGGGATAGTAGTGACTTGCAGGTCATGGCACCTCTTTGAGGAATGCTTCTAAGCCAATCAGTTCAAGGTGGTGGCTCAAAGTCTTAAGGCTCTAGTGAGCTCTCTTTCATTTAGTACTCTTGAGGTCATACTTCAAAGTGCCCATTCTTCTAAAGAGCCATTGGCCATATGTGGGGGTTCTAGAGCAGATTTTTAAAGATTGGTTGCTTCAAGTTCAGACTTAAAAAAATAGAAAAAAAGTTCTATTACACAAATGATATCTTAAAAGTCAAATAAAAGCTGAAGCTTAAGTTATTATTTCACATTCTTGTAAAAAATGTCGATTTAAAGAGTTCCTGGATGACTGTTTTTTTCCACAACAAAGTGAGCTTAAAGCTCACATTTTAGAGTGTGTAACAACTTGTTAAAACAATTTTCTGGTTTGTGAACATTACAAGATGTAGGGCACCTAGAAACTACCTCTGAATACTGACTTTCCTCAGCGATACTCTCAGTCAGAATAGCCTCTGCATAAATGTCTTGCTGTCCAAGAAACTTTTACTTTCATTTCTCCATGCAACTGTATTTGCTAAAATTAGACTAATGTGATTAACATACATCCAAGCCACAAGCTAGAATAAACACATATGTGCTTCTCACTGAGAAGGCTCTAAAATTATTTTGTTTTGATCATGGTAAACACACAATGTGGGAAATGCATTTTTTTGAAAGTATTGAAAAAGATCCAGGGGCTAGGGAAGCTATTCTGTGTAGGTTACCTATAGAGTTGAAAGAGGAAAAGAGAGTCCTGTAAGAAATGATTCACAGCAAATTAAAGCAGATTCCTTCTCTGAACCGCTCCTCTCTTCCCCTTGGCTCTTCAGGGGAAAGTCAACCCTGTGAAGCCTACTTGGAAATAAATAATCTTGAGAACGCTCACTTCTTTAGTGAAATTTAAGACAAATGATTCCCATCTCCACAGCACCACTATATACTACAGAAAATAATGCTCTTCTGAAATTTGACCAGAAATTACTTTCATAGAGGATAAATACACACTTACTGCAAGTAAGACCAATCATGAACATTATTAAGTGAACAGTTAGGTCTAAATCTGGAATAATAACACTAGCCAGATTTGTTTTTTCTTTGCACCCAAGCTGTCTCTCAGCTGGCGATGCTATTGTACCAAAGTGTTTTAATTCTTTTACACTCTGGAGAACGAAGGTGTATCCAAAAGCAGAGGACTTTCAAGATGTGTATATACATTTTAACACACCTGTGCTGTATTCAGTTTTTCCTTTACTGGGTATAATTTGTTGGAAAATATTACATTAATTGTAATAAAGTTTTTCACAGAAAAAACAAATATTATTTTCAGTATTTTTCAGTCCTCAGAATTAGTTCAATGATGAATGAATTACAGCCAATAGTACAAAAATAAGATCTTTCTATGCTTGCTTTCTTAAAAGCAATGGCTTGCATGTTTGAGAGAAGTTACATTTCTCCTGTAACTGAATACTGTTTTTTCTGGGGATGATTTTAGCCTCCTTAGTCACAGCTTTTATAAAAATGGATTAGTTGAATAAGAAAGTGAGCCAGAAACGAAGGCACATTGGTTGCTCACTGTTGTGCCCCAATCTTGAGACACTGAAATAAAAGAAGGCTTGCTTAGGAGACAAATGCAAGAGTGGAGACTGCTGTCTAGAAAAAAACACTGAAATAGCCAACTAAGTAGCTCTGAAAGTCATAACTCACATGGCCATCTAAACTGGATTTGGGTGTAAAAAAGCTCAGTAGAGCATGTTTCTAGATTCAAAGGTCTTATATGTTGGGGAGCAGATGAGGAAGTATTGTGTATGAAGCACTGCTTCATTCTGAAAGAAACAGGAATGGTTAAGAAACCGAAGAAAGGGATGCAAAAGGAAAACAAAGCAAGAATACTGAGAACAAAATTGTGTCATGAAAGCTCAATGAGCACATAAATTTGCTAACAATCAGTAAAAGATTGAGTTTGTAGTATTGCTAACTTCTCTTATTGCTGGTAAGGATGGTACAGTAGTGATATTAGAGTTATCACAAAATATGTAATATTTTTAAAGAAATGGATGCAAGAGAATGGAAATTTGAGTTTTGTTTCAGGCAGCACTAGATGAACAGGAGCTAGGCATGGGTCAATTCTAACGAATAATTGATAATTTAGTTGTTTTGTACAGTGAGTAAGATAAAGGAGTTGGTAACAGAGAAATGGATATTCAACTTGGGATCTGGAGGAGTAATTGTGGAACCACAGCAGAAATAAAAAACATGCTGAAAAAAAAGCAGAGAGCCAGTTTACTTGGGATCCTGATCCAAAATTCATGAACGTCAACAGGTACCATCTCAAGCACCAGAAGGGGGAAGGTTCTTGTTAAATAGATGCTTTTAGCACTTAGTTGTTCTAGGGACAAGTCAGATCCACTGCACAGAGCGAGATTTCAGTACCTCCACATTATTCTCACTGAGAGGAAATTTGGAAACACACCTCTTAGCAGTTAACATTAAACAGGTGTACACAAATATACATATAGATAAGTGTATATAAATGGGTTTATATGTATGCATGCATCTGTACATTATATCACATTCATACATCTAGTATTTTGATTTTTCTACAAAGAAATGTTTCTAGATCTTTATTGATGGATACAAAAAAAAATTAAAATCCTTCAGCACTATATTTTGCTTAAGGGTATTTCTTTAGCATCTTGACTCATAATTTTGCTGATCCTTCATATTGATAAGACAGTGAGAGGATACACAGGTTATCCAACCCCCCTGCCAGAGCAGAACAACCTAGAGCAGGTCACACAGGAATGCACCCAGTCGGGTTTTGAATTTCTCCAGAGAAGGAGACTCCACAACCTCTCTGGGCAGCCTGTTCCAGTGCTCTGTCACTCTTACAGTGAAAAAGTTCTTCCTTATGTTCACCCGGAACCCCCTATGTTCCAATTTGCACCTGATCCCCCTTGTGCTATCACTGGACATCACTGACCAGAGCCTGTCTCCATCCTCCTGTCACTCACCCTTTATATATTTATAAACATTAATGAGGTCACCCCTCAGTCTCCTCTTCTCCAAGCTAAAGAGACCCAGCTCCCTCAGCCTCTCCTCATAAGGGAGATGTTCCAGTCCCTTCATCATCTTTGTGGCTCTGTGCTGGACTCTTTCAAGCAGTTCCCTGCTTGAAATTTGAGAGTTAATATTAGGAAAAAAGATATGTATGATTACTTCTGGTTTTATTTTCATTCTTGAGAGATTGCCCTTGTATAGTCATCAGGATGTTGATCCTGAACAGTGAAAATGGATACAATTTTCCCATTTTATAACATTACAATATTTTAAAAATTCAGGAACCATATGCATACTATGCTTAGCTAGAAAATTAAACTTTATCATCTTGAATGTAAAAGTGGAATTATCTCTTAAAGACAACTGAACAGCAGTACCTATTAGATTTTAAACTATCAAATTTAGAAGAAAGTTGTTATAATAAACTCTTCTGATGATCTTACCCTGGAAAAAGGTCTTAACATGCAAAGCTTGTCAGCAATACCTAGAAATACCTAACTTTTATAGTATCACTGCCATGAGCTAGAAGCCCTCAGTTACTTCCAAAGCTCTCTGAGAAACCTCACGCATATAATTGTATTCATATATGGTTATATAAGGAATAACATAATTCTGAGTTTCTGAGAAACATTTTGAAAGTACAATGAACCACAAAAAAGAGAAGAGGAACTGTACAAACTTTGGGGCAACTGAGGGAATTCTTTCAACATTAAGGTATCCACTCAGAAAAAAAATAAAGTCTGGCATCTGAAAGCATAAGGAATCACAAAGTCTAAACTGTTATCTCACAAAGTATGAGTTAAAGAAATACACAGACTTCTGAGAGATTTTTTTTAAGAGATAGTGTGAAAATGTGTAATTTCATATGAATATGTTAGTTTGGGCTTTTTTGGATTATATTTTGTTAGTCTGTTTTGAGTTTTAGCTGGTATTGGTTTTGACTCTTAGGTCTGAAAACTTTTGTTTTAAGTCTGTATTTTTTAATACTTTTTTTTTTTTACTTGGGCTTTTTATTTTATTTTTTTTACTGAAATTGCTAACTTACATCCTCAAATTTGCCACTATAGACCATTGTGACAGGAATGTGTTCCAGATTTTATTTATTGCATAAACAGAGTATTAGGTATTTAAAATAAATTCTGCTCCATTAATATTTATGTGTTTTTTCCCCAAAATGTGAAGGTAATTGAAAAGAAATATAACATTGAATGAAAAGTGGTGAAAAGAATATATTTTATTTAGTTGGTTTTTGATGCAATAAAACTGGAAATGAGCTTTTCTTTTCAAAAAGGGTCTGTCACATACTCCTACACATTTCTGCTTCAAGGAATAAGCATTTCTTTGCCAATATACAACAACAACAACAAAAATCATCTTTGAGTCTGTTGAACAACGTTTGCCAGAAATTCATCAGAGAAGAAAAGGCATAAATGTATTCTTTAAAATGCCTTCAACAGTGGATTACAGAAGTCTTTCATTCTCTTTTACTAGTGAAAATAGATGGAATTAGGAGAGTTTTCCATACTTAACACATTTAAAGGTAAATAAATAAATCTAAACCTAGGAATCTTTTCCAAGTATGTTAGCCAAGTAAGAGTTGTTGCTAGAACACTTCACTGAGGTAACTTGAAAGTATAGTGACTGGCTAGACGAATTATCAGCTTCATCTGACTATCCAATAATTAACTATTAAAAGAACATGCATAATATAGGCTGAGATCAAATGCTCCAGCAAGAAGTTTTTCTTCGATGCAAAGGGCTCAGCACTGTAGCACATTCACCAACTTAAGTAATGGATTTCATTAAGAAGGCACTTACATTAGGTCTTAATCCTGCTGCCATTTCATAATACTTCTCGGCTTCTTCATTGAGACTGGCTTGTCTATCAGGAAATTAAAAAACAATACAGTTACACCTCATTTTCCTTGGGTTAAAAAAGAAACCATACTTAAAGAAACACAGCTAAAACCAAAATACTGCAACTTTTCCCCACTGTTTATGGATATTACCCTAACAAATGCATAAAATATGTCAATCTAAAAGATTTTTTTGTGGTTCAGAATGTCCATTATCACAAATCCTCTATGGGTACCTTATTTTCTTTTTAATTCTGAAATGTACACACTAGAGAGAAATGCAGAAGGCCAAACAATCATCTGATGCAAAACCAGAGATGTACCAGCCTTCAGTAGAGAAAAATCTGACTCCTTTTTTGTAATTAGCCATACTTGAACAGGAAACTATGAAGCTATGAAGCTGCAAATTATACAGTACCCTTCTTTGTGCCTCCCCAGGAACACTATAATTCTAAGAAAAAAAAAATAATCAGAGTATACAATGATTTCTCAAACATAGGTTACCATGATTTGGGGAATTCATTCAGAAAAGAGAATTCTGATTTCAACAACTACTCATATCTGTCTCAGAGGGGTTTTAAACTTAGACCTCATATCCCAGGGGAATAAGATGAGTTTCTAGGTACTTGAAGCACTATCAGCCCACCTCTTTTTCTTTTCCTTGCTAATATAGATGGCATCTACATTCTACTAGTAGTTTAATTCTTATTTCTTCTCCTGATTTTTCAGTTTAATGCCTTCAAATGAAAATGCAGTATGTTGCCAAAGAAATCCAACCATATTTTTGTCTCAACAGGCCTTTTTCATCTCTTCTCTCAAACTCCTCTCTTTTGTCTCCACCTTCTTAATTTCCCTCCAACTATTCATTTTGGCTACTGGTCCAATGAACATCAGTTGATCACACACATGTCATGAGAGGTGGTAAATATGTAAGAACAACTAGGCAGTGTCAGGCAGGCTACATATCTTCTGTTAAAGTTATCTGTTTTTTTTATTATGAAAAGTTAGGTCCCTTCATGGAAGAATTAGGACAGAAGATCTTCAGTGTTATTTGTGTTTGCTATGTGATTACAGATGTATTTCTGTGATATAAAATGGAAAAACTGGAAAACAGGGATAATTTTGTGTAGGGTTGTTTGGTTGGTTTTTTTCTTTTTTTTTTTTTTTTCTTCTGCTTCCCAGAACAGTTACTAGTTCAAGGAGTACCAATCAACCCAGCACTTGTATTAGGAGATTTTACCTTGTTCTTTACATAAGCTTTTACATGCTTTGTTATTCAGTGATCAAATTGTGTTCTCATTTTATGTTCCCATCCTCTCAAATTTACTGCTTAATACATGATAGACAATCAATTCAAATCAACAAATTTTGACAGTTATTGGTCTTGGGAGGAGAAAGGGAGGAAGACTGATACCTTTGAAGTTTTTCACATAACTCACATACAACCTTAAACCACTTCCTGAGTAACAATTTGCCAAGTCAAACCTGGTTTATACCTGTTAACTGTTCTAAATTACTTTGCACATGTATCATTGACCCAGCAGTTACAGTGGTTAGAAACAACTGACTGTCTAAAAATATTCATTTAACTTGCTTCTGTATCACTCCTGCTAGGCATTAGCAGCATGTGAAATGACTGAAAAAAACAATCTCATACTTCCTAATTTCAGGATTTACTACAAGGCACATAAAATGAAACATGTCACAGAACTTCTTTTTTTCTTTTCCCCTGTTTGCAAAAATCTGTCAAAAAGAAAACAAAGCATTTCTGAATGTGCTGAAATTCAGTACAATAAACAAGGTGCCTTACCCAGGAGGCAGATACACTTCACCTTCAAAAAGTGTTGTTGGCATGTGAACGTGGAACAAATTAAAATTCTGTCTCCTTTTAGCACAGTGGAAATACACAGCTTACTTTCCTCCCACATGTACATCTTGAAACATGGATCATTAATTCCTAAGTTGCAATCAGTTTGAACTTATAATTCTCCATTATAAACAGTATATAGAAATGAATGCACACCACACTAGTCTGGTCAGGAAAATGCCAATTCCATTACTGGGGCATTCAGCACCAGTTCCTTTAGTTAAGATATGACAGAATTCTGGTTCCCATTTTCACTGGAAATCGAAACTAGATGTTTTTATATTAAGGCCTGGAATGGCTTTCCCTTGAGAAAAATTAAAGGCACAGAGGTAGGAAATTGCAGTAACCCTATGCCACTGAGCAGTAAAGGGCTCTGGATCAATGTCAAACAATGGAAGGACACTACTAAAGGAAATATAATTCACGTTATAGCAAAACATTAGATAAAATGTTGATAATAAAAAGAAAAAAGGAAGGAAAGGATGCAAAGAGATGTTCAGAAGACAGAGTCCTTTTCATAGTTACAAGCTACATTGCAACTTCTATTCTAAATCTTTTCATAAGGGCTGACCTTGAAAATACATCTGAATTCCCCCATTAACACCTAGCATTCAATCTTATTTTAAGGGACAAAAATGTCACCTCTTTTTATTCTTGCACCTCTCTTAACCTGAGCCTCCAGACCTACCAGTTCCCTGTATTTTGTTCCAGTTGACTACCAGTGACACCTCATAAATGCACTTGACAACACATTGCTTTTAGGTTCTCCTGATAATTATATTCAGCTTGCATTCATTTTGAATCGCTATACTGATCACTGGAAAAAATATTGCTTTAAAAGACAATTCTGACTGGTTTAGATACATGAACATGTGAATAGGAAAGGGTTATTTTTAACCTATTGCTTGGCACAAGGCTTCAGACTGTTGAATATTATTTTTTAAGTGAAATAATGGATGTCAGTTCAGCTATGAAGTTTTCTTCAAAGAGATTCCCATTTTAAAATATTGAATGTTGATACTTGGCATTCTTAATGGACCTTTTTGTGTCACAACAAAATCATAATCAGATTCCATATGTGTAACCCTTCATCCACATTTTTTGTTTACACTAGTTTACAACAAATTTACATACACTATATGCTTAGCCATATATGCATACCTATATTTAATCCTATGGACAGTAATTAAAGAATGAAAAAAATCTGTTTAGGCAATAAGATAGGGTGAACTTGTACCTATTAGACTGCCAGCAACGTTCAAACAGTCAGCGTACTTTAGCGAGACAAAACACTCACAGAAATTCACTGAAGACCATGTCATCTAGTATTGCTCTAACTTAGATTCCTGTTTTCAAATAGCCAACAAACATGCTACCACTTCATGTAATATCAGCATTTCCCAGAGCAGCTCACTGTTTTACAGAAGTATCAAAAAAACAATTATTCCTACAAAATATGCTTTTAAGCAAAGCTACTCTTCCTATGCTTGTTTTCATTTGGAGACAACATGAAGCTCTTTTCCTGTTTCTAATTAGTATGATGGTGTCACTACACTACCATTTGTCATTCTAAAAGTAATCATCCCCTAGATCACGGCAGCTCACCTCAGTATACAACTACAAAGTGAAACTTCACACTCTTAACACATCACTCAGTCACTGAAGCTACAGCCACCATATGGCATTACAAATACATGCTTCACTACATTCCACTAAAAATGTATCTAGAGTTGCTGAAAGGCTTCAAACTGACACTATAAGCAAGTGCATAGCTAATACTGCAAAAGTAAAACACATGACCAGTTACTGTTTTAAGAAGAATCACCCAAACAGCTATATGAATGAAGCTGTCCGGAAAAAAAAATTTGTTGAGAAAACAATTTTTACAGGCAAGTATAAAGCAAGCTAAAAGTTACCACACTGTTACAAAAAAATTAATTACATTCATTGCGCATTATCACCCATATTACAGATGACTTGATTCATCTGGCATTGCACTATCAAGAACCTACAGAAGTCATTTAGGCAAAAAATTAATAACAATGTTTGTGTAATTAGGAACAGGGTGATTTCTCAATAATGCAAGCAGAACTAAACCATTTTTTCTTGACTTCAGCTTCAGATTTAGTCACAAAGACAGGAAGTAAACAGTATTGGAATACTTGACAGAAGGAGCATAAGTCTTTCTTGTGACTGCTAAACTGAGAAAACCTATAAATACAGCTATTGCATTTGGACACAGTTAACAATTCTGTTGCAAATTCAAGAAAAAAAATGAACTCACAGCATTCCAGTTTATGCTCATTCAAAATTGTCAAAACTTGTTACTTTTTATCTTGTTTGCATTGATTCTATGATTTTAATTTAAACTGGAGACAACTCAGAGAGTTGTCTCTGGAGTAAACTCAGAGAGAAAAGAGATTTTTAAAAAATAAAATATTTTAGGACTAGAGTAGAAAAATAAATTGGACTTGGAGGGAAAGTTGTGATTGTTTTCCATCCAAAGCAGCTGTAATCCAAATTTGCCTGCAATTCTGAAGAAGTGCCTACATGTTTCTGAATCTCATGACACTCTTTGGACTAATGGTGAAAACAGGAGTATGACAGGAGGGAAAGATGATGTCTTTATAATTCAACAGTACATCATATTAGATATATTTGGTCTGAAAAAAAAATTAGAATTTACACAAAAATCTAAGTTGCTGTTATTACCTCCCGGTCATTTTGGACACCTTCTACCATTCACATTACTAACAATCTCTGTCTCTTAATCCACAACACATCTTTAAAATTTATTTCATCTCTCTCACAACAGTCAATTCACTTCCATGCTCCGTGAACTTCTATAATGTATTTTCTAGCTCACAGCTGTGCAGTCCATTCAAAATTCCTACTCACTTACCAGTCAGTTTTTATAGCTCTCCACGGTATCTAGAGAGCAATTGGTCACCTACATGAAACTATTATATTTAATAATTTCAGCCTTTCATTCATGACTGTCTTTAGCATCCACAGTTTCTTGTTGTGTCACTCTATGCCGGTCTGAGTACTCCCTTCTGTCCTTTCTCCTTTGTATTTTGATATCTGCTTTCCTCTTGGAATCACCTGAGTTCTCCATCATTCTAAGTATCCTGAAAATCAGCTTCTTCTGAAGTTCTACAGACTCATGATGGATTTGTAGCTGCTATGTTCTAATATATGAATATCCATTTTTCTTGTCCAAGAGCTTCTATGTAAGCAATATATTGAATAAATGCTAAGTAATGCAGTGAACAAAGGCAGACAATAGAATCATAACCTTTTAGCAAAAATCAGTCAGATCATAACACATGTGGTTTTAAGCAAATACTTGGCAGCACTGAATTTAATTTTGCCACCCTGACTCTTGCTAAATCCCCCAGACCACTTTAGACTCCCAGAGCACATTAGGAAGACATTACGATCTTCCACGAAGAAAGCTGAGTATTTAAGTGAAAAATTAGACCAACTGGGTATTCCAAAAGATCCCAGTTGGATTCTAGCTAGACTAAACCACCAGGCTTTTTTGTTTGTTTGTTTTTGTTTTTAAGGGTTTTGGTTTGGTGGGGTTTTATTTTTTATTTTTTTAAAAGGTTTTTAATTTTTTTGCTTACAGCTAAAATAGAGAACACAGTTTAGAATCACTGAGCTCAATGCTTGTCAAAACCTCCCAAAAAGTGTCTGCTCCCAATCAGATCAAGTAGTGTAACCATGGCTGATGTACAGTACAGCAGCATAGCTCTTACTCTGAGATTTAAAAAATACTCATAGCTTGATGTAAAGACACGTGCCTTCAAGACCTGGGATGCTTCACTCAGATCTCACGAAGGAAGTAAGAGATTTATTTAATCTATTCCCAAAATAGGATTGATCTACACCACCACATTTTAAAATATTCACAAAAAAACCCACACCATTAAACCATCTTCCACAACACACTCACTGAAATCAGGAGTCTGACACACTCTATACCCTTATGGATTCAGTTTTCATGCCTAACTTGCTATGCTTCTGTCTGTGAATTTGTTTCATTAATCTAAATGTTTCAAAGTACTGAATTCTATCTCAAAAGAAATATTATCATTCAGAAAATAATCAGGAAGAAGGGAAAGATCCTTAAAACAGTTCATGCATCTGTGACAGGTCAAACTTGTTTACCAGTGAACCATTTGTCTTGGTTTCCCTTGTAATATGCAAGCGGTGAGAGTTATTTTTCAAAGGGTGTTTTGGAGCTTATTTCAAAATCCTGGTATAGAACACTTCATTTTGAAATACAGGCCACTTAGCCGAAGCTGAAGCTTCATTCTCTTTAATACCATTTTCTTTTCCTTTCATTTTGTATTCTAAATGTTAAAAGTATAAACAGTCAAGTGAGATACCTTTGTTAGAGAAATTATCTCAGTAACTGTTTTTTGCTAATGAAGTATATTTTTTATTTCCTTTTTCATGCATTTTCTAAGCATAATCTAATGAAATCAAGTACCCTCATAGCTGTTAACCAGACAATAGACAATAATTAGATCGTTATATCTGTTATAGTAATGTGAGTTTAATGATAATGTCCAGGCAAAAGCCTAATGTTACTGAATATCCAGGTCTGACGGCTTTAAAAGGAAAAAAGAAGTCTAATAGGAGAACAGAATTAAATATAAGACTACATTTTAAAACACAGATTCTGGTAATATCATTAAGTGCTCCTATGTGTCTCAAAGTCATCATTAGCTTGGGAATATTTAGATTTCTAATTATCGTAGTGTGCCCTAGTGATATTAACATAAAATGTGGTATTTTTCATATTATCTAGTTACATCAAGATCAGAAATAACAGCTATTATTTCAGTTGCTATGTCTCCTAAATTATTTAAAATAAGGTGAAAGGAAATCCTGCATAAAGTTCTTCACAAAAAAAAACACTTGTATGCAAGCAAAAAGAATTACCTGCTTGTGAACAACATAAGTTTTAAAGGTAAGAAATTATGAGATAATGCACAGAAAAATAGAAATACAAAGTGCTAAATCCTGCAACATTTTAACTCTCTTTATCTTATTAGTAATATTAAATTGTTCAAAAGAGTTGCATGGCCTTAAAAACAAACCTGTGTAAGCAAAGGCTATTAAGACTTTTTTCCTCCAAATGAAGGGAGGAAAATCTACTAACCTGAGCATATGGGCTGCATTGAAAACAACATCAAATTCTGTATTATCAAGTTCAGCTGCTTTTTTTGCCATCTCAGCTGCTTCAATCAGGCGAGATTCTTCTAGGAGGAACTGACCTGCAATCAAGTGCATAAATGTGAGCCCACAGAAAACAGGTGATGGATAATACTTCAGACAATATAGTTAGAAAAAAGAATAATAAAAAAATAATCAGATGTCTCAGATTCAATGTCTAGTCATTTGTTGATCTGCTCTGTATTTTAGTATCTTTAAAATGTAGTAATTACAGAAAAAATGCAATAAATACAACAGGTAATAATTAACTGCAAAATTTGCACAATATATTTATAAATAGTGAGAATCAAGAAACAATACTCCCAGTTCCCCAGTAGCCTGCAATTTAAGAACTTGCCTTCTTCCTATACACTGTTCTACTTCATCAAAATAAAATAAAATCAAATCTACAAACCAAATACATTCCCATTTTAAAAATATCTCAAAATAATAAAAAATGTCTATTTTTATTTATATATGCAAACACATTTCTTCAGCTCTAGAATTATGATACTTCGCTATTTTATCATGTATTTCAGTAACACTAAGAATCACAACAGACAGATTTTTACAAGTTTTTTACATGATCCTCATATTTCACATAAAAAAATAGAAGATGACTAAAAGCAAGTGACTGAATTTTTACCAATTACATTATCATAATCATTAAACCAAGTTAAAACTGAAGAGAATAAATAATTTAGCATGAACCAAACTTTAACTAAAGTACAGTAGTTTCAAAACTAAGCAAGCAGACCACTATAAAAAAGAGTTTTCCTTTGAAGAAGAGGAAAAAAAACACTTTGGAAGGTACTCAAACCACCTTATGTCTGGTTCTTTCAATTATTTTTTTACACCTAATTTGTAAAATGTGTGATTTTTGGATCAAGGACTTTTCAAAGGGGTTCAGCCATCTAGACTCTGCGTCTATGTAACTTTATATTTGGAAAAGCCATCTTAAAGTATGTTGATCGTACATCCCAGCATCTTATCCTTCCTGTTTCATCTTATTTTGTAATGTAAGATCATTCAACCAAAATTTCGCCAAGCCAACAGTGGTGACAAGTCTCTTTAGGAGGAAATTATTTCCTATCATGGAGAAGGATTTTTCTTTTTCCTTGTCTTTTTTCCTCACGCATTCCCTGTTGCATGCTCTCTACATACAAATGCAGAAAATCTACTTCACCAGAGCTAGTAAGGTCTGTAGGGGCACCACGAATTCAGTGATGCTTTGGTACAATGAACACATTTGCAGAAGGAATTATCTCAATACCAAAAGTGATGAAAGACAGCTTTCCTAGCTTTTTCCTTTCTCCGTGGGTACATTCTGACTTAGCAAGATAAGAAACATTGTTTACTCAGTCACTTATATCTTAGTTACTGAGGTCTGCAAATCTCCTGGAAAAACATTCCGTTGTCTTTCTGCATTCATAGGCATAAGGTTTCCTTGCTTTAGCTACATCCACACCCTAATACATCCTTTCATGCAGTATGATGCTTTGTGCTCATTGTTTCCAGAAGCAGATAATTTCCAAAAAGGCTTTCTCACATGGAAGAATAAGTAAATAAATTAATAAAAAGAAAGAAAAACATAAAAAGAAAACATATGAGAACAGTTTTGATCATAAGAAATTAATTTGTTTTCAGAATTAGAAACCATTGCTTGAGCCATTAATAGAAGCTTCATGAACAGAAAAAAAAATGTTGACAACAGGTACAAGTTTACTTTTTTTTTTATTTTGGGTACAACACCAGGGCAAACTTGACCAACTAGTATCCCAATTCTCTTCCGACAAATGAACCAAAACAGTATCCCTAATCTTTAGGCCCATGCTAAAGCTAATCAGTCTTAAACTGTTAACATTAAGGTTTTTTTGTTAATGAAAGCACTGGATTAGCAGAATGAGACACTAGTAACTGGATGCACTATTGATACATCCAGCCAGGTGAAAGAAATAGGACAAACTTTAAGATTTCAAGACATGGTTAACATTCAAAATAATTCTAAAAAAAATTATATACTTAATTTAGGAAAAATATTTTGTGGTTTAGAATTTAAAAATCATGTTAAGTGGTCATTAATTAGTTACATGAGGAGAAAAAAACTTTCATTATTGTCTTCAATAAAAATTACTCAAAGATTTTTAGAGACAGATGTTTAGAAATATACTTCTAGTTTCCTGTATGAAATATTTAACACTTAAGCTCAACACAGATGTTATCTTATGTATATTTATAACTACCCCAATGTAATAAAATGTAACTGATACAGTCTGCTTCATGTGACATAATAAAATTCTTTACTTTAGATTCATTTTATAAAACAGTAAAATACTTGCACTTCATCTATATAATTTCTGAAATATAACATTGGAAACCAATTCCAACCAATACTAATGGTTTACTGGTTGTCTTAAGCAACACACTGGGTTAATTCTTTAAGAGGTCCATTAGATCAACATATACTGCAGATACTATGAAATTCTTACATGCTTTAGATTTCTACAAGAAGTCGAATTTAGAACAGGATATTATATGTATTTACTGAAAAGCAAGTGCACTGCTTTAGTTAAAAGCTTGGTTTTATTAATTGTTTTTCTAGGACTTTGGCTGTATACATGCCATTAATCTACATTGACACATGAAAAATATCAGCAACAACTCTGAACTAATGTTTTATATTGTTAAAACCAGAATTCACTCTCCATTTGCTATTAGGCCTCTAAAAAGTGTCTCTATAGTAGGATTTTTACTTTATAAAACATATTAAAGGATTATCTTTATTACAGGATTACCAAAGCTAACTAAAAACAATTGCAAGTACTGAATGACACCAGCCAAGTGCAAGTAAAACTTGCAGTTCTCCAGAAAAGAAAATCCTAGGACTGTGCATTACCGTAAATTAGTCTCTCCCCTGTATTAGAGGTGGTAATAACAGTGGTAATAACTCATGCTGAGTGGGTGGAAGTGGATGATACATAGCACCCTCCTGAAACCAACTGTAGCATCCTTTAGACCAAAACCCTTCCAGAATAATGACTGCAAACAAGAGAGGGGAACACCTTGTAACTGCCTTACTCATTGCCTAAGGTGATTTAGTCAGAGGCTGCTGATTAAGCATTTCCTTAATTGGATGGGCTATAGAAGTAATTGACTGTTACCTTCTTAATCTAGTGGAAAATTCAATACCTGAGTGTACAGGTGTGTGGTGGGCTGTCCCTGCCAGCACCCAAGTACTCACACAGCCACTCACTCCCCCCCAACCCCAGCAAGATCAGGAGAAAAAACAGGAAGAACAAAAGCAGTAGTCAAGAGTGAGTCAAGATAAAGACAGTTTAATAGAAGAAGAAAAAAAAACCACCACAAACTAATCAAACAAAAACCAGTGAACTGAAGGAAATTGCTTACCACTTCTGACATGTAGATTGATGCCCAGCCAGTCTCCAAAGGCCACCTCCAAAGCCAAACCCCTTTTCTTTCTCTACCCCAGTTTTTATTGCTGAACATGACATTACACAGTATGGCATATCCCTTTGGTCAGCTTGGGTCAACCGTCTAAGCTCTGTCCTCTGCCAGTCACCTGCCCATCCTGAGCCTACTCACTGAGGGGGCAGAGTGGGAAAAAGAGAAAGCCTTGGAATTGTTCAAGCATTGTTCAGCAACAGCCAAAACATTGGTGTGTTATCAAAGCGTGTGTGTTTTAGCCACAAATCCAAAACACAGCATCATCCAGGCTACTGGATGCTGGAGTTAACTCTATCCCAGCCAGATCCAGTACAAGGTGGAAACTTTCAGCTGAGGATTGATTTGCCAAGTTCTTCTGAAAGGCAGACTAATTTTATTCACATATCTAAATTTAATTTAAAGCACCTACCTAAGTAGAGATATCCCATTCTGAAAACATTCACCGCCATTCCTTTTAATAAGATATACGAAATTCGCACAAGAATGAACTAGATTGGCAGTTCACTGCTGCACTTTCTTCATTAAAAACCAGACTTCTGAACTTTTCCTGTCAAAGCCATAAAGACGTGTTTTCCCAGGAGAAGAGCAGTAGCAGGGCAGAATACTGGCAAGGTGTTAAAGGTGGATCAGAAGGTCTGATCCACAAGCCCCTCTATCCAGGAACCACTTGTGTGGATCTAAATTTACAAGCAGGATTTTCTCCTCTGACAGGTAGCTGGCAAATGGCATGATTTATGAGACACTGCCCAGTATCATATTCAGAGCTTTCTTATTGCAGATGTCATGACTCGGACTCTTGCCAAGACCATAAACTATGGTAACCTGGTTGTATTTTGAAATCAAAACCAGCTTTTGAGAAAACAGCTTTCTAGAAGCTCTGAATCCCAGATTTTCCTTCTTCAAGAAAACCATATTTCTCATTACTATTCTTCTAGAAAGGGAGCGTGCACAGTCCAGGTTCAGGTGTAATCTTCAACAACATTGTTCTTGTCTGGAACATTATTTTTTTAAACAGATGTTTCCACCTTTCTTGCTAGACAGTAAAGAGCTGAGCATAAATGTGTAGTTAAGAGTTCAGCCTTGTTCAGACTTATTTTTTCTTGCAAATCATCATTTTTGAGCCTGTATTTGATTAAAAAAATATGAGGCAATATATACAACCTACTGAAAAACAAAAGTATATATATAATTTAAACAACAAAAAAAATATTTTTAGTTCGTGGGAGTTGCAAAAACCCCACTTATTTTAATCTTCTGTCAAAATTTTTAACAAATATTCATCCATAGAGATAAAGGCATACAGCTCTCTATCCTGTCTCTCTACAATGAATATTTGTAAAGCATTTTAAGACACGTGCCAACACCAGTTTAAAAGCTGAACATCTGAATCAGTAGTTCTGCTGTTTTATCGTAATATGAAAGGTATTAATTTGTTGGGATATGCCTGTGTGTGACAATCTTTTATGTTCAGAGCACAAAGGCATCAGTGCCTTCCTCTAGAATGGGCTCAACTATTCCCTACAGGCACTATAATCTTTTATTTTACTAGATAAAAGTGCAAGTTGCACCAATCTTTCTTTAATTGAAATGTTTTCTCTCTTTTACTTGCTGGCAGACATTCAAAGGTACTTTGTACCAGAACAGAGTAGGTTTATGAAATAGCTCATTTTGCTACTGCTGCTTTTAAAAAGAACCATTTTCAATGTTCTTAGGATGCTGTTGGTTCTGCCGTGACTCAAACTTCAACAACTGACACTCCTATCCTGATACCTTTAGTAACCCAAGCAAAACCAAGTAAACTACCTTCTGAATAAGAAGGAAAAAAACTTCTAATCCCACCATAACAGGGAACAGTTAGCATTTGCTTCTTTTAATATACGTTTGCCACCAAGTCTTCTGTATCTTATTCTCTTTGAAAGAGTTTTCTCCTTCCACGGCAGCAACCTTAACAACTATATTAACATGAAAAGTGGATGCATCAAGACCATAGACTCAACTGTCAAAGATCTGTTTATAATAAACTTCATTAGAAGTTCTTTCGGCACATTCAACACCAAGGATTTGAAGCTGAATGTTTGTTGGTACTTTCAAAGCACTTAAATTTTCAACAGAAACCAAAATAGAGATCGGATTCTTGCTGACCCAATGCACCGTCTGCCTTTGAAGCACACAGCAAGGCTACAAGATCATGTCTGGGGAACTGAACAACATTCTCACTGGCATGATCAGAACCACCACTGAAATCACCATCAACTTCAACTCTTCTGCTGTGGCAATGCAGAGCAAAAGAGCAAATGCAACCAGAGATTTCTGAATGGAAAATTTCAATAGCATTCTATGTGGAAGAAGTGAGAGCAGAAACTTTGTCTCTAAGTTGATTTCCAAAGCTTTTCAAGTGGTGAATCAATGTTGCAAGATGCCAAGTCAACAGACATGACTTAATGTAACTGTTTCCTTTAGGAGTTTTGAAAGATTCATTGGCTATGAATGAGCAGTTCCCAGAGCAAGGGAATGTTTGCTTAAAATTCCTACCTTCCAGGCCTGTTAAGACAGTTTCTTGCCGAATGTGTAGGCTGTGAGAAGGGAAGCAAAGAGAACCTACATCAGGAACACCTAGATGGTAGCAGCGTTCTAGTTTCTTTTACCGTCCCTTATAAACCATTCCATCTTTATCTTAAACTGTGCTCTGGCTTTCTCACTGGAAGGACTTTTGGGGAGTTCATCCCGTGAACTGGTTCCCGTTGAGAAGATTATTCCATGCAAATAAAATACATAGAAAGACTACGCAAGCTAGTGGGTACTGCAACATCAATATATGCACTAGCTTAGAAAAATCTTTTTTATTAGCCTTTTTCTTTGTCTGAAAAACTTATCTGTTGCAGTTGTACTAAATATACCATTGGATGTCATCCAGAGCACAACCAGAGATAAGAGAGAATAAATTGAATTGCAAGCCTCTGGGACTTGATGACTGAACTTGGAAGCTTTTACTAAAACTTAAGATTAATGATGAAAACATATAATACAGAGGACCTCATGTTTTACAAATACTAAGCAAGATTCTGGACCCTATGTCATTCCCTAGACACCTGGTGATGTATAAGGTTTGGAATACTGAAATCTGGATGGGAAAAAACCATCCAGTTGCACTTTTGTAGCAGCTTCATTCTCTCTCTTCAAAAATCCTCACAATGAGATGGCACTCATAGGTTAAAACATATGATCATTAACAAAAAAGTCTTGTTGCCCATTCTACGAGCTTTTTCAATTCCTGCAGAAACCCCATATTTTGGCAACATGAAAGAAGCACAAAGCCACACTTCTTGCCCTGTCTCTGATCTGCAATTTCTATACCACATCTCTCCAGCAGTCTAATATATTGTGCTGAGGAAGCAGAGTCAACCATGTATTTGGGTTGTCAGAAGGATTAGATTTAAGAATAAACTCAAGGGAAGAGCCAGAAACATGAAAATTCCACAGCACTTAGGGTTGGTGACCCAGCTTATTTGGAAATACTCCACTGCATTCCATTTAAGTGATTGGTTCTAAAGGGAGTTTGGAATAAATAGTTATTATAGCGGTTTGTAATAACCTTCTTTTAATGTGCGATAGCAACAGCCTAGAGAGCAACAAAAAAGACAATATATGCACATGTACCTTTGTACATTGATTTTTCACAGCTGCCAAGAAAACTGCAAACAAGAATTCAAATTGGTATATTCTTCTGAATAGCTGCAATTCCAGTATATTCTTGGTCAGTTTCTGTTTGGAAGAAATACGTTCTGTGTTAATAGTAACTGAAGATTTTCTTACAGTTATTGGAGAGAATTCTGGCAGCAGGAAGGTCAGAAGTTTAATGAAGTCTTTCTACAAGTCAGTTACATCTCTCTTCCTATTTTGAGTCTAGGAATCCTGTCTTCCTGTAATTACATTAATTTATATTGTAGGTGGAGGTATAAGCCATAGTCCAAAGTCAGGATCTTAATCTGATGTCACTGTATGCTCAAGACAGAGAGGCCCTTCCTCCAAAGAGCACATATGTTCCATGTGTTATTTGAGTATCATAATTTTTTTTTACAGTTTCCTCACAAAATTATTATATATTTAATGTTAGGATTTCCAAAAGATTTAAAATGGCAAAAACCCCTTCATTTCCTAAAAGGTTCGTGAGTGTAAATTGTGAAGGCTGGCAAAATGATTTAGTGATGGACATTCTACATCTGATGAGCTCTGACCCTATCTCATCAAGGAATTTAATTTCTCAATACATAGTCACCACATAGCATTTGGTGTTCCCAATGGAGCAGATCCATGCACTCAGTTTTCTTTATCATTCAGCACGTTTTTCATTTAGCTAGCCTGTCAGTCAGAAATGGAAAAAATCATTCACTGGAATTATGTATTGTGAAATCGGTTTTATTCGTTCCATTGACAACGATAAAAACTGGCCTTCTGATGGACTGTGGTGACATTTTTTTCACAGGTATAAAACTGTCTTGAAGAAATGAGTAAGACTTCATTACTTCATTACATCATGGTGAATATTTCTATTTCTTAACAATACAAATTTGACATTTTATTTTTTATTATTACACTGTTTTCTTCAAAAGATCTTTTCCTTAAATATATGGGAGAAAGATAAAGCTTTCCCAGGCTGCACTTTAGTCAATGAAGAACAAAGACACAAAGCTCCAGCACTGCGAACAATGTGACTACATGGAAATACTATGAATACATACATCTAAGAAAATTGAATGCACATCTATAAACGCATGTAAATTTTCACACTCACTGGCACATGTAAGTGCATAACTTAAAGACTGGAAAAAATGATGCTTGAACAATCCTCTGCTATCATATTTCAATTAAATTTATTTTGAAGCTTAAACCACAGCAGTTCCAATCCATTTTCAGGCTGGGGCTTAGGTGTGGTAAAATAGTCACCTTTGGAGGCAAGACAGATACAAAGTGCTCACAGACCCAGGTGAAAATTTAGGCATAAAAAAGGGTAAAAATTCTGTGCAAAAACAATGATTAGAAAGACTCATGTTGTAAGTGAAAATTATAAAACCAGCAGTTAACAAGTTAAACTTGTATAAAAAAGAACTGATAATGCGAGAAAATCTATAAAAATAACTCCTAAATGGTGACAAAATCCAAAGTAAAACATCAAGTAAAAAAAAAAAATTAGAATGTTTAGAAACATGTTAATCTGTTCTTCCTTCAATGACAGTATAGCTAACAGGTTTCAATTCTACCTAATCTGACAGCATGTTTTTCATTTTGTTTTACATCTGTAACTGGAATGCACTGAAAAAGGCAGATGATCAATGTGAATTGCCTAATTAAGTGGATGCATAATTAATGAGAATAATCCATTTTTATAATGAAAAAGGAATCATTCAACAATTTAGAGTTATTAGAAAAAATGTATTATTCAAAGGAAACTATTTTAAAAGGAGGCCTCAGTGGTGATTAAGAAAACAGAGTTAATTTGAACATCCTGTTGTGTTCTAGGCTTACTCATTTCAATTAAGCCATGACAAATGCAAGGGAGAAAGGACATCTGTACACACATTTATCTTGAAACCTCACTCCTCCTCTCCGTCTTTTTTTTTCCCCACTTCATTTTCATTATGTTGGAGAGTGGCAACTATATGCACTTCAAGAGGCATGGTAGAAAAACCTATTTTTAACAAATAAATTAAATGAAACCTGCTTTAGTGGTGGTGTCACCAATCTGTTGATGACAGAAGCCACCGAGGTCCTTCAGGATCCAAAATGGCATACTTGAGTTATATGTTTGAAGTACAGTGGGATGCACAAGAGTCAATATCCTGAGTAGATGTGAATGCAAGATGTTTTGAAGAAAACTTTCCCAGAGAAAACAAGGATGGAAATTCAAAAATAAATAAGCATTTATTAAGTTCAACTTGGTTTAGTCAAAACTGTTTGCTTTAAACCTTCTTTAAAAACTGTGTATTAAAAATATCCATTTAAAAGCCTCAAACTTTATAGGAGCATTCAAATCTAGTATCTGAAATAATTTTCTCTGGTGTTTAGTTTAAAAACTTACAGGTTAATATTTTCATTGCCAGAGAATTAAAAAATATTTTGAGAAAATGTACTGGTGCTTCTGCACTCTTTTCTCTGCCATTTTTTTTTTCTTCCTGATTTATATGCATTTTCTCTCTTTCATCTGTTAGGTGTTTCTGGTTGTGTACCATGTACCTGAGTAGCTTGTAT
>VZRW01011852.1:327731-366375 GCA_013398125.1 Aegotheles bennettii | reverse complement strand
TTCCAGTGTCTCACCACCCTCACACTAAAGAACTTCTTCTTAATACCCAATCTAAATCTACCCTCTTTTAGTTTGAAACTGTTTCCTTTAGTTTGAACTCACTTCCCCTTGTCCTGTCACTATATGCTCTTGTAAAAAGTCCCTCTCCAGATTTCCTGTAGGCCCCTTCAGGTACTGGAAGGTTCCTATGAGGTCTCCCTGAAGCCTTCTCTTCTCCAGTCTGAACAACCCCAACTCTATCAGCCTGGAGAGATGAGAGAAGCTCACCTCTCAATAAGAGAGGTGCTCCGGCCCCCTGATAACTAGAGCAAAAGCCTCTTCTCCTTATGTACAATGAAGCAGCATCATGTGTGCCGTGAGTAGGGATTTAAGTATTTTCTGCTTTTTCACTAATTCTCCTTTCAGACATCTCCAAGCATGATGAGTTGGAGAAACACTGCTTTAAACCTGAATCCACTGAAATCCAAAGCCAGTAAATTACCTACAGGAAGCTAATTATAACACTAGCTTGATCAGAGAAACATGCTACGGCGGTATTATCCAAAGAAGCAACCATGAAACTGTTCACCTCTCTCCAAATTTTCATGTGATCAAATACGCTGGCTCCTGCTCCAAATCACATCTTTTAAGAATAGCTTTCTTCGGCTTAAGGGCTGAATTAAAGCACATTTATAATACAAACATAAGCCTCTTAAAAGATATAGAATATCAACAATTTTTCCTGATACTTCCAAAAGAAGTCCAAAAGGTTAGAAGTCAAAAAGAACATCTGCACATCCTGGAAGCACAAATTATAAATGTGTGCATGCCTGTGCACTTGGAAGAAAATCTTCAGTCCATTTATTTCTGCTACTCCATCAACACACTGTTGTGTCCCAATTGACCACTATTTTCATTTGCTGTTCTGTGAGGTATGTGGTTTTTTAGGGCTGATGCCAACTATTTTATTCTCTTTTCCAACATCTTCATGCTGAGAAAAAAAGCAATCTCTAAGATTTACATGCAAAATACAGATGTATTTCCCCATAGTTTAATGCTTGGCATATAGGATATGGACTGTACCTGTGACAAGGTGCTAAAATAAATTAATGAGAAATAGAGATAAAGCTTAAAGTGTTCACTAGGGATTCCTGTGTAATATTTAGAATGTTCCTGGTAACATACACCACAGTTTCCTGATCAAGACAAGAAATAGGTGGAAAGGAAAAGAGAAAAAAGGGAGAAAGAAAGGCAAGGGAAAAGGAAAAGAATAGCAAGGATAATTTATTTCAAATTTTACAAAGTCCTGTGCTTGAAGTAAGGTTTTGAGATCACCGGTACTACATAGACACATAAAACAAGCAGAAGTAAACCATATCTTTCTCATAGCTGCATTGATACAAACATGGAGTGGCATCACTAAATTGGGTGAGGTGATCAGAAGTTATACAATAAAAAGAGAAGGTTTCACCTGCATTCAGTAGAGCTCTCTGTGTATAATACTTTATGGCAGAGATGTAGTGACTGCTATAGAGAACCTTCTTGTGTCTACAGCCCTTCAGCATCACATTTTATTACGCTGGTGTTCCAAACACTGACTAAATTTTGTGCCTTTACTCCTAATCTGCAGAGCAGAATCTCTCTTATGTTGCAATAATGACCTCTGCACCAGAACACAGAAGCCATTTCTTGTACCTGTGACACAAAGGAAAAACTTACTAAAGTTTTTAGGGAATCATCTTAATTAGAAGACAATACACCATTTTAATATTGTAGTCTGGTAATTAAGTAGTCAATACATCAGAGATTAATGATGATTTGAATAACCTTGCTTCTAGTTTATAGTGCAGTTGAAAATGACACAGAGGGAATATTGCAGGAAAGAAAACAGGGAAGTTGATGAAGTAATGAGAGAGAAAAATAAAAGTCTAGACCTGTAATAAAATATACACAATCATTACATCAAATGCCAGGATGGATTGTCGAGACCTACCTTTGAATTTGAATGCAAATAGATTTTCTAATAACTAAGGATAGATTTCTTAATAACAAAGGTTGGAAGGGGCTTCAGTAGGATTTCAAGAAACAATCTGCTGCAACTTTTCCTCATTATCTTGAGATATCAACTATACTTATATCCAATTGAAATAATGGAGCTTATCTGCACAAATACCCCTATCAGGCTTACCTGTATAGGCATAATTAGAAGACAAGGTCATGAACTGCAATGATCCATAATGCAAACTAATGTAGCACTAGGCTATATTCACTTAAACACTATGACACGTTCTATAACAATGTAGGCTTCGATTCCGAGAGCCTAACATACAGAATTTTACAATGCATAGGACCAAACAGAAATACAATGTGAGCAATTCAGACAAAGGAATCACACAAAGTAAAAATCTTGTTATTATGTGAGATTAATTTTCCCCTTTGGCCACTGATTTTCATTTATTATTCATTTACCCGTTAGAATCAGAAGAGGAAATTAAAACTATATATATATATATATATAAATATATAACATGCCTGTGGCTCCCTACCTTCTTCCTTAACTAAGATGAAATTTATTACTTCTTTCTATAATTTCCAATTGGGTCTACATAGCTTGCATTTTTAGATTTGTCTATTATCAGCTTTAAAATACAGAAGAGTTAGTCCACAAAGTTAAATATTTTTGGTTCCTTGGGACTAATCACATCTGGAAATATTTTTTGCACACCTAGCAAAAACAATCCGAAGTTATAAAGATACATTCAAATTAACTGTGTGCTTTAACGCACGTATGGCTTAGTATGGCAATGGTATAGCCAATTTGTCAAAACCTTTTGTAATACTTATCAATTTCAAGCCATGAAGATTCTGGGAAGGCCCATACGTCTTCAACAAAAAGCAGACATTTTGACATACAGAACTCACACACACTAAAGTGTAAGTTCTAGTTGCCCACCCACCAGCAGCCAGCAAAGTTAGGCCAAAACTGCTAATAATGATATTCCAGGCCATGAAACTTCAACATATGGCAATAGTCACCTTTTTTTCTTTTCCAGAGAGGCAGCAATACTGAAATTCCCCTCACAGGAGGAAAGCTATGCAAAATATTAAAATCTTCACCTCTCCCTCTACAGTGATTAACAAATTGAAATGGAGATGAAGTTATACATGGCAGGTTAGTTTCCTTCTTTTGAAGAAGGTATTTTGCCAGTAGCACTTTTCAAATCCTTAATCACTCAGAGAGATTTAACAGCAATCTGGAATATGTGTGGAAACCCTATCTATCTGTAACATACCGTAATGCATGTAGCAGTTTCCTTTCGTAGGATCCAGCTGAATAGCCTTCACAAAGTACTTTTCTGCCTCACTCTTGCGTCCCTTTAGAAAAAAAAAATAAAAAAAAGACGAAAAAAATATTTTAACAGTGTGTCACCACAGAGCGATTATGTAGTTACAATTTCCAAATTTCAGACACCAGAGAAAAACAACTACTATTATCACTAGACTTAGCCTAAATATGAACATTTAAAAGTTACAGTAAGCTTTGTGGTCAGCTACTTTATGCTGCAGATCTCCAGACTGAGGAAAAAATGTGTCCAACATAATGTCCAAGAAGTAAGGAAGCGGCAGAAATGTATTGCAAAGATATTGTAAAGGGCTTTGGGTGAACATCAAGCTCCATGCTGCTTTTCTGGACAGGCATCAAGATGAGCATTACAGAGACCCAAGCTAAAATCAGAAGGGAAGGCAGGAGAGAGCTTTAGTTGTGTTCTAAAAAAACCCCAAAAAACAAACAACAAAAAAAACAAAAAACGGGGGAGAAGGGATAGGAAAAAAACATGGTTTTGGTTCTGTGGAATCATAGAAATCATAGAATATCTCAAGTTGGAAGAGATTCATAAGGATCATTGAGTCCAACTCCCTGCTCTTTGCATGAGTACATAAAAATGAATCATATGACTAAGGGTGTCATCCAATTGTTTCTTGAAATCCAACAGACTTGGTGCTGTGACCACTTCTCAGCAGAGCCTGATTCAGTGATCAACCATTCCCCCCGTGAAGAACCTTTTCCTAATGTCCAATCTGAATTTTCCCTAACGCAGCTCCACGTCATTTCCTCATGTCCTAAATGAAACTATATACACAATCAACAGGTATATATGATAGGTAGATATGATAGGTAGATATGATAATGAAGGTATATAAATAAAAAGTATTTCTGATTTTAATGTGAAAAGTCACATTTCATCAGAAATCAATTCTGTCAACCATAAAACATAACTGAAATATAAAGGTAATTTTTAAAGACAATGGTTAGCAGTACAATGAAACAGTCATGAAAAAAAAGCCCCACAGAAATTATGGTCAGAAGAACAGACATGTTCTGAACCACATATTTAAAATCACCAAGCCACTGAAGTTGCATTATGGTACACAAATGCCAGAGCAGATCCATTCATTAGTGGTCATTACTCTTTTCGTGAAGAAAACAGCAATATTGGATTAGCCTAGTCTGACACCCAAACACAAATCACCACCAGCTATTCAATAAGATACCTGTGACCTGCTTATCCCTATCCCCATTAAATTAGTTGCTGTGGTTTGTGTTATAAAATAAAAGGCCTCCAGAATAAAGAATAGTTAAGCTTAACCACTGTGGAAGAAAGGCACTGTGGTCTGCACCTCTCAAGGTTACCTTGAGTGTTATTTCACAGATATAAGCACATAGGCTTTCTCAGGTTTTGTGGTCTGGAAACAGACATTGCACACATCCTGCACTATCCCACAAGTTAACATAGGAATAATAACAAGGTCTGTTCATGATTACAGCTGCTCCAGATTCTCAGTATTTCTCTCAAGGGCCCTAGAGACAATGAAATAAAGAGAGAGAAAGAAGTTGTGTAGCACACCAGGAACTATATCAAGGCCAAGTTCCATCAAAATCAGCATAGAAGCCGTATTTCCAAGAGATCATCCTGGCAGAGATACAAGCAGGCTAATCATTTAAAGTATTCCAGTTTCACAAAATGAATGTTCATGGAGGTAAGAGTTTAGCTTTATTATTTATTAAACTTCCTTTGGTAAACCCATATACTTTAAAACTATATTCACATGGCATAAGGCTTCTGTCAACTAAATGGTGCAATTATATGATAGAGTACACTATCTTATACTGTAGTGCCCGTCATCCCTGTGTTTGTTTGTTTTTTTAAAAAACCAAACCAAACCAAAAAAAACCCATACAACATGTGGCCCAGACTGACTTTTCCTCATCTACTAGTGCAGCAAAACCACATCTATAGATTAAATGCAATTTCTTTTTCAATCATAGTTGAAAACAAAAAGTGAAGAAGAAAATAACCTCCAATTGAAAATGCAATGTAAATTTGGGTGGGTATAAAATATTTATTCAAATTAAAATAACTGGGGGATGGTGGGAGAGGGAAGGTGATAATTAAACACTACATTTTGCACATTTAGCACCAAGGTTTTCATTCTTAGTCTGGCAAAAGGCACCATGACATACGTAAGCCCAGCCTTGAGGCTTCAAAATGACAGGCATTAAGTATATGAATCACTAATACTGACAGAATTAATATCTAGAGATTTGACATTATTTTTTTTAATAGACTAACATAATTAGTTTTATCTGGTTGCACGCTCTCTATGTCTATTTCTAGAACGTAAAATGAACTATTTCTAGTTCATTGAATACAGTCACAAAATATGTAGCTTCTGCCTACAGAACTATGACTATAAGGCCACACACATTTGTCAAACGTGATTACTTTTCACCTACTGGGATCACCAAAAACACATGACTGCTCTATTCTTATTGGCACTTTCTAAATGGCATATTGCACTCAAGTTCAGGCCAGTCAGGAGACCTGGAGTACATAATGATGACAGATACCAGCATACATGCCATCAAAGGAATGACTGTGTTATTAATGGGCTCAGATATTCATTAACAGATATAGGGGAGAAAAATCTTAGATTATATCATCTAAGACATAAAATGATCTGACTACAAATGATCAGCAAATCTCCATTTGCTTATGTTGGCCATCATTTTAATATATTCACATTTGTCAAAAAATAAAAGAAAAGCATTTTCTTGCAGAAGGGCTTTCTGAGGAACCTTGCATCACACCATCTAAAATGTCTTTTTTAGTGCCCTCTGTCCACTGCTAAAATGTCAATACCTCAGTACAGATTTAATACATCTTACTTTTGTGTCAAATGATATAAAACCCAATGACTTGATGGAATCAGGCCATTTCACAATTAAACTTTAGCATTTATCAACTATTTTCAACTATCCAATGTATACCTTAACTACTGTAACAGAACATACACACCGTGTTGTTAGACTAAGGTGGCAATACCTGTCATTGTCCCTTCCCACTATACATGTTCAGTGTTAAATAAAAAAAATGGCATGAGGGAATAAAAGTCTAACTTTTAAAGAAAATAGAAATCATTGTTTAAACAGCTGAAAAATACTGATTTGGGGCAGGAAGGCATTTTGTGTGCACGTTCACTGTTACATGTATTGACCCATTCAAATGCAGACATTGAGAGCCACTGGAAACCTCCCAATTTCTAGCAGCACGGTGTGCAGTTGTATATGCACAGACACATGCTTTGGCAACTTTACAAAGCAAAAAATATAAATTTACAACTGCATGCTAGCAGACTTATTTGAAGGATAAAAAAGTTATTCATAAGATTTTAATGGAAGGACTTGATGGCTCTGAGGATTAATAATAGGATACAAAATACCTTTCACCTGTTGGTCACCAGTTCACATCCAATCCAGGTCGGTAGCTAATGAAAAGGTGCTATCTGACAGCTACTGGTTTGCTCAGAAGAAATAAATGGGTGGTCCTAACTCAAGTCTTAATGGAGATCCTCTGCACAGACGCACTGGCATATTTATGGCTTTTCAGTGCAGAGACCAATGAGACAGAATCATGAAACAATGAATGGCAATCTCATTGCTGGGCAGAAAAAAAACTATAACAAAGATGCATCAATAAACAATTTGGAAGACTGTGCTGATATTCTCTTTATTGGACCTGGACCTTACTCTAATGCCTATAATGAAGACAAACTTTCAACAGTTTTCCATTAATAAAGTGTTGTGGTTTAATCCCAGCTGGTAATTAAGCACTACACAGCCGCTCAATCACTTCTCTCTCTCTCGGTGGGATGGGGAGGAGAATCAAAAAAAAATTAAAACTCATGGATTGAGATAAGAACAGTTTAATAATTGAAATAAAATAAAAATACTACTACTAATAATAATAATTGTATGAAAGCAAGATAACAAAAAGAGAAAGAAATAAAACCCAAGGAAGACAATTGACGCACAGGGCAATTGCTTACCACCCCCTGACCGATGCCCAGCCAGTCTCCAAGCAACGATCAGTCTCCCCTGGCCAACTCCCCTCCGTTGACATACTGAGCATGACGACATACGGTCTGGAATGTCCCTTTGGCTAGTTTGGGTCAGCTGTCCTGACTATGCTTCCTCCCAGCTTCCTGTGCACCTCCTCACTGGCAGAGCATGGGAAGCTGAAAAGTCCTTGATTTAGGATAAGCACTGCTTACCAACAACTAAAACATCAGTGTGTTATCAATGCTATTCTCCTCCTAAATTAAAAATGCAACACTGTACCAGCTACTATGAAGAAAATTAACTCTATCCCAGCCAAAACTAGGACATAGAGAAAACTTAATTTTTTTTTCTCCTGTGCCTAAATAAAGATGGATTGTCCATGATTACCACCTTACAGCAACACCAGTGAATTTAAAACGCAAAAAGTGAATGTAACTGACATGTGTCTCTTACAACCTAGCATGTCAGTTGTCCTGATTTTCAGAAATACTCCACTCTTCAAAATCCATTCTCCATTATCAAAACCTTCCAAATTAGAATGGCTGGTTGCCTGCAGTTTGGCAGCCAAACAATTAAGTGTTTAAATACGAATTCAGGAGCTTCATTTTTAAGACCAGTTCTTTGTAGAAGTTGAATACAAGGGGTTTTTTGTTTGGTTGGTTGCTTCTTCTCTAGAGATCAGGGCAATGGATCCGACCTTGATAATATTGTCAGAATTATCACTTAACTGGTCTTTCCTACAAAAGACTGCTATGATCACCACAACAAATGAAAGAAAGCTAGCTAAGGGTCGTTGATACCTCAGTAGAAGACCCTATATTTATCCTTAGAATATTAAAAAGGTGAGGACAAAACTACCATTTTTATATCCACCCATTTTTTTTTCTCACTGCTGGCAAACTGTGCCAAATTCACGCTGAGGCAGCTGTTGTTATTTCAGACTGCTGGAGGCCCAAGTACCCTGAGATGCTAGTAAAATTGGAAAAGATTAATACAGCTGAGCAGCTCTGAATAACCCTCTTGTAGAAACTATGATGACACAGTGGCAACCAGTAAGGTGGTTCAACAAATTAGGTGGTCTCTGAAATTTAAACCAACTTTATATTTTGTAAATATTCATTATTCTTCAAAGTCTGCAAGGGTTTAATTTAGTAGAACAGAGATTTCACTCTTCAATACAGTTTTACCAGCTTTAACTGGTAATAAGGTGATTGCATAAGGAACTCAATTTGTGTTACAAATGCAGTTGATGGCATAACCCACATCTGCTCAATTTGTTTTTTGGCAAGCATTCATATTTTTAATAAAAATAATTGAATTATGAAAAATTTTCTTAATGGAAGATTGATTAAACTGTGGACACTGAATACAGAAAACATTATTATTTTACATATTTATTTATTTCTCTCTAGGACATTTTAAAATCACAGAGAGACTATGCAAGAATAGTTAAAAAGGTCTGAACTGAATCTGTGACTTCATTTCATGTTTCTTTAAGTTAGTGCAGACCTGTATATCTGTTTCATAACCAGCTTCTTCTGGATTGCAAAAGTTGCCATGGGACAGGCAAAACACAATTTAAATCGTGTATAATTGAGTAAATCAGTGATAAAGTCTTCAAATTTTTAGTTAGGTAGACCAGAGAAATAGGAACGAGAGTTGCATCTTAAAATGAGGTCACGGACATATGAAAGCTCTCCATCCCTCCTCTAAATATTAAGACTTAAGAAATCACTTTTACATCTAGTATTTAAGTATCTAAATGGATGAATTCTTCTGTTCCCCTCATTTTGCTGTTATTTCTACAATTCCTCCATCTTTACTCTGAATTACAATGTTAATATCCTGCACCATAACTTGCATGTGAAATGCTAGTCCCACTGAAATACATGGGACTTGCATTGTTCAAAGCTCCAGAATTTATCTGTCTCTATATTTCCTGTGCAGCAAAGAGAAAAAACTTGCCTCTTCATCTCATCTTTATCACTGTAAAATAAAAACAACTGAACACAGCAGAGAAGCAACAACTTCTAAAGGTTAACATCTGGCCCAGAAAGACATACACAAGAGGCAAGATTTGTAATGAGAAGTGATTTGTAATGAGAGGTACTACATATTTCATTAGAAAACCAGAAGTACTATATATTTCATTAGAAAAACAGATAATTGCGGAGGGGAGGAGCTTACAGTCACAGAAAGCCTTTCTTTGCCCAACTGAAATCAGTGGGCTTGTAAAAGATGCTCTTTTCAAAGTTTTTCCTCTCATATCCTTAGATGACCACACTGAGAAACAATACTGTTACTAGTATTGATCCTCTCAAGTTTTGGCTTCCTAATAACTTCAAGTACAAGAGAATATTATTGCTCTTCGGTGTAACATATTAATCTCAGTCTACAGGAGCAAGAATTGTATTGTTTTGGAGGAAATTAGGGTATAAATCTGTAACTACTGATCCACGATAATTCACCATATACTAAACTTTACCTCAAATTCAGCGTGAGGCAACTTTCTCATTACTGCCCAATGTGACACACTCACATACCCTGGGCCCTGAGGTCCTTACTGATGCTCTCCTTCCCAGTCATTTTACTGGACCAGGGTCCTTACATGTGAGTCTACACACTGCTTGTGTAATCCAGTAAGCAACTTTTAGAAATAAGCCTTGGTATAATCAATAAAATGAAATGTCTTGTTTTAGTTTAATTCTCTATTTGCACCTTCAGTGCTTTGCTTCCACCTGAAGATATCACTTTAGTCCTCCTTTAACCACAGGTGGATTTTCATTGTCTAAAAATCCATCTATTAGGCTAAGATTCTACTGAAGTCAGTGTAATTCTTCTATGAGCCAAGGTTATTTTTGAGAGTAATAACATAAACTGGCTTATTGAGTCTATATCTACAGGGATAATTAATGGCATGATAACCAGAGAGCTGCGATATAAGCATTGCCCATTGACTTTGGTAGGAATCCACTGGAGCTTAAGCATTTTTGAATGTGACACCACTGTTTATACATAGATCTAGGAATCTAAAGCATAGCTCATAAATTTACTGGCTTGGGGCATGTTTCAGAGCCTATTAAGGTGATACTTTCTTCAAGTAAAACAGTATGTATCTGATTAAGGAATAATATATTAGAACTATTTGACAGCCATTTTCTTGGTTTATGGGCCTCATATCACAAAAAGCATTCTTGTTTTATTAAAGCATTCAAAATTTAAGAGAAATAAATATAGACATTGGATTTTTTTTCTCCCCTTGAATTTTTTGTTGTTTATTTGGGGACTTTATATACACACACACACACACACACATATATATATATACACACATATATACCCATTTTTTAGTCTTTCTTTTTTGAAAACCTGAAGTCTAAAAGGAATTTACCTCATTACATCACTGTTAAAACCAAGAAAGATTATGTACAGTCGTAAGTAAACTCTTAAAGAACAGATTTCATTCCACACTTTGTGATTTATTTACTTTCTAGACCGATATTGAAATGTTGACCTCAGTCATTATGCTTTAAATTATTTTGTATCTAGAATATGTAATGAAATGGTAAGTAAATTTCCATGTTAGGTACTTTCTTTTCATTCAGTCATAAGCCACATTTTATGTTTTCTGATAAAGTAGTGTATTAATATCTAGCCATAATTCACTGGCCAGTCAGAGGAATACAAATTCACTATCTCCACATACTATTTTTCACTGAATGCCATTAATTTATTTTAAGCTAAATTTGGCCTATATCATGCATTTTTCTATGATTACTGACAAAATTACTACACAGAGAATAATAGCAGGTGACTAGCAGCTATATTCAACCATGTAGCAAAACAAAAAGTTCTCTTTCTTTCATGAAAGCAGTTCATCATGTGTCAATGATGTTTTCTACAGTAAGCTTTAAATTTATGTTGAGTGAAATGAGAAGCTTAGGGCTCCTCTTTTCCTGTTTATAGGAAGTTAGAAACAAGATATGGAAGATGAGATCCCTAAAGGAGGTTAGTGAAGGGCTACATGCCTAAATACCTGCTCCAGAGTAATTTACCAACTAGTTAGATGGATGTTACATTTAAATGAAAATACTCTGTTTTACAATTAATTCTGTTACATTTGGCATGCAGCCAAACATATGTCCTAAGGGGACTGAAAAGTATATCTATAGATGCTATACTTATGGCATGCGGCCAACTTCATAAAAAATACAAGCTCAATAGATGTCAGATACTGAAATTTCTGTAGTTCGGAAATCCTGACATTCAGCCTGAAGGTGTTAATGCTTCAGATACACCAGATAATCAAATCTTAAAAAAGATAGGGCTTACAGTTCTGAAGTCAATCAACATGACTTTTCACACTGAAGAGGGAAAGTCACCCTTCCCATCTTCTACAAGCAAATTTCTTGTAAACTGGAAACAAAAAAACCTGGAAACTAGAAACATTTTGCAAATTTCAGAACTAAATCCAAACTTTGTGCTTGGATCAGTTTTAACCCTCAAGGGATTTCAAGTAGCAAGACAAATTGTAGTGTCAGACTCCAAAGACAAACTGAACACACAACAGAAAAGCAGCAGTGGCTACTGCTTGGCTTAGCTTGACTTCTACGGGAGGGTCTTCTCAAGGATTCAATGTCATTTATACTTTGTTATGATGGGAGTTTAACTGAAATATTTTCATTTAAAAAAATCTTCCTAGAAGCATTACTAACAGCCAAGGGATTTAGCTTCCCAAAATGAAATACCTAACAGCTTTCCTCATCTAATTAAACTGGCCCATTCAGAAAATGTCTTTTCACATATTAAAGATTTCTATATGTTTAGGTATCTATTTATCATTCCCAAAAGAAGTATTACTAAAAATATTTATTTTTTAAAGGAATTGATTACTAAAAGAAGAGAGAAATGGTTCTAGAAAAATCATACATAAATTTAACATACAGCATTTCAATTGCTATGCCTTAAAAAACAGTCACGACTCTTTTGACATCGTGACTGTTCTACCACATTCCTGTTTTCTTCCAATTTGTGTAAATCTAGAGAGACAGAAACAGAGTAGCAATCAACCTGTAACTTAAAAAAATGACAATATGACAGTTGTCCAAAAGAAATGCAATTTCCTTTCTGCACTAGAATATCAGCAGCAAGTAATTACTGATATAGTAAATGTTGAGTTATTATATTCATTATTGCAGTATGTTCCCCTTTTCCTCTGTTGTCCCATTTCTTTCTGTTCTTACCACCTTCCATTTATTTTTATGTTGTCATTTGTTTATATTTATTTTGATATGACTTTCAAGGACTACACCAATTACTGAATACAGTAGGGTATTCAATAGTGGCACTCTGAGTAATTTCACAACTAACCAAAAATGGCAGGATACCTCTCCAGACTTCTGTTTGTAAGGAACACAAGCAACAAACAACTACAGGCAAAAATATGGCCACCCACTGAGGAGGGAGTATTTTAAAACTTAAAAAAAGTATTTAACTTCAGTGTTGGTACTTGAATGTCACAATACAGTTTCTTTTATTTTAATCCAAAACACTGCCAGTCTCGATCATGTCTATGTCTGCTTTCTCCCCATCCCTCTTTGAAGAAAATGTTTTAAAATAAAATATTTTAGACTTTAGGGAAATTTTTAGGGTGATTACTGAATTTAGTATGGTTTGGAGCTGTAACACAGAAATTTTACAAGGCAAAGTAAATTTTTCTTACAGCACTTTGGGTGATTTTCCAAGCCAGTAAAAAAACAGGAGATTAACAGCACTGTGTGGTGCCATGTAAAATGCAAGAAAACACTGTGCAATTTTTTCAAAAGCAATACAGCAAAGCCTGTAATTCCTAGATGCAACACACTAAATGTTACAATATGAGGCTGCCCCTAAGTACGTTAGCAATTATAGGCACTACTGCAAGCTATGAGGGGTGCTTTGTGAGCTCAAGTTCACTCAAAACAGACAAAACAAAACTTCAAAACAGACTTATTTATAATTGAAATAAAGCTTCTCAGACTAGCATGCTACTATAACCATCATCCATTGCCTGATGGCAGAAAGGCGAACCATTAGGAGGAAGGGTTTCTTCATCTCTCTTTAAGATGACTAAACTGAGAGGAGAAAAAAAATTAAAAGATGTACGTATAAGTGATTTTTTTTTTTTGCATGACAGCCAATCTTTTCTCTTCTACAAGGTCTGCTCATAAAAGGAAAAATGAATTAAAGCACATGCTCAAGGCCTCACCTGGCACTGTCATTTCTGACAGAATCATTTTTATCTTGGAACTGGAAGCCCTGCAATTTTAAAGCCTTTTACAAAAATTATGCTTTTCTTTGTGATATAGAAATAAATTACCTAAGCAATGGATGAGGCTCAGATGCTGTGGTACCAAACTCCCGTTAATATCAGGAAATTGGCTAGGTCAACTAACATGTCATATTGACAAATAAATTCCTCAAGTAATTTATGCAGTTTAACATGTTAAAGATATGAAAAGCACTTGAGAATACATAATGCTAAAGCATTGCAGTCCTAAACAGCTACATGTCATTTCTGAAAAATAAATAATTAAAAAAGGAAAAGCACAAACTTAAGCCCCAGACAACTGGCTATTTTCCAATTATTCTACTAGCTGAATTACTAATCAGGCTTTCCAAATTTCTAAATTATATTGTTCTAATATATTTTCAGGGAAATTGTAGCTTAGTGAGCTGTAATTTTTAGATATGAACGTATAACATTATTCAATATAGGCATTATGAAATATGTGTGACTTATGATATTAGGTTAAATAGCTAAATTCAATAGCTATTCCTTCGGAGCTCGTAAGTTGATCTGGTTTTTTTTGCAGCCAAGAGGGCAAACTGCATACTGGGGTGCATCAAACACAGCATAACCAGCCAGTCAAAAGAGGTGATTACCCGCTGTATTCAGTGTTGGTGTGGCCCCACCTGGAGTACTGTGTGCAATTCTGGGCTCCACAATTTAAGAAGGATGTGAAGGTACTTGAATACACTCAGAGGAGGGCAACAAAGCTGGTGAAAGGGCTGGAAGGAAAGTCCTATGAGGACTTTGGACTTGTCAAGTTTGGAGAAAAGGACACTAAGGGATGACCTCATTGCTCTCTACAGGTTCCTGAGGAGGGGAAGTGGAGAGGGAGGTGCCGATCTCTTCTCCCTGGGATCCAGTGACAGGATGCATGGAAATGGTTCAGAGCTGCATTAAGGTAGGTTTAGACTGACCATTAAGAAACATTTCTTTACCGAGAGGGTGGTCAAACACCAGAACAGTCTTCCAAGAGAGGTGGTCAATATCCCAGGCCTGTCAGTGTTTAAGAGGCATCTGGACAATACCCTTAATCAAATGCTTTAATTTTTGGTCAGCCCTGAACTGGTCAGGCAGTTGGACTACGTGATGGTTCTGGGTCCCTTCCAACTGAAATATTCTACTCTATATACAAAACCAAAAGACTTAACAAAAGTAAAATTAAATAGCATAGATTATGCTTTTGGTTACTATTGTTCATTTCATCTCTCACAAAATCCAAGTTCAAAATTTAAATTGCCCTTTGGAACAGTAGTGAAATTAACTATGTGTAAATGGGAAACTGGTAAAATCAACCTGAGATGATGACACGAATTCATGTCTATCACTTACAACATGTTTATAATAAGTTTATCACAACAAATTTATTGTGATTTACCTTATTTACAGTTTTACATGCCACTCATGACCTGGCAAAAGGTAACCCACTCTGGTAACAACTAATCCTCCTCTAAAATCTCTTTTCAATAAGAGGATAATAGGTGTTAATATTAAATACATGTCTGTACCTCTATTTTTATTCAAAACACTGTATTTTAGTAAACTGGAATTAGCTTCAGCATGAAGACAAAGGTAAACAGAATCATAGAATGATTCACGTTGGAAGAGACCTTGAGATATCATCCTGTCCAATCCCCTGCTCATAGTACAGTTAACATTTTATTTAGACCGCATTGCAAACAGCTTACACTCTAGAATGCTCCTTTAAAATTCTATGTCCCTGTTTATGAAATTTTGAAAAGCTTTCTCTGAAAGTTTGGAAATGATAGCCTGCTGTAAAGAGCAAGCAATTTTGCAAATATCTACACGCTGTGTATAGGCCACCCCCACAGTTCCTTATGGGAAGGCCAAGAAAATGGAAGGTACAAGAAGGTGGTCCAGGTATCCAGACTGGCACTAAGGGATTAAATAAATCATGTCATGCTGCTTTTAGTAAGCACTGGCAACAGATCTGAGGAGGCAGAAAAGCTGGGGTTAAAATTAAGCAACTTCACTGGAATTTAAGTCAGGAAGTAAAACAGAGCTGAATTGGTGAACTTTACAGATTGGCTTTATTGTTATTTTTTATATACTAGAACTGCCTTTGGCTGGAATTCAGGAACTTGTCTGAAATCTTCCTTCTCTACTCCCTCATCCCCCGATTTCACTGGCAGAGAAAAATTTTCTACCTATATTAGCACTCACTTCCACCCCTCACTTCATCAACCATCTCACATTTCTCTCCTGGAAAAGAGATGCAGAGAAGTGTTATCAATAGTTTTGTATCAATAGCACTTATATTCAGAAACAGGATTGCAAAGTCTGAAAGTTTGTTTCTAAGAGATGAGGGGAAAGAAGCCTCTAAAATGTCTCTCCTATAACATCTGAAAACTAAATGAAGTAGGCTTTTCTCTCTCCTAAATGTAGAGGCTCTGAGGAAATGACCATGAGCCTAGATAGCACAGTTTAGCAGAAGAATATATCGCAGTGGTACCTCAAGTTAAGTATGAACTGAAACAACTATGCCAAAGGGAGCAGCTCTAATGCTATTGAATCCCAAGGAAGTCTATGCAACTTCCAGGAGGCATGTCAGTTACAGTGATCATATATTTGCAATGAGAACTAATACTAGTACAGTTCAGTATACTAGAAACTAGACAAAATTAATTTAATGTGAATCACTGAGCAGATGGTAGACTGCAAAACTTCTTAAGGGTAAGTGACCAACAAGGAGACATAAATCCATATTCTATTGCCAAACCTCTTCATCATCCATTTTCTTGTTGAATGTCTTTTCAGACTGCAGCTGAAAGAATGAAATTAAATAAATGCCAAATTTCAATAGATCAAAGATAAATGAAATTTTTTTCCCCATTAATGAAATAACCACCTGAAAAATTTTCTGCAATCTAATTATTTTGTCATCAACATGTTGCCTTGTTATGTGTTTATAAAGTCATACGTCACTGCAAGCCAACAGGACATCAGCACCACCTTTTCAGCTAATGCTGCTGTTAATAGACTGGACATGAACCCTATCTCTACATACTGACATGAATATGAAAAGAAGCAACAGTAATAAAAGAAAAAAGTGTCAAGAGATGATAACAAACAAAGGTGATGAGAATAGACAACAATTACGGCACAGAGCAAGTAGACATAAGCAAGTATGCTTTGAGAAAGAATAGGCAAAGTATTTTATTGCTTATTATGGTGCAGTATTAGTGTTCAAATTGTACACAGCTCCTGTCCTTTTTGCTAATGAGACACGTTTGTCCATAAACATAGTTCAGACCCTCAAGGCACAATCCACCTTACATGTACCTTGTGTTTATATGCCTCGAGAAAAGTAAACAGTTCAATTCTGCTATAAGGATCCGTGTACATTTTTCATCACTTCCTTTCCAAAATTGGGGTATGCCACTAATGTTTAATCCTATAACTGAACTTTCATAACAAGGGGACAAAATTAAAAATTTTCTTTAGTGGCTCACAATGTTTGTATAGACTTATAGGATTTGGGATTTTTATTATTTTAAAGAAAACTGTGAGACCTTGTTTCCCAGAACAACTTCAAGACTTTCCCCAGCACACCTCATATTTCATATGCTTAGCAGTTCACAAAATACAAAATTAACCAGAGGTGTGTGGAATTAACAGAGTGTGTGGAGTAGAAAAGAAGAAAAAAAAAAAAAAAGTAATTTGGACTTTAATTGAGAAAACTCACTCTTTCTCTACACCAATTTTAATAAATTATAACTTTTATGTCAGAGATCTGCTAAGAAGAAACCAATAATGCTAACTTTCTGCTATTATTCTTAGGTGCAAGATATGAAGATATCTGCCAGAAAAGCAAGGTAAATTAGGAAATTGCTGTATAACCTACTTACAGTTCTATCCCAGAGGAAGATAATCAGTGAGTGCATGTACTTGTCAATATCTAAGAAATTTTAACTGTAACCGGAAACTGAAGCAAGTAATTGCCTTTCCAGGACCTCAAACTGACAAGCAGTGAGGATATAACACTAGCACCTTGATGTCCATTGCAAGCTAAAAATTTCCATCCAGGTTGTTTTTAATCAAACTATACTTTACATTACATGATAACACTGAAAACCTTTTAATTCTTTCTAAGTATTTTGTCACTTGTTCATATAAAAAACTTTCTAATACTTTTCATATAAAAAACTGTTCTAATTTCTCCCCTTTTTGCAAATTCAGATAATTTTAGTAGCAATGGATCTGTTGAAATTAATTATGAGTTGTTTTTCTTTACTGGATCTCTATCCTGTGTCCAAGGACATTTTACTTGAAGACTGGACAGGGTATAAACAAGGTCAGAGTAAAAGCTTACAGCTAGGTGACAAGTTGTTGAAGATATTCAGACTGAGGCACAAGGAAGAGCCATATAAAGGCATATTAGTAGAGCACAGAAAGGAAATATGAAATCACTTGGAGTGAACAATGAAAGCAAATGTGAAAGAGAGAGACAGGAAAAAGGGTATGGTCAGAAAAATGGGAATGAGAAATGGAAAAGAAGTGAAAGGCAGTTTTAAAATAGAATTATTTTAGGGAATACAATAGAAATCCATTTTCATCTACAAAATGTGTGAAACAAAGGAGGGACTGGCACTCCATTATGACTATCATCTGGGGCTATTTTAGTTGGATCTACAATCTCATCTAAACACAAAAGGTAAAGTAAATTATGAAGAAATTAAAAAGTCCAACTCTTCTGATTTTTTTTAGAACTAACTCTTAGTAGTTGAGTAGTTCTTTTTACATGTTTAAAGAGATAGTCCTAAAGAAGTATAAATTCAAAGCACGAGACATGTAATTCACTAAGCATAGCTGCTAACACCTCAAGCTGTGCTACAACAACCCTGGGTCAAACACTAAATATTTTTTTGTATTAATATCATTACTTGTGATCTAAACTAATTATAATAAAAGACTTTTCAACCAGAGAACCCCTTACTATCTGTTATGGAGTTTCTGCATTATTGTAACTGGTTTCTTCAGGCATAGAGTGTGATGGATGCACTCAACCCCTTAACCTAACTGGTGGTAGTTTGGTTCAGGCTCCAAAGTAGGTAAAGGCCTAAGCTGTAGTCAGGCCAAGAACTCCTCTACTTTCAATCGAAAAACCCACAAAGGAGTAGAGTGACACAGTGAGCACCGATGCATATGAGCTTGGAACACTGATCATGAAATTAACACGAATAACAAGTGGCTTTTCCAAGACTCATTTAGCAGGGAAAAAAATAAAGTTGTGGGTGCAAAGGGTCTCATGCATATCTTTCCCATTGCATTTAATTTTACTACAAGTCAATCACTTTATTCCATAAATCTGCAGCCTAAGTAAGCCTTCTTTGAACTGTCCTGGCTGCATAGAGGTGGTCTCCCCTTGGGCTGGAACGTCTTTCAAGGATGCTTCTCAAGGCAAAGAGATCTTTTACCAGTGGAGATCTTTGGTGACTGACTGATATCATGCATAACCTTGCTGTATGGTAACTTTGATTTTGTCTTGGTAACTTTGATTTGTGCCTTCGTAGTTTTGAATTGCTGTTCAAATGATTGTGCCGTGCAGTAACAGCAAACCTTGCCATCGAACTTTGTTAAATTGCACTTTTACCACACCATATTAAAACCACTTTTGTTAATACCTTTGTCAGTAGTTCACTAAGCGATCTAAATCACCCGTTTGTGACATCAATGTGGTGATATTTCAGGAATGGACACAATGTTTCCAAAAAAAAGACACTGCAAAATCTTAATTAGAAGGCATGACTGAAATAGCATGACAAATAGGGCAATAAGCAATTCTCAGGACAAAGTCTTCCCATACCTTTACCTCACCTATTCAAAGGGCCTGGGACCAGCTCCCAGGAGCTGCTGATTAACTCACCGTCAGAGCCAGAAGTTTTCCATAGGTGAGGTGGGCTGGGATGTGGTCACTCTTGGATCGCAGTGACTCCACATACCAGCGCTCTGCTTCTGGCAGCCGACTCATTCTCATATAGGCTTCTCCTAAAGGGCAAAACAAATGATAGTAAGAATGCTCAAAATTTCTCAAGTTCTCTCAAATTTATCATCTCCTTCATACTTTGCTGTTTATTAAATGGGCAGAAATCTTGAAAAGAGTGAAGTGCTTTGAACACCTGCCATCAAAACGCAAAATAACCTTACAAACGCTTGAGTGAGGAGATTTGAGTCTTATTAGTGCTGAAAGAATGTGGTTGAGATGAAAGTCTTGATGGAGCAGAATTTCAAGAGAGAGCTCCAGCTATTAAGTTTTAATCAAAAGTCTCAAAATAACAGAAATTTTATCACATCTACCACAGAGAAGTTACTTCTTTTCCATCAGTCTACATTATGCACCATGGAGTGGTATGGAGAAAATGGTATGTTCTTGCATTTAATCATAATACATCAATAACCTAGGTGTAAATGTGCTCCTGCCCAAGCCAATAACAGACTGAAAATGCCTACAGGAGAGTCAGGATTTCACCATCTCACCAGCTGATTCATTTCAAATAAATGGCTAAGTATCCTCCAAAAATTATGAAGTCACAGTTTATTCAGTGTCACCACTGGAGTCACCACTCCATTCAGTCACCACACCATTCAGTGTCACCACTGGAGGACTACATCTGACCCAAGTAGAGGATGGTTTAAGGCTGTCTCCAGGTGAGTCATTGCCCCCAATTCTGAATCGCATGGAAATGAATAGCTATGAGTGCATCGGAGAGCGAGCGAGAGAGATAGACACCACTGTTCTCTGTTCAAGCTTGAGGCCAACTATCACACCCACAAAACTCATAGAAAATGGTACCACCTACATGCTCAAAGACGGAAAACAGAAGGAACTCTTAGAGGACTTTCTTGATGAAAGAAAACTGGACTATATCCAGTTAGATTTTTTTGCTGATGTTATCTTAGTCACCAGACTGAGATCCCAGGCAAAATGTGGCACATAAATTTGAGTTTCAGGACTTGGGTGCAGTGCATGCAAAACAACCAAACCACATCCCACAGATAAAATGAGTGTGACGCAGAGTCAGAAGTCTCACGGAGCCAAAGCTAAGGGGAGACAACATGATTTTTATGAGCAAATAAAGAGTTTTTCCAAAAAGGAGTTTGTGAATCTAGCAGACCAGGATTTCTAACTCATGGATGTACAGAGCATTCTGTACTCATGCACTAGTCTAGGATATCTGATTACATACACAGAAGTAGCTCATGTTTCAGTCCCAGAAGTACTCAAAGTCATTCTATTGCTGGTTAGGGCCAAACTAGAGGAACATTTCCCCAAAAAATCAAGCCAAATTAAAAAAAAATATATATATTCCAAACAGGAAAGAAACCCCAAAAGAACATTAACAGCCCCCAATACCCATGATCAAATTCAGGGATATCAGTGTCGAATGTATTTTTTTCATTATGCCAGCATTCACAAATTAGTGATGTAACATTACACCTTGTTATGCACAAAACAAAGTCATGAAGTTAAGTGTTGAAAGGATGGAAGAGGCCAGAAGTCAACCTATATGCTCCCCTCAACTCTTGTCCCTAGCTGTATGCTTTATGGCAGAATGTTTAATTATTTGATTGCATACTATTTTTCCCCCAGGCCCCTACTTTATTTAACATACAGGAAATGAGGAATCCATATTGCCCTTTTCTTTTCTTTAAATGGAAAATTCCAACCTGTTACAGCTTGGCAAAGTTTCAAGCAATTAACAAGATCCTTTAAAGAGGAATATAAGCAGCCATAAGAGATGGAGTTATTATCTGCTGGTAGTATATGCTGAATGCACTGCCAAATTTCAAAGAGATCTAAGGTTCTCATCTACTTTCCATGATGGATTCTGATATAAGAAGAGATTAACATCTTTGGAGTATGCGCAAATTCAAATTTTAGTAGGCTTTAAGAGCTTGACTACTTTACAAGCAAACTTTGAGGGTATTTCTGAGTGACAGATCTAGAAATTAAGCTACAATATGTCAATCTAAATGTCAAACTGTAGAAAAAGGAATTTTATTCCCCTGAAGACTTTGCAAGGAATTCTCTACAGCTGAACATTTTTCTTCTGAAGAGTCCGTTTTCTACCCATAAGACCCATATCATCAAGAATTACTATATTATAAGTAATTAGAACACGTCATTACTACAGAAGGAAGTGCTGTTAAGGGGTCTGTTATTAATTTTGTCTTCTGAATGATCTACAATGACACTCCTATCTAAAAAGAAATCAGAGTAAGTTGAAAACTGACAGAGGCTCTGCCACCACCATATTCAAAGACTGGAATAAAATCAACCAACTGTTAATTGAAGTGTTAATTCAATCAAGTGATGTTATGTGTTAGACTGATGTAATTTTAATAAAAGCTACTCCAGCTTCGGATAGTTTTCCAGCAAAATGACAAAAAAAACATGTATGCAATGACTTCTGTCATTCAGGATGCATTTGTGTGTCTGAGATCAAAAGAAGAAAAACAGTATTTGTCATTTACATCTGTGTAATTTTATAAACTTCTAACATGAATTATTTAGTCATTAGGAAAAAGACAGTGTCCATTGGCAGAAAATTTGCAAATATGTACATGTGAGCAGGTTTAACAATTACTTAATTTATAAAATCTTTCAAAATTCATGTTAAAGATCTGAAAGGTCACACACACATACATAAAATTTATTAATGAAACTTGTCCAATCCATAAAGTTCAAGCAAGTTACATTCTACTTTTCTAATAAAGGTAACAACAACAAAGATATTCACGACAGTGGAAAACTTCAGATGTAAATTGACAGTTATTTCAGTTCCTTAATCCATATCAACATGCAGCCATGTGTAACATTGCTTGCACAACAACTAGAGGCAAGAAATTCAACAGCAAACTGGAGAAAAAGGAGAAAAATCAGTCATTCAAATTTTTTTAAATTTTTACTACAGCTAGTATTTTGTTATGTATGCACCCATTTCTGAAACCTTTTCCAAAAGGAGGAACATCATTTATTTACACAGACTTGCTGTAACTCTCATTTACTAATGTAGTACAAGTAAACACATTAGTATGCAACAGAAACACTACTTGAAGGAGTGTGTACATAGTTCATTAACACCTCTATTAATACTTTATGACAAAGGAATGAGTAACTGGCTATCTTTTAACTAGACTTACATCACTCTAACTAAAATCCTGGTACTCAAGTGGATTTTCTTTGCCAGAGACAGGTAAGTTGCAAGACTACCATTTTCCAAAGCAATATTTTCCCCAGAATCCTTGGGATTGAAAAATAATCTTTAAAAAAAAAAAAAACCACCAAAAAAAACAAAACCCAAAACCAAAAAAACCAAACAAAACAAAACAAAAAAACCCAACAAACTAAAACAACAAAACCCACCCCTACTACAAGGATCTCAGGACAAACTGATTAAGAATAATCAAAACACAATAACAATCATATAAAACATTAAATATTTATATTAAACAATAATACTAAAAAAGGATCAGCTTACTAGCAGTTTTTTTCTCGTGAAAGGCTAATTTTACACTCAATAATGAAGTACAATGTGATCTTAATACAAATCTTTCAGAAAAAAAAAAAAAGATGTTAAGAAATTCTAATAAATATCACCCATTGTTAAAAAGCAAATTTAGGTATCTTTTACATGACTGTATGCTACATGGCTCTAGATTAACCTTTCATCTGTTGATTTCATATTTGTTCTGTTGAAGATGCATCTTGAAAACCAAGCAAAGGCCATCTCCTTGCAGGGAGCATGTTAGACATTGATGAGCAAGTACAATGGAACTATGGATGTAATAGCTCTGTGTATCTAGAGGTGCCACGTACCCATACTTTCAGACTGAGAATATATGTCTCTCCTGTGGTCCTCCTCTTAGGACCCCAAAAGATATTGCTGAAAAGACAGTTGAAAAATTATCTCCATAAAGGAGACAATACAGGGTAAATCTGCAATGCATCATCCTTGTATATGTTATTTATCTGCCACCCAAATTGCTGGATGGTAAAAATATAATATAGAAAATGGAGAATTTAGCATCCACAAGATAGATGTCAAAATGGAAAGGAAGATGGAGATGCACTTTGAAAAGGAAAATCTCTAAGATATACATTCAGTCAGGATTTAAATTTCATTTTTCCATCATTTCTTTGAATTAGGAACATAAACAGGTTGCCTTAGAAAATGATGGAGCAGTCTGCCTCCCTGTGTGCCACAATACCACAAGGGGTTTGTGTCTTTTGTAATGCAACTGTGCAGACTCCTTGTGCAAATCAAGGCTGCAGATGAGCTGACCATAAATGCACCTCCTTAGATATATAACTTCCTTCTTTTTTTCCCCTAGGTACCAGTGTTTACAATAACATAATAAATCTAGAAGTGTACTTTGATGTTTAATATGTACTGCAATAGATTAACAGTCTTGGTGATATATATTGCAGTGCATGCACATCATCTCTGAAACAGCTGAAGCATATGAAATTAATGAGCATCAAGTTCTGTATAGACTAAGCATATTCTGTTTGGTTTTTTTCCTTTTACAAAACAAACTCCTTTCAGATTTCAAGGAATAAGATTGAATTTTAAGAGGGCTTTTGATGGACAGGAGTCAATCTCCATTTAATTTGGTTGAGTAGATTCTTATAGACCTTGATTAGCCAAAGCAAAGCCTTTGATCAGATTTAATTAGACTGCTAAGCTACTTTTGAAGGAAAATACCTGAAGTGGAAAACACATAAATTAAGAGCAAAATCAGTTGCAGTGTGGAACAGCATGGACTTTGCACAGATGTTTCCTGTTGCACAAAGACTTCCAGTGAAAGAAGTATATGGACATAAATAGAACACTGAGTTCACCTGAGATAGATAATTTCATTTTCCAACAGATGTGGAACCAATAGTAAATTATAAGGGTACAAACTAAGAATTCATAACTGAATAAGTGATTGTACTGTTTTATTGCCTTTTACTTTATTTAAAAAAACATTTTAAAGATTCTTTTTTTTTTTTTTTTGTCAGTAAAACACAGATATTAGGCCCTTATAGGTTTCTTTAAAGCACTTTCCATTAGAATCATGCCTAACTGGGATCCCTGTAGTACAATTTCAGTATCAGACCATATTTTGGTCTACAAATGTTACAATTACACTTATTTTCATACAGACTCCCGTATGGTTAAAACACAAATGCATTTCAGGCTTAGACTCTCAGCTTCTTCAGAATATTGACTAAGAAATCTCAAGCATTTCACATGAAATTATAGGTCAATAGTCCAAAGAGATAAAACTAACAAAACCTGAGAACCTGGAAAAAAAAACTGGTCTCAAACATTGTGTCCACTACCCCCTCAGCAATTTACTGCTGTAACCTTCCTACCCAGCTTGAATCACCCAAACAAAACAAAGTGAAAAAACAGGACACATTGTAATCAGCCCAGAGATTTGTACTCAGCTTTGGACAACAGATATAAACTACCATAGTCTGCGAACTCTCAGAGTGGGAAGAGTTAAAGTAGCAGGATGGGAGCAAGGAGGGGGAGCGAAGGAAGCATAATCTTTTACTCCCATCATTATTGGAGTGGACTCCATTCTTATTTCACTAGGACATATAATAAGATATACATGTGAAAGAAAAGACCCTTTTTTTCCAATCAAGATGGTTTTAAAAGAAAATGAAAAATGTTTGTAATGTAATTTTAGTAAGAAATTATCAGTAAAGCTCCATGAGATGCAGAGGAAGCACACTGATGACTGGAGTTCAGGCAAGTGCAGGTACCATGCTCTGCATAAGTTATGATGTGGGGATATGTATTTCACAGCTTAATCATCTTTGGCTCTTCAAAAAGTAAGTCTTGCACAGCATGAACTGTAAAACCATATCAGCAAAAGTGTTTCTTGGGCTTCTAAACAGTATTTAAAAGTAATTAAATCAAAAAGCATTTAATGGGAGCAAGGGGAAAATCGGATAGGAGCCTTAACAATATTAACAGGTTTGCACAAAGAGCCACGTCCATGCAAAAGCATAATCAACTACAGTGATAGTTATGTTATAATCATCAACATAGAAATGCTGCATGCTAAGCCTCTGTACTTATGATGCAAATGTCTGCACCAGATGTAAAATCTGGCTCCCCTTTCCTATTCTGTACCTGGCTGCCACTTGCATATGATTTGTTTTCTGTTCATGTGCAATGTAGCAGATTAGTAAGGAGAAATCTTAACTCAAATCTATGCATCATTAATTGTATTCACTCCTGAATTGTTAGCTTCTTTTGGAACTTGCATTTCTCACAAAAAAATTTGTAAAACCTTGCATTAAATGAATTTGAAAATAGACATTCAGATGTTAGTTGGCAGGAGCAGAGGAAGTGTGGTCAAGACATTTATCTTTATGACAGTATCTTTCCAATCTAAGCCTGGACAACGCCACCCGAACATCTTTCTTGTTACCGTTCAGTATTAAAGTAAAGCCTCCACGGTCCACCTCACACCACTTAACTGGCAGAAGTATGAATTACTGTAGCAGGTGGGCCAGCGTGGTTTTAAAAGCAATGTAATACAACCAACTGCACAATATCAGATTTCAAGGAAGGCAAAAGACATCTAGAGCAGAGGCTGATCCTTAAGCAATCCTAATATTGGCATTAAAGTGTTCAAGATCCCACAGGGACCATTTTATCTTTTGACCCCAGATTTTAATTGAAACTTTAAACAAAATATATTACCTATTTAATGCAGCTGAGATGGACTCTGGCCTTTGTAGTGCCTGTTGCCATGCCAAGCAAATTAATCTGTGTAACCTCAGCATGTACTTTTTGATTTACATCAAAGAAATATGACATAGGGAAAATAAATACCAAGCCAACCTTACACAGCTTGTTGAATAATTATTTTGATTGTAGTTTTAAATTTTTAGCTGTTTTGGGTTCTTTCAAGAAAAAAAGAAAAAAAAAAAAAAGAAAAGGTTTTACTTCTTGGTACAAAGCCAGAGAAACATATGGTTTCCTTAGCTGAGTTGTTGCACACCTGGCAAAATAAATCACAGCAACAGGAGACCAAAATCTACCCTGCAACTTTTCTTATGTACAAGTTTAGAACATCTGATGATGCTGGTCTTCCGGTCTTGCCTTTTGTACCATCAAGAAAATGCGAAGTCAAATGGATGGCTTGCTTCTTGAGGCCCAATACTTCTTTTTCCTTTAAGAGACAAGTTTTTTGGAGTATTGAAGGATGAGAGTCAGCCGGGCAGGCTGGCACATGGGAGGAATGAGTCACTAAGCCTGTCAGAGCAAAAGGCCAATAGAAGCAAAGGCAGGAAAAGAAGTGTAACACAAACAGGGAAAGCAGGTGGTGTAAAGGCTTAACACTGCTGGAGCGTTAACGTTGCCACACTCCAAGCACTGGAGTTCAAACCCTAATTCAATTTAAACAGTTGATCTCCTGTTTATTCTCTTTTGAGTATGTCATGTACATCATATAGGAAAAAGACCACATAAATTCTTCAATTAAATTATTGAATAATTATTAAAAATTAGAGGAAGCACTGTTTTCTTAAATCATAGGCCAATATCTAACACTGAACCAAGCAGAGTGATTGCTAGAGGCTCAGAATACATTAGTCACAATGACAACTGCAGCAGATAATCCTCAGACTGTATTTTTGAATTTCAGGATAAGTTGTAAAGACTTTTTCCCCATGTAGGGAGACAGGAAAGGTACCCTTCCTTCCCAAGCAGATGGGTAGCACTCTCCAGTTTCTCCCACTTCCTATCCAGCAATGAGCACATGGTGAGTGAGCACAGCTGAGTCAGGTTCATATAGTTCCAAGCACACGAGGCAGGACTGGCCTATTTCAGTTCCTCTAGTCTCCCTTTTAAAGGCAAAAAGTAGGCAGACAAGTTTATGTAATGCTGTTTATCAAAGAAAGTGCTATAGTGAACATGTTTATAATTTTATCTCAAACATCAAAAGAGAAATAAACAAAACCGCTTGGCTTTCTAGTGCCCAATGACATGGTATGAGCTGCAGAATGGAATGTGCCCCTGGTAATGGAGATGGTTGCCTTTTTCTCCTGTCATACCAATGCAAAGACATGACTGAATAGATGCTTAGGATTTATTTCACCCAGCTTGAACTAGCAAGTCTAAGCTAGACATCTCAGCTCCTTTAACAGGAGAAGTATGCTTGCAGGGGATTATTTGTATAATTTAAAATAGATGTCTAAATCAGACAGAATTAGTCCCCAGAGGTACCTTTTTATTTCCATACTATAAAATAAGCATAGCTAGCAAGCTCTGTCTTGTCATCTAACCTTTACACTATTACAGGTAGGAGATACTAACCTAATTCAGTGTGTCTAACTGCAGTCATGTATGCTTATGGACAGATGCATCCGGGACAGCTTTAAACAAACCAGCCTGAGTCCTGATGTTAATAACACTGCACTGCATTCAATTTGGGTCACTTACCCTACTCTGTATGTAGCCTCTTGGATTGCCTTTGCAGCATAGCCAACAAGCCATACCTCTGCAACTAGCGTGAAGCAAATTCTGGTTTCTCTGCAACAGCTGCCATCACAACAGCAGCCATCACAACAGCAGCCAAAATACAAATATATGCTACATTCAGGGTAATCTGTACTTAAGAGCACCATAATACCCTGTTGCTCTTTGCAACAGGCTGAAAGGGGTTAAGGCAAGCTCAGTCAACCCTAACTTGTTACACTGCTAGGACATCTGTGAAATGCTGGTGGCTGCCTAAAGGAAACAGAAGTCAGAGCATGGGTTAAGCAGTGGAGAGAGGAAGTGTAGCAGCAGCCAAGCTGCTACACCAAGTCTGGGCAAAGGACTGAGTTGGTCTTTGTGTTCACTCTTGTTTTGTGAGTTAATAAATGCAAATCCCAGGAACAGAGTGAACTTGGATGTCACGGACTGTGCTTATAAAGGGAGCTGGAAAGGCCTCCTGAACCTAAAAAAAAATAATCAATGGGCAAAAAGGTAAAAAACTAAAGAATCTCACAGGTCAAGTGGTTCTAAAGAGAGCATCTATTCACCAGAAAGAAAAAAGGGTGGCACAGGCCTGTTTTGTAACAAAACAACCACCATGCTAGAAACAGCATTGGTTTACTTCTTCCAATTTCTTTACTTCTGAGGAGCACTTTTATCAAAATTATGAAATATATATCTGCACTAAAGTGAGCAGTCAAACTTCAGAGGGTTTGCTGGAGCACTGCAGTACTTAAGCAGTCACTGTAGGACACCAATAGTGAGCAGAGGCTAATTCACAGAGTGGTGACTGTTGATAACACCACCAAATTTATCAGCAAAGCTGACAGACAAAACTGATGAAACAATAGTTCAGCAAGACTATGAAAAAAGTACATGCAATAATCAGCTTGTGCGTTTTATGGATTTTAGCCATTTGCATTAATCTGATAAAGCTCAGCAATGAGGGAAAAGTAACTCTCCATTGAACTGTAAGAACTGTAAAGCAAGTGTTTGTTCTATTATTGATATTAGGTACTTTTGTCACTGTGACAAGAGAAGTACTTAAGTTAGTATTTACAGAGATCTGCAAACATGTAGCATCGGTTACAACTACAATTTTAGAATTTTTTTTTCCTATGCTCAAGTACTTATAAGGAGCTAATAAAAGATGCCTTTCCTAAATAAGTAGAGAAGAGTGAGTGGTGCCTCCTTTCAGCAACTGTGTCAAAACAACTGGTGGCAACCAATACATTCCCTTGTATCTTAGACACTGGGAGGGAGGAAAAAAGCCACAAAACCTCACATGCTTCCTGTTGATCTCAATTATCTCTACATATATTTTTAATTGCTCTACCTTCAACTGTTTTAAAAGGCATCTTACATCCTCCTCTGTCCCAGACAGATAGGAGCTCACAGAGTCTACTGGGCCAGATGCTAAGGTTGCTTAGCAGAAACATATGCCCTTTCGGAAAGAATTCCACTTAAAAACATCCTGGAAAAAGAAGAACGTGCCCTCTTGTTTACAGATCTGAATACCATAAATAGGAATTCACACTGTCCTGCATGACATCCTTGTCTTTAAATTGGAGATCAATGGACTTGATGGATGGACCACTTGGTGGATAAGGGATTGGCTGAATGGTTGTACTCAAAGAGTTGCTGTCAATGGCTCGATGTCCAAGTGGAAATCAACGACGAGTGGTGTTCTCCACAGGTCGGTATTGGGACCAGTGCTCTTCAACATCTTTGTCAGAGACATGGACGGTGGAATCAAGTGCACCCTCAGCGAGTGCGCTGACAACACCAAGCTGAGTGGTGCAGTTGTCATGCTGGAGGAAAAGGATGCCATCCAGATAGTAGCTTGACAGGTGGGCCCATGCAAACAACCTTAAATTCAACAAGGCCAACTGCAAGGTCCTGCAAATGGGTTACGGCAGTCCCATGCACAAATACAGGCTGAGCAGAGAATGGATTGAGAGCAGCCCTGAGGCAAAGGACTTGGGGGTGCTCGTTGATGATATGATAAACATGAGCCTGCAATGTGCATTTGCAGGCCAGAAAGTCAATAGTATCCCGGACTGCACCAAAAGAAGGGTGACCAGGAGGTCAAGTGAGGTGATTCTCCCCCTTTACTCTGCTCTCATGAGACCCCAGCTGGAGTATTGCGTTCAGTACCCCAACATAAGAAGGACGTGGAGCTGTTGGAGTGAGTCCAGAGGAGGACCATAAAGATGATCAGAGGGCTGAAGCACCTCTGTTATGAAGACAGGCTGAGAGAGTTGGGGTTATTCAGCCTTGAGAAGAGAAGGCTCTGGGGAGACCTTAGAGAAGCCTTCCAGTACCTGAAGGGGGTCTGTAGGAAAGTTGGAGAGGGACTTTTTACAAGGGCATGTGGTGATAGGACAAGTGGGAATGGTTTCAAACTGAAAGAGGGTAGATTTAGATTAGATAGTAGGAGGAAAATCTTTCCTGTGAGGGTGATGAGACACTGGAACAGATTGCCCAGAGAAGTTGTGGTTGCCCCCTCCCTAGCAGTGTTCGAGGCCAGGTTGGATGGGGCTTTGAGTAACCTGGTGTAGTGGGAGGTGTCCCTGCCCATGACAGGGGGGTTGGAACTAGATGATCTTTAAGGTCCCTTCCAACCCAAACCATTCTATCTTCTTTTTTTTATCTGTTTAATGTATCCTCTATAAAAATGTGAGGAAGAATATGAAGAGCTGAAGTCAAAGTTTAAAAAAACCCACAACACTTAAGCTAATTTCTTGCAGTACTCAAGGAACTTTGCTAGAATTTTGAAGGACAGATAGGCTGGTCCTGGAAGAAGAATTCTCTCATTGTAGATGTCTTCTTTCATTGTAGATGTCATACTAACAGTATATCAGCTGGGAAATAAGTTTTTGACACAATCAACAAAAAAAAACCCAAATATCTCTGTGAGCCTGTTTGGCAGTTTTGTTAGTTACAAGGAAATTTAACATCCAACACTCACACTAGATTTTATGTTATAATCAATCTCACTCCATTTTCTATGAATTAAATACAGTATCTTCTTTGTCTCAAACATAACTAATTGGGAGATAAAATAAACTTGCATGAATTGCAGATAAGGTCTGTGAGATACTGCATGAGAGGCTCTGGAGGCTGAAAAAAACACTAATTCATGCATTCTAGATGTAAAAGTGCTGCATGGACACTCTTAAAGATATACAGTACCTAAAAGTCTCATCATTTCTTGTGCCTTTATCCAGCATTGCAGTTGCTGGCATTTAAGCTCTGAACCTGATTTGGTTCACATCTACTGAAGGCAATTATTTTTGTTTTTATTAGCTAATTCATTTCAGCACCAGTTGCCTGGCTAAGCTCTTTTGCTTTCACCCTGCCTGACTCCTCAAAGCATCTTTTTGAGGAACTAAAAATGGACTTACCCATCATATTGTATAAGCTCTGTGGTGCAAACTGTCTTGGCATTTTCTGTATTGCTTCTTTGTAAACCATTAGGGCATCCTGAAAAGAGACATACAAGTGGGACAAAATTGGTGCTTGGTAAAGCACCAATTTCAAAAGCAGTCTTTCACATGCAAAACCAAACTATCTTCCTTCCCCAAACAAAAGATGCAGAAAGAAAAACCATCAGCATCATAAATATCACAGAAAGTACACATTTCTCATTTACAAAATTTTATCAAATTCAGTGAAGCTTATTGACAAGAGATCAAATTAGTTGCAATATTGAAACTCTTTTCCCAGAAGGAAATCAAAACATTTATTTAAACCCCTCAATGACTCATGAGTTTATAAACATATATAAAATTCTGCAAGCTATCAGAGAATATGGAATACTATCAAACTGCAGACAAAGGACTTTCTGATGACTAAGCTACAGTGAACTAAAAATAAAGAAATCATTGTATACTGCCAAGTAATAAAACATAATCCTCACAACTGAAGTCTGCCCCACAGAAAGAATGAGATGGACTGTAGTGTCGATAATGCCAAAATTGGTTTCCCTTCACAAAGGTGCTGTGCCTTGAATTACTTTTATGATTCATTCAGCACTTAGGATGCTTACTAGTCAATCTGTTAGCTCTGCATCATTTTTTACATCATCCCATCAAATAGCCGCAGCTTGTGAAGGCTGAAATATGCTTGAAAAAAATCTAAGTGTATGATCAAATCAAGCTTCGGTCAGACTGTAATGACCACCAAGCAGAAATCTGATGGTTTATATTCTCGAAATCCCTTGCACCTTTCAGGCATTGCACTCCAACTCTACACTCTATTGGCCATGCAGACAACATGCTGCTTTTATCTTTATGGATGTTTTAGCTGTCTGTGTCTGTGTTTTAACCAACCAGTAACTGCCACCTGGCAGAGCTGGATTCAGCAGACAGATGACAGAGAATCCATAGAGCTTGTGCATGCCTAATTTTAAACAGCTGAGGTAACTGTCGCAGTCAGGGAGAATTATATGGATCAAAACCATGCATAACTCCTGTTCTGAAGTATGCCTGGCAATACAAAGAGAGAATTACTTTCTTTCAACTATCAGTAAACGTCAAAACTCAAGTGAACGTCCAGTTTTAGTAATTTCATCAGGGAGAATGGAGAGGAACCACAACGGTCACATATGCACACATAAATTGAATGAGATGGGTTGGTTGCATCATACAGTTACATTAAAAATATCAAACTCACTTTAGCACTTAGGTCAACTCATCTGAAAATAGCACATAATGGGATGTCTTTAAACACTTAAGTTTTGAATTATTCCAACTATGTCTTATTTTTGGAGACTGAAAAGCAAACATAACTACATTTTTTCAATTAAAGACAGACTCTTGAATTAAAAAGCCAGTACACTTTAGGTTGGCTGGTCTGTAATCAGGCTATATCCTTTGCCTACCAGCCATGGGGACAAAGCCAAAAAGAGTGAATTAACACATAACATATGTGACCATTGCTAATGTTGACTCTGACACCAGAACATCACACTGTTAATGAACATCATCACACCTATGGCTGTAGAGAATATATATTCTCTGTAGAAGATACTAATCTTGACTCAGTGAAATTCAATCACTTTGTGCTTGTCATGTAGTTTGAAATTCTGAATGGAAGCAATAGATATTATTTATGTATGAGGGTTTTATCATGATATTGTAGATGAATCTGGAGTCTCACCTCATAGTGTCCTTGTTCATGAAAAAGTTTTCCTAAGTTATAAAGACAGCTAGTAACAGAGCTTTTATGAGCATGTGGATCTTTCAAATTTTCATCAGGGATCTCCGAACACTTCAGGAAAGTCCTCCTGGCTTCCTCTGTCTTCCCTTGGTTCATCAGGATGATACCAGTATTTAAATAGGCAGCTGTGAAGAGAAAAAATGTTATCTGTCAATGGGATTCCATTACATTTTATCTAATCTTTGTTTTACTTCGAAAGTAATATCTGACAAAGATTCATGCTTATCTAACTCAGTTTTGGTATAATATAGATCAATCATTGGTGTAAAGAGGAACATAGAAGAGGTAAAATTTCAGAGATAATGAAAGGAGAAAGTGGTTACAGAGACTGAGGAAGGAAGGAAGAAAATGCTGCTTAGGCAGGGTGCTCCATTTCGTTCCTCTTATTAGGACTGTATCAAGCATATCATGTTATTGTTTGAAATGTTATAAAAGTATATGCATATGTTTATACATATATATGTGTATGTGTATATATACATGTATAGAAGATTCAATACTTAAGCTACAAGAAAGTCAGCAATCTTAAAAAGCACCCACTTAATTTTGAAATCTATGAATGGCAACATCCTATTGATTATTTCCCATTTCCCACAGGCAAGAAAGGAAAAATGAAAGGACTTCAAAATATGTGTATTATTCATCTACACCACATACTATAAAAATCAGGGACTGGCTATAAGAAACAGAAAATAGAAGCCTGAAAATTTGGGCAGCAACCTCTATGGCTTACCATGCCAAATCAGAAGCATTTTAGGTTCTACCAGAGTTGCCCAGTGTTAAATCATTATCTGCTTTTTCCCTGCACCACATTAGATGTAGTTGTCAACTAATAAGCACTTGCTTACAACTGAAAAGTGCACAATTTCACCTTTTGCTTTCAGAATTAAAAACTTCTGAAAAAAAAGAAAGTGTCATTAAAGAGTAGGAAGATTTCCTTAAAAAACAATACTCAATGTTATGCAAGCTTGTATAGTTAAAATACTCACAAGCTAGTGTAGGTCTGCTACCAATTGCCAGTTTATAGTAATGCAATGCCTCTGAAAACCTGCTGTTTTCCTGAAGTAGTAATCCTCTGCATATGGACACAAAAAAAAAAAAAAAAGGGAAAAAAAGAGAGAGGGAGGTTACTGCAAAGAGTAACTTAAAATAAATAATAAATACTGAAAACAACACTAAGGTAACACAGAAAAATATGCTGACTGGTATTTCAGAAACGTAACAACTCTGCATGCTACTAACAATTCTGTGGGAAAATTATTTTGTCTGAAAACAGGATTAATTCAGACATCAGGTGCATCCATATGGCTTCAACAAAGCAGATGTTAACTGCAATAGTTTTGGCTTCCTTGGAAACCAGAAGATTCATTTATTCAGTTGAGAAAAAGACTGTGAGACTTTTTAAAGTAGATGGAACATGGTGGAGTTATTTGTAACTAAGTCATTAATTTTTACCCTGTTGTCTTTTCTTGACTTGAAATAAGCAGATATTTTTCAAATGCACAATAAAGTTAACCACATAACACTTCACATGTATTACCTTAACCAGTCCTTGTTGAGCAATTTCATGAGATCATTCACTGTATGGCTAAGCACCTACATCCGTTCAACTCTTTCCTGTCTTCTCTCTGCTCTGAATAAATTTAATAACTGAACAGGTATCTGAAGAGGTATCAAATATGACACTAAATACTTCCAGTTCTCAGTTTCACAGTCCATGAGCTTTAATTAAAGCTTTTAAGACAAGCGTTCTTGTGAACTATAAATTACACCAGTCATCCACAAATTTCTGAGAAATCAGTGGTTTAGACATTGTTGACATCAATTCACAATTGTATACTTAAATGAATGCTCAAAGATTACAGGTCCCAAGGCTTTAGGAGACTGAAAGAAGCATACGCATATGTATTAAAAACACAAAGATTTAAAAATTAGTAATTTCAGAGTGCAGACTTAGACCTTACTATCCAGGCGTAGATGTACTTCTTCACACACCTCAAACTATCCACAAAAAAATAAATGCAGTTATTTCTCTTAGGTGGGTCATCCTATCTCAGTAGTTTCCCTAACCTATAGCAATTTTCTTCCTCTATGATTTTATCTGCTGATAGTTTTTCAAACTGCAAAGAGTTTGGACTTCTTCTATCTCCACTCTCTAATCAGGGATTATTTTTTTTCCCCTCCAGATTCTCAGGAAAACTTTTTGAATTAAACGAGTAGACTTTGGGGGAAGGAAAGAGTAGGACAGATAGCTAAAGAAATAACTACTGCCTGTGTTGCTTTCTTCCTATTGTTGGATTAGGATTTAATAGAACAGAGGAATATATCCTCTTTTTTCTGTACTTTTTCTCCATCAGCACCACGTGGCCTTGCTTTTGAAACTGTCTCTAATTAGGCAGTAAATCATTTTTAATATTACCAGAACTTACACTCAGTTAGTACTTGCAGTAATGTGAGCAATGAGGGAATAGCATTCAGGATACTTTTTGGCATGGCACCAAGGTTTTTAACTACTGTCAATGTCTTGCAATCGGCAAGAGGTACGATTGTAAAGATAGTAATTACATTTTCTGGAACCTGAATTTTGTTTACTTAAAAAAACCCCTAATTATAGACTGGAAGTACCCCAAGGAAAATTATTATTGCTTTTATTATGGTATTTTGATCCAGTTTCCTATTGATAGTAGTAGAATTATTATAAAAATAAATGAGTTGCATGGTCTGACATTTAAGCTGCCTCTCATTTTTTAAAACAAGGAAAACATTCTGACACACTGCTTTGGGACAAATTTATCAAAGAAATTCCATTCTCATTTTAGTTCTGGAATAAATAATTTCACATATTAAGAGAAGTAATACTTTAATTGGTCAACTTGAACAAAATAAATTACTTTGGTAAGTGTATGACATTTGTGCTTTTTGGATCAAAAGAACTTTTATTTATAATGATTAGCAAATTAATCTCCTGTGTTCACTACATGCTCTAGCACTGGCACTCTTGATTAATTACTTGATATTTTAAGGTGTTTTGGTTTTTTTTCTACTTCTCTACCAGAAGATTTCTTTTTCTTTTAAAAGTTGTTCCATTAACAGATACTGCCTGTCTGTCACACACACACATGCAGATTTTATATATATATACATATATATAAACATATATATAAAATATATAATCCCAAGGTGCTCAGATGCAAGACTGAGTGCTGAATTCCAGCAAATAATTAGTGTTTTATTTCTATCTGTCATGAGGTTGGTAGAAGAAAAATAAGGAAAAGAAATAAAAAGGATATAATCTAAAAAACCTTGACAAGGCACGAAACTGACTCTTCTCTTGGTGAAATGGGTCCTGATTGATCGCTGGTTTTCCCTGTGGCTTCTGACAGTACAAAAATTACTAGATTTATGAGTTCTAGTTTCAGATTAAACAAAGTCAGAAAAAGGCTTAAAGGAAATTGTAGTAATCTAAAATATTATTTTTTAATTTAACTTAGGGGAGTATGATTCTGAGAGATAACTGGCTTGGATGTTCACCTATGAAGGTATAAATACCTATTTAAAGAGATAAAAAGTTAAGATGATGAACATTACATTAAACTGGCAAAGCATTCCTGAATTTACAGTAAATATTGGAAGAGTATAAAGAGCAGATATTTTTCACTTCCAAGATGAAAAAAAATCAGATCCTCTAGCTTTAAACTCAAATAAAATGCAGGCATATAAATGCACTCACCAGCCTCCATCCAATTATTCACAAGATGCAACTAAAACCAAACACTTCAAATTTAGTTACTGCCAAAATTAATACTGCCTGTGAAATGTCCTACTTCTCATTTCAGAGAATGCATTATAATCCTGATCTCTATCAACATTGCTCACTATTACTTCCACAGGTCTACTGTCACATTCACCACACAGGAGGACTATAAATGAGCAATAGTTCAATATTTGCTTTTGACTCCAGTTTCTACAAGTAGAACACTGCCATCTTCTAAATATTTACCCTTTGCATAAAATAAAAAATAAATTCCAGGATCAACTGACAAACTACTGTTTATTTCAAAATTAGTTCAGGAAAATCTGCAAGCCCTCGGGTCCTATATTCATCTTTCCATTGCTGCATTTCACAGCATCTAGGCCATCCCCAAGACAAAAACCCAAAACCCATGCTGATTTTCAGCTAAACATTACATCTGAGAGGCAGACCTGAGGTTCTGATAAACAGTGCAGTTCAGCCTTGCTACCACATTGCTAAACCACTGGACCTGGTCAGTAGAGACAGCAGGGCTGGTGAAGGAACAGCAGCCTAAAGGAAGTGCCCTGGGAGCGAAGCAGAGATCAAGGCTTTCTGCCAGCTGCTCCAGCAACGCTGGAGACAGCAGATCCCAGGGTTGCCTCTGAAAGTGGCTGGCCCTGAAAATTGTTCACCCTCGTCAAGACAAACACAGACCAAAGAGATGGATTATTTTGCCACAGAAACACTTCTTTTTTTCATGGGAGTTTATCATTTAGATTCTCACTTCAGAACAGAGGCCAAAGCCACAAAGGAAAGTTCACTATGCCTCCTATGTCTTATTTTCACATGCTTTAGCATTTATTATATTCCAGCTAGACAATTTTCACCATACTCAATTACTTTAACATCATTAAAATGTAACTGAAGTGTCTTTATAAAGATATATTAAGAGTAAAATTTGAAATAAATTTTTTCTATGTCAATTCAACTAGAGAACTGCAAAACATTCTTCAAGCAAAGTGACCGTGGTTGTACAGGAAGAATCACAGAATCACAGAATCTAAGGGGTTGGAAGGGACCTCGAAAGATCATCTAGTCCAACCCCCCTGCCAGAGCAGGGTCATCTAGAGTACATCACACAGGAACGCATCCAGGCGGGTTTTGAATGTCTCCAGTGAAGGAGACTCCACAACCTCTCTGGGCAGCCTGTTCCAGTGCTCTGTCACTCTCACAGTGAAAAAGTTTTTCCTGATATTCACATGGAACCTCCTATGCTCCAGTTTGCAACCATTGCCCCTTGTCCTATCATTAGTCATTACTGACAAAAGCTTGGCTCCATCATCCTGACACTCACCCTTTACATATTTGTAAACATGGATGAGGTCACCCCTCAGCCTCCTTTTCTCCAAGCTAAAGAGACCCAGCTCCCTCAGCCTTTCCTCATAAGGGAGATGTTCCGCTCCCTT
>VZRW01011852.1:219319-327432 GCA_013398125.1 Aegotheles bennettii | reverse complement strand
TGATGAAGATATTGAACAACACCGGTCCCAGTACTGACCCCTGAGGCACTCCACTAAGTCACAGTCCTCCAACTAGATTCTGTCCCATTGACTACAACTCTCTGACTTCTTCCCTTTAACCAGTTCTTGATCCACCTCACTACCTGATCACCAAACCCATACTTTATCAGCTTATCTACGAGGATGCTGTGGGAGACAGTGTCAAATGCTTTACTGAAATCGAGATAAACCACATCTACCACTCTACCATCATCTATCCACCTAGTTATTTCCTCATAGAAGGCTATAAGGTTGGTCAAACATGACTTACCCTTGGTAAAGCCATGTTGACTGCTCTTAATGACCCCCTCATCCTTGATGTGCCGAGAGATAGTGCCAAGAACAAGTTGTTCCATCACCTTTCCAGGGATGGAAGTGAGGCTGACCGGTCTATAGTTACCCGGGTCCTCCTTCTTGCCCTTCTTGTAGACTGGAGTGACATTTGCTTTCCTCCAGTCCTTAGGCACCACAAGAAGTTGCAGTGTCATAAGCTGGGAACAAATAGCTGCATAATTACCCTAGTCAGCTAAGCTTGTAAAAAATGAGCTGACCAGCTACAGAATACAGAGGCATGGACAGAAGCAGATGAAGTGAAACCCATGAGCAGTAACATTGAAAGTCCATGACCTTCTCAAAGTTCTTAGCATCTGTTTGTTCAGCCCATTTTGATAGTCACAATTCCTTCCTTCCTTCCTTTTACAATCCTCCAGCTGATTGCTAGGGTTGAAGTCAGCAACTACCTGCTAATGGCAGATGGAGTCTGTGCTCCCTTGTCTCCTGGCTCTCAAATCTTTTAGACAAAAATTAGTTCCTTTCCACTTACCTGGAATGTGAGTGCTGAGTTAATGCTGAGTCTGTAAAAACTGGCAAACTCTTCCTAAAAGAGGTTTGGTGCATACATTTATCCATCTGGGGTTTTGGGGGGTTTTTTGATGTTTTTTTTTTTTGGGTGGGTGGAGAGCGGGTAGATGGGGAAGGCTAAATGTTTAGCCAAAACTTTGTAATTTGGCTAATAAACGTACTTAATTGCACAATCAAACAATTTAAAGTTTGTTTGTCATGCTTATTACACTAAAGACATCTTTTAAATTTCAGAGTGCATTTGGAATAACCTTACAACAGGATTTTTTTTTTTACTTCATTGCTTCTAGCTAGTTTCACAGTGGACTGTGAAACATTTATGAAAGGGAGTATATGTGCTGACTGTTTGCAAGAGTAGCAGACTTCATCCATTAACTTAGGATCTGGCTCAGAATCATGTTTATCTAATAGGAAGAAAAATAAAAAGAAGGGGAAAAAAAAGAAACAAGTTCTGGCTATCTAGAAATTATTCCCATCACTTCTATACACAAAATTGCTCATTTAAATATGTGTAGGAAAACATTTCCCCAGATGAGTTCTTTGCAACCATCCCAAATTCTTTAAACTGCCAAATTTTACCTATCTTGCTTGACTAACAGCTTGAAAAAAATCTTCCTGTCTGCCTTGGTTTTGACCTAAAGTCACTGAATACTAATAGCACAAACCTGTTTTCAGGGACTGAAAAGCAGTCACAAAATACAGTCAGTAGACAGTCTATTGTTTTTTTTTCAGGTTACATATTAATTTCTTCCTAGTGTAGTCCTATTAAAGCCATCCAGTCTACTTACAAAGCAAGCTCCTCACTAACTAAAACTGACATGAATAGTTCAAGTTCAATAAACAGGAACTGTAACTGTCATCATGGTAAACATGTATGTCAGTGAAATATTTATAAAATTTTCAATCCAGGTACAATATCGAAATAGTTTAACCAATTTTGTTTACTGGTTGATAACAGCTAATACAGGGCCTGTTAGCTATTATTTTGCCATTGCAGCATTTCATCCATGCCTCAAGCTAAATTAATCCCACTGATTTCAGGTGGGATTATCTACAAAGAACTATATTTACTAGATGCTACACTAGCAAACAATGAAAGAAATGTAAGAAAATCCTCTTTTATCCCCCCCACAGATGTGTCTTCAGCCATGTAGCCACAGAGGATGTGCTTGGCCTAAGGCAACTTTTTCACAGTAATTGGCAAAACTAGTGGATAGAAAGACAGGTACGGATGCTACAGCAGCCCTGTACATGAAACCATTAAGTTTCATCAAGGTCTTAAATAAGGCTTTTTTTGTTTTGGTTGGTTTTTGGTTTTTTATAGGTAAGCAAGCAATTTAGCTACTCAACCAAATGAGTGCTAATAATTTATAAGAGTCTATAATTGGGTTTCATTAATAAGAAAGCCAGTCATTAAGAAACAGCACAAACAGGGAACATGTTCAATGTTTTCCAAAAAGATCCTGTTAGCTTAAATGAAAATGGAACATATATTCTACTTTTTTAATCAGTAAGAACCCAAACATACCCAGTAGGCACTAACACAGAATGACCACTCCCTCACTAAGCACAGTCATCCATAACTCCATTAATAAAAAATCAAAACAATTGTCCCTCAAACAAAACACTCTAGTCTTCCAGGTAACACAGTCAAAACTGTCACGGTCTTTCAGTTCTAGGGAAGAACTTTACAAATGCAAGCAAATTGGTTGGCAAACACAGTCCTGTTTTATTCCCTGTTACTGGGACATTACTACCATTTCAGCACCACATCAACTGTCACAACCCCTGTTTCCTTGACATAGGCAGGGCTGCCATAGGGATGAGGAGTAGCACTGCTCCTTCCTTTCTCTCTTCTCTGGACACTGAAGAGTAGTGTGCTGTGCCAGCAGTCCTCAAACAAGATGATTCTTTCCTCTCATGTGTCCCAGCAGACGACATAGATTGAGAGCTGGAGAGAACTTCTTACAAGAGGGGCCTTTTATGAAACCAAATGGCAATGTCTCCCAGTCAGTCCGGGAGCCTGACAACTGTTTTCCTAATTTTATAAAATGAACAAAGTTTACGTAAGGACTATGAACCATTTCAATTTCAAATATTGAGTCATGTCATTAAATAGCTAGGTCACAGAATGTATTTCAGCTGTCAACGTTACTAACAAAAATATCTACTTCATACAGGCCCTACAAAGACCCCCAAGACTGACTTCTACACTGCAGGACTCCACCAGTCACCAAAGTGACCTTTGGGTGTTCCCTCAAGAGCCGGTCTCACGATACAGCAAGATTTTATCAAGATAACCTTGGTTATAGCGAGATGCAGGTTTCAGCTGCTGTCTTTGGCAGAGGAATAACTAGCTAGCAAAGCACAGATTAATTCCAAACACGTTTGTAACAAGTTTGCATTCACAGCTGAGAAAAAAATAATCAAGTACTTAAACAGACAGCAGACAACACATTCTCTTTGCTTTTTAACTCAACATCCTGCATTATAAAACCTTCTGGGCTATCAAGGAAGAATGATCATAACCTTGACTTGTTTCCTCCTATGTGAAGTGAGGCAGAAGTTTTGTCTGAGGCAGGTTCAAATACAGTTTAACATGGGCTGGTAGGTCAGCCTGATTTTAAGTGCTTTTCGCCTCTGATAGCTCAGCAAAGGAGATTTTTATGCTAGCCCCCTTAAAAAGCAGAAACAGAAAACCATTTCAGATGTTATATAGGCTAACATCAACGGATGAGGAAGAGCTTTGCTGATATGGATTTTTACCCAAGGATGTGGAGTTAAACTTTGCATAAAAAATACTTCTGCAATCCCAGACTTTACAGATTTAGAATTTCAGCTACCGCAAGTTTGCCTCAGTAAAGTTTATGGAAATTCATACTTTGAACTTATTCAAAGAAATTCAATTATTTTAATAATAAACTTGTACACAGAGCCCTATATCACTGAAGGCAAAATGGGATATTATGGGAAAGAAGCAAGGGGATGGCTGTTTTGTAGAAATTTATCCTTCATAGGGCATTGTATACTCCACAAATACAACTTTTAAAGTAATTAGTAGGACTTTAAAGGAATATTAAATATTTATGTATCCTTGAACATCCTTGAAATCAGCTGAGAAACTCAAGGTGATATAGATTACTGATATGGATGACAAAACAATACTCTAAGCAGAGCTAGGCCTAAATACAAGTGAAATAATGTATCTAAAACTGTCTTTTTGACTGATAAGCAATTTTACTTTAGACATTAATTAGAAGCAATTTGAAACAATACGAAAACCCCATGAGCTTTAGAGAACAATCATAAAGCAACAAAGACTGAAAAGCCAAAACAAACTAAAAATAGTTTGTTTTTAATCTAATGAACATTGCCTAGCTTGAAGAACAAACTATTATTTTTCTAGAGCTCTGTCCTTGGTACCTCACAGTATTAAAGTACATGGATTGCTCTGTTTAAAAAAAATAAAGCATGGAAAGAGATCTCATCTTATGCTGATTTACTGCCTTGTGAAATCTAGCTGGAATCAGCAGTGCTACATAGTTTTGAGAAGCTGGCTTTCAGATTTATTTGTAAAAATTACTTGCAGTGAAGTTTCAAGATTTCAGAGAAGTTATTTACAGGAGGCTACTTTATATGTATTTTTGAAATATAAGCTACCTTATTGAAGTCATATCGTAGTACATTCTCCAGCTACAGTATAGTACAACACTGAAATCCTTTCTGCACTGAAATTACTGTGAAAATCTAAAATGCTATCAGAGTTGCCAGGAATTTACCCTCTGAGTTTTTCATGAGTTTCAGAAAACAAGCTTCCAAACAACAATTCAAGTCCTTAGCCTGAGATCAAGTTTCCTAAATTCCAGGTCACAGATCCTACCTTCAAGACAGATTGGGTCACAAGCTATCCTGAGGTATACACTATGCATAAGCTTTACTTACACGTATTTGGACCTGAGAAAATGTCAAAAGAACAAATCCACTGTAACCCACATCTGAAGTATTGATGAACCACCAACCCAATATTAACGTTAGCAAGAACTTTTTTCTTTTTTTTTTTTACTTTCTTTTTTTTTCCCCTCTTGTTTTTTAATAAACAAAAATAATAAATTTTCTGCTGGTTTAGGAATTTATTTAAGGTTACAGAATTTTAACACTATGGGAAATTTTATGTTCAGAATCAGACAAACCTTCAAATAGAGATTATGTAATTATGTAATCTAAATTAATGAAGTTTAAAACATCCTAAATGATGAAAGTAGCTGTAACTCAGAGTTATGAGGTATAACAGTTTGAAAATACTACATTCATCTAATCTATTAAATTCTCTAGATTTTAATGCATTAACGACCAACTGCTAAGCCAACCTTATATTGTGATTTCTTGAAAAATACTTTCTAGGGAAGGGAAGAGGGGAGAGAGGGGAAGGGAGGGGAGAGAATTAGGTATTCTTTTTTGCATATGCATACATATACACATAGTATATAGTAAACACCTCCCTCTGAATAGACTTCCTTTAATTTCATAGGCATATGTAAGGTAACTTCATGTCCTATGTATTCAAACCAGCATTTCATTTAAAATCCTTTTACACAAATTTCAGTAGAGTTGCAAGAAATTTTCTCTTCAACAGAAATGAAGGTTTGTAGACATATGTTTTGTATATCAATGGAAAGCTGGAAAATTATCAGCTTGTTCTGAGAACAGCAAAACTACTGAAATCTGATTTCTTTTATATTTCTGACTTTACCACCCAACCCTCTTTCCTCTTCTTACCCTGGTAATAACTTCGTTTCCCTCTATGACACAGTGAGTAAGAGACAAAAGTACTGTATAGGCATACAAAAAATTTTAATAGCTATAATTTTCATCCCCAAAATGAATGGTGTATGCGAAATTTAGGAGTATCAATCTTGCTACTTTTTTTCCTACAATCTTCTGCTGGGTTCAGAAATTATTTTTTAAATGTGAGCAGAAGGAGTTTTGTCTTAAAAATATATGTTTCACACTCTCAATTGCTTAACAGAGACAAAAAATTCTGTGCATAAGTATACGTGTGTTGTTGTATCATTATTAAAAATATACATATTTTGATATATGAATTTGATTTTGTAACATAAACTCTATCATTAAATTATTTTGAGTAGCTATTATGTTTACCTGTAAGGCAAATTAGTGAAATGGGCAACTTATTCCTTGATAAATAAGGAAAAAGGAAAAACAACCCTATTACGGTAAACTTAATTTTCAGGTATTATAGACAACCATTTTAAACTAGACTTACAAGCAGAACATTATATACTTATTTGTTTACGTAAAGAGACTTAATATTTGCATTTAGTTTTGGCATGTGTTGTTTCACATACATACTTCTCTACTGTACGTGGGACTTTATATTCTTACTACTACCTAATGAACAGCAGTCACCTGGATTTTGTTCTCTGCACACATTGTGAAATGACAGCATAGGGCTACTGGAGGTGACAAACCTGTCTCACAGCAGAGCCCTGCTCTGGAGGCTCAGGCCGGGTGGGTGATAGCAGGAGGGAAAGGAAGAGCGAGCACTTGCATGATGAGCCGTGCTGAGCAGGGAACAGTCAAGACACCCAGCCAGGACACTCAAAGAATTTGTCCCCTCCTTGTTGGGGCATGCGGCATGATTGGGCTTCAATGAGAAGCTTAGCACAATGCTAGCTTCTGTGTTCATGATTTGTACATTAATGAGTTGAGAATCACAGAATCACAGAATCTAAGGGGTTGGAAGGGACCTCGAAAGATCATCTAGTCCAACCCCCCTGCCAGAGCAGGGTCACCTAGAGTACATCACACAGGAACGCATCCAGGCGGGTTTTGAATATCTCCAGTGAAGGAGACTCCACAACCTCTCTGGGCAGCCTGTTCCAGTGCTCTGGCACTCTCACAGTGAAAAAGTTTTTCCTGATATTTACATGGAACCTCCTATGCTCCAGTTTAAAACCATTGCCCCTTGTCCTATCATTAGTCATTACTGACAAAAGCTTGGCTCCATCTTCCTGACACTCACCCTCCCTTTACATATTTATAAACATGGATGAGGTCACCCCTCAGTCTCCTTTTCTCCAAGCTAAAGAGACCCAGCTCCCTCAGCCTCTCCTCATAAGGGAGATGTAAAAAAATCTTTTTCCCCAATGTATAATTATTTTGATGCTCATGGTATTTATTCTCTTTCCCACCTACAGCAGGATTCTAGTAATTAAACTCTCTTGAACCTACGCTGCTCTGAAGTCAGTCAGAGGAGAAAAGTAATTTGCTATTTTACCTTTTCCAATGTCTGGAGCTATCTGAGAGGTGTTAGCTTATTCTAGGAAGTGCTTACACCTAATCACCCCACCAAGTGTTATTCAGATTTGGAAAAGAAGTCTAAATAACACCTGTATATTTTAGCAGAGTCAGAAACAGATGGAGTGCTACTGTTGTCAGCTCATCTATCTGTACTTTGTTCAGTGTGGGTTTTTTTTTTTGCTTCTCTTGAAGCAAAAAGATTGCTAAATTTAAATTCTCCATACACAGTACATGAATATATGATAATGTCGACCAAGAAAAGGCCCTGTCTATCCTGTAGTTTAAGGAGCACAATTAATGAAATTACTATTACAAAGCAACAGTTAACATCATCTCCATTTCCAGCAAGTAAATCAATAGGCCCATTCACAACAGGCTTCACAGACACTCCAACCCCAGGAAAGCCACGCATACTTACAAATTATAAAGCATATCAGCCATGTTGCTGCGGTAGTACAAGGCATTTCTATAGGCGCTTTCAGCTTCAGAAATCTTGCTCTGGCTCTTGAGAACATTTCCAAGGTTACCCCATGCTGTCAAGAGGAGAAAACAGTATTCAGAAAGAGCTACAATCCAATTACACATGACAGAGTATTTGACTATCAGGAAGTTCCTCAGGGAGACAAACCCCACAAAGAAATTGTATTCATGAAAGGGAATGGGAAATTGGTTGTTTTTTTTCCCCTCAGTTCTCTGGATCTCTACATCTTACTGTGAGACTCACATTTCGTAACAGTGATTTGCATACATTCTGCATACATACTGCTTTCAGATGGGAAAAGGAACTTTAAAAACAAAATATGTTTCTATGTTTTAGAAACAACTATAGCAAAGGCAAAGGACCGTTTTATTTTATATAGTCTGTAAATAAAAATCCTCAGAGTGAAATGTGGAACTGGGGCATATTCATAGTTGCAGCATTTTTTTAATCCTATCTACTCTAAACAGAAAGAAATTTTCCAAGAGTATGAAAATTGACAAATGATGCAGGAATTAAAAAATGGTTAGGTAAGTAACCAGGACTAAAAATATGCCATATGGATATAAACATACTACATAGATCACTAAAATGCATTTTTTCTACATGGAAAACATGTGGTTCCTTTCTATACAATTTATTATGTTAGACAACGTGCTTTTATATACCATCTATAAAAGACTTGAGGTAAAAAAATACTTAAGGCTCCACATATGTGCCTTTTTCAGTTTCATTAAGTGGCACAGAATCTGTACTTACAGAAGAAACTGGAACTAACATTTTATAGAAAACACAGCCCATGTTATTCACAATTTAGGAAGCTAATTTAACTGGCATTATAATTATAGGTATACATGTTTTAAAAAAATACATTATGCTTAAAAAAACATCAAAGTTGTTTCATAAACAGTTCTACTTTCACAAGTACTTTTTAAGAGTAAGAATAATGGAAAGATGATGCATGTCCTTTCCATCAAACACACAATATGTGGCAAATTATTCTTCCCTCCAGATGCACTAACCATAAATACTAGATCAAGTAGCAGTTAAATGCTGCTGCTTCACTTGAGCCCTTTTTTACAGGAATTTGTATCAAACCTGAGTAATGCAAACTTTCAATGTAGTTTTGACATAACACTGTTTAAAGAGGTTGATAATTATTTCAGATTCGTGTTTTTCCTTAGAAAGTGCATTGTTTTCAAGCTGCTGTCGTTTGCTGCAGAAGCGTCCTGCCCCAGGGATGGAAACAGCAGCTCCTCTGAGCAGAATAAAATAATCGTTGCTGGGAAAAACTGATGGAATCCTTTTAAGATTCACAAAAATAATGTTATCCATCTGTGCATATCATATTTTGTAAAGACAAAGAAAAAAAACAAACACCATGTTTCCATGAGAAAAGCAGATATCGCTTCCATGACTCCCTTCATTTTAGCCTAGTATTTTATAAGACGAGAAATTATTCAGAAGTTATTTATCACTAAATTGACAAAAGTCACAAAAATGTTCCATCATTCTCTTGTTTAATGAAACAAAGCTGCTAAAAATATTTAGATTCACTTATTTTTTACATTCTTTGCTAGTATAGATGTGGAATTCTGAATTTATTTCCCCTTTACTGCTTCTATACGCACAGAAAACATTTTGAAAGTAGCTATTAAGCCAGCTTGTAAGCATCAATACTTGTAAAAAAAAATAAATCTGTTTTTCTTAACTCTTTTGTGAAAACACACTGATGTTGCTTCTGTAGTATATGACCATCCAATTTCCCACAGTTGTATGTTCCATATAATCTTTTCTTTTCACTCTGATGTTCCGTAACAGAGCATTACATCAAATGACCATTTGGACTACAGATAACATTTTCCTGCTATATAGTTACTTGCTCCCAACCACTCTGAAGCTCAGTAAATGAAAGGATGTATAGAAGAATTATTCAGTTCATCTTTTTATCTGTTAAATAGGAAAAACCCTATTAACAACGGTAAATGTAATATTTTCTTCTCTAGATATCATTTCATGCTGTAAAGCTCTATTATTTAAGCTAATATAATTTTTAAGGCAATACTTTATTTTACATTCTGCCAAATAATCTGTGTCAAGTTCTTAATAACAATCAAAATACCATCAATATCTAACCTGAATTATTTAATTTGAAATGTGTTCCATTTAGACTTTGGTCTAAACTTGTAAAACTGTGAATGATTAATTTAACTTAATGTGATATACTAGAAGAAGTGATATTAGCAGAAAATAGCAAACCTAAAACACAGCAATCACAGTTTATCATTAAAGAAACATGAAAACCAAGGTCTTTTTACTTCTCCAGACTATAAAGGCTTGGTATAAATCTTCACACCTATTTAAATACAGAATTAGTTAGATGAACGACCTAATTCTGGCTGGAGATGAAGCTACATGGAACATTTCCTAGAACAAATGCTTATTTGTCGAGATCATACTCAGAGTCCTAGAAGTTGCAAACAGCTGCTATCTACAGCAACCACATTCTCTTGGTTGTTGGATATGAAGGACAGAAAAAGAGGATGGTCTACATGGAAAAAAGAGGCTACATCAGCTACTCAACAAACATCACTCATTTTGTTTTAAGTAGTGCAACTAACCTTAGGAAAAACAAAGAATTTCAATTATTAAGCATCCAATTTCTCAATCCATATATCAAGAAAATTTCTCCTGTAAAACTGCAATGACATTGATTCAACTATGTGTGCATTCAGAAACAGAAATAAAACTATACCTGGTCATGAAGCCACATCTCTATTGAAAACATACTCTATGACTCCAAATAAGTTTCAACACTCAATCATTTCCCTGTTTTTCAGCACTCAACTGAAAACTAATCTCCTTAAAAAAAAGAAACTAGGTCAGTAATTCCAGAATTTAGAATGCATTTTTATTCCACTTATTTTTAATGTATTTTTCATATAAAATCTGTAATTGCAAAGGGGAAAATTTAATATTCAGGAGATGCCAAAGTATATACATAACAATTTAATCTTTAATTACAAATTCAATTTTTCCCCTGTTGGAGACCCTATTCAGCACAAGAGAAAAAGCAAGCTGAGAATGAAACAATTTTGTAATATTTACTTTCTGCCTGATGCTAAATTCCCTGTGCACCAACAATGAGACCAAAATAGTCCCAGGTCTTTTAGAAATAATACTGCATCATAGCATGGGAACAAAGGTAACATTTACATATCTCTCACATCTACAAAACAGTCAATCCATTCAAACTTTACTTCATTGCCTACTTTTCCATACATCATACTCAATATAAATGGGCGTATTAAAAATTAAATCCATTTCATCATCTTGTATCCTAAGGCAATTATAAATTGAAAAATCTCCTAATGCTTGAGAATTCCTGTGTTAGTAATACTTCATTGCATGAAATGGAACATTTCAAAAGGCTGTTGCTGCTGTTGTTGTTTTCAAGTAATATGCAGAAAAAAATACATAGCACTAAGTAGGAAAATAAACAATTGTTTAAGTGTTAGAATTTTGGCCATATCAAACTAGATTTCTAACAAGCTTTAAAGATTACATTTATGCCACCTTGCAGTGAGAGTATGTCAAGTTCTCAGGCATTTAACTTCTTTCAAACTGAAAATGAATATGACATATTTCAGCTTCAAATTTGACATGATTAATTTCTCCACTATCTCATAGAAACCAAGGATTAAGATTTAACAAGCCTAAAAAATACCAGGTTGGCATACTAAACCTTCTCTAAGTACCATTGTTCTGGAATCGAGCAAGATAAACAAAGCAAAACAGGAACAATGTTGTCCAATCTAATCTGTCTGGATTTAAGAAGCACATTTTAGTAAAAAGAACAGTTGAACTTTCAGTCTGCTATTAAATTATGAAAACAAATGAGAAATCAAAAAGAATGTGTGCAAATATCTTAAATCTGTTCCTTTCTACTGAATCAAGGATTATGCCATGCTATTCAGTGAAATGGAAATAACATAATAAAATTTCAGAGAAAAGTACTCAGGTGGTATAAGGGCATATATGCTAATTACTTAGTCCAATAGTTTGCAAAAAAAAAAAATTTAAAAAATCGTAAATCATTAACAATGATAACCCAAAGTATTAAAGGAGGATTCTCCTTCCTACCAATCACCTACGTATAATCCATGTAAAATCAGATCATAAAATGTATTTCAAAACTCACAATCTGTTAACATATCTGTTGCCCAAACAGCTCTGATGAAGCAAGGAGGAAAAAAAAATTCAAACAAAATCCCATATAACATCACCAAAATACAACCTGGTAAACTTTTAAAAATAATATAGCAAAGAAAGGTAAAACACCTTTCCCAGCAAAGGGAAACACTTGGTTTTAGGAAACTTACTAGGAGTAAGCATACTTGAAAACTGATGAAATAAAATTTAGGACTCGACTCTAAGTGAAAAAAAAAAAGGATATATGACATTCACAATTTACATTAAGAACTTATTGATGTTTTGTACTACTATTCTCACCTTTAACTATCAGACTTATTCACAAAGTAAATTTAAGACACAAATTGATGAAAGCATCAAAAAATGTTAACTAGATTATTACTTGAGTGAAACAAATTACTTCAAAGACTGAAGTATTTAGGGAACAGCCAAGTCATCCATAATCAACTTGTCAGCAGTTCCAAATTAGCAAATTTAGCTCACAGAAAAATGCACATCGAGCCAAGAAAACTTCTATGGAGCTTTACAGACACTTGTGCATTATTTACTATTCTTTAGTTTATGAAATTAGTAACAGCAGCTCCAGGTTGTATTTCCTCTCTTTCCAATCCTTCTGCATTTCTCCTGTCTCATCTACGAAAAAGAAGTGAATGTATAACAATCATAATTTATATTTTTTCATAAACAGAGTTTAGGAATGAAAAGATACTGATCCAGAAAAAAAAAAAAGCCTTCATTTTTCTTTTTATTGCAATGACATCTGTTTTTTGGAAGTGGTCTGTTGTTCTGTACTATCATAATTGAATTTATGCTTATAAGAGCAGTTAAGATGATATTTCTGGGCAACATTTATGATAAGGGACGCTAACACAAGAATCTTGATACTTTGGGAGTTCAGAAACTGAATTCTTGATTGTAAAAAAACACTAGCACAGCAAAAAACCTGAATCTAGTATCTGAACAAATAACCCATTTCAGAGCCACAAACAATTTCTTTAGCAATTGTTCTGGTTTGGGAGCACCAGGACAAAAATTTTCCTTAGTAACCTGAGACAGTATAGGACCCCCCCTCAGCTGCTGCAGCCTGTTCATGGGGCAGTTACAACGGCAGGGGGAGCAGCTGAGTTCATAGGGAGGACATGGTGGGTCAGGTGGCCCAAGTGGAGCAATTACAGTGTTCCTTCCCATGGTGCTCAGTATAAAATGGCTGCTCTGCCTGCTGTGCTGGCAGGTTTGGGATTGTCTCTTCCCATTGCTTCCTATGCTGCTGGTGCTCCTGTATTGTGTTTTCTGGCTGAAGAACACTGTGCACAGAGACAGGTGGCCTTCCCTTGCCTCCTCAAGTAGAACCAACACAGCAGCTCTGAGGTTCTGTGGACTGTTCTCAGAGACGCCTGGTCCCAGGTACCCCTATCTGCTGCCAAGACTAGAATGGGACTTTTTCTGGTCTGAATGTAATTGCTATCTGGGAAGTACAGGCTTCATATTTGTATTTTCATTTATATCTAGAAAGATCGATATACTTACATCTTTGTATACAAGTCACCATTTTTATTATTATTATTATTATTGATATTATTTTGTTTCATTAAAACTGTTTTATTTTTTTTCCAGCCTTACAGTCTCTCCCCCTTACTCCTCTGTGATCTTTCCTGGGATGGTGGTTGGGGGTTAACAGAGAGCATCTGTCACCCGATTATTGGCCAAACCTGTGACAGCAATATAAATATTTGTGTGATCCCATTACACAGGAGGACAGGATAACTAATTAAAAAGAAATAATGTCCTCTTCAAAGTAAAAAAAAAAATGTTTATAAATTCCTTTAATGTTCAATAGTGAAACAGCCTTTGCCCTTTTTTTTTGTTAGTTCTGAGTAGTACTGATCTCTCTTCCCTTTTGGAAAGAAAGCCTACCTGTCACATATGGTAAAGAACAAGAGCGGGGAACAAGTATGACCAAAAACATAACAACCAACCCAATTTAACTTACATAAAAACCCTCAGAGGGTAAGGATGTGTAAAACTGAAAAATATTGCACAATTCCAGAATACATGAGAAAATAAGAGGAAGTATTTTTTACTCTAACACCTAAAGATCACTTTGTTGAATAAAATAGGTTTTTAGCTGACAGACTTTTGAAAAGCATTTTTTATTTCCTCTCCCTCCAAATAAAAGAACGGGAAGAGGGAGATACCATTGTATCCCTGCCAAAAATAAGAGTGGAAAGAGTGATTGTCAACAGTTATCCACACTTTAGACACACTTTGTGAAAGTAATTTTGATTGGTATCAAAACCCTCATCAGGCTGATGAACAGTGCAGCTCCTCCATATTCCGCTACTATTTTACACCTAAATCATTAGTACTTTAAACTTCATGAAAAAGTTATTTCTGCTCCCCTATTTTCTTTGCAGACATTAGATTTCAAGACTTACCAATGATGATTAAGCATTTGGGCCCTACAGATGCTGTAAAGCTCCAAAGAAGCATCCTTTTCAAAACCTGTTGAAATTCCTAGCCATTATCATTGTTAAGACATTTATTTGGATAATAACTAACAGGTGAGAATTCCAATTTTACTTTCCTTAAACACTTTATTCTGCTTCAAATTCTGTCCAAAAGGACTTTCCATTTGCTTCTCTTCCATTCCAAGGCTTATAAGTCAAGTCAATTAAAAGATATGCACATTTTATATAAATCAGTTCCTCAGTACAGCACAGTAATAATCTGTTGGTCACAACATCAATATTTAAAATTTCTATTACAGTTGGTGCCAAGTTTTATGTTTTCTTCCATTACAAACTTGTTGAGCAACAAAATTAGGGGGAAATGGGTTAAAACAGTATGACAAAATCTAAGACATTACAAAGAGGAAACACTTCCCACTTTGAAATGTTGCAAAGTCTTCCAAGAATTTACATCACAGTATGACTTATTTTCAGCAGGGTTTTTTCCTGAAATTAGTTACTTAAGTAGTTACCAGTGCAATGGAATAAAATCTTAAAGAACTAAAATAACTTTACGGTAAACTAGAAGTTTTTACCACTTTCCAGGTGATGCTTCTGATAAAGTGACAAAAACAGCATGGGGAAGATGCCTTGGGCCTTGACCACACTGCACGTATTAAAGGGTGTCAGTTTATATGGGGCTGTCACCATAAAAGGTTTGATGAACACTAAATTTACCTCTAAAAGTTTGGAGCATAAAATAAAATCAAACCTCAAAAGAAATAACCTCTTCTCTTTTGCTATTAACTTTTATGTGGACTTAATTCCTGGAGTCTGATAATCCAGCTTCTAGTTTAGGGTACTTTTTTTTTTCTTTTTACCATCTGTTCTTAACACTTTTTAATTTTGCTCTATGAATCACTATTTTACAACTATCAGTATGAAAGTCACGTATTACAAGCATTCACATTGCCACCTCAGCCTGTGGCAATATCACCACAGAAGTCAAGCGCAGCAGCATGTTGTGAATCTCTCAGCTGTATGGTAAAGGGGAGCAAACAGAATATTGAATATTCTTGGAACTTTCACTAAGTATGTTTTCCTATTCCTTCTTAGCACTTACGTTGAATATTTCTAGATCAGGTATTTCATGAACCAAATTGTTAATTTTACCACCTATCTGAAGCTCCACATTAACAGCTGAAAGCCTCATATTGCCCTACATAGAGCACTGGACCACCACAAAGGTTACGGACTACTCAAGAATTAGAGAATTTTGTGAAACAATGCTGACCGCATAAACATAATGTAGCATGTGGCTTGCACAGAAAAAAAAAATATTTTTCTTATGTTCAAGATTATACCTTTAAAACAAATACATTCCTGCTATCAGATTTGGCTCCCTCCTGTTGAAATTACAGGTGCTAAACTAGGAATTAAAAGAGGTATTTTCTGTTCCCAGTTCTGTCACTGGTCTGTTGCTCAGATTTGTTGTTTAGCAGGCTTCATCTCCTGATGCCTTCTATTTGTATTCTTGACATTAATTGCAAGATTTTTCTGCCAAGGATTGTATCTCACTTCAGGTTTTCACAGCACCTACTATAATAGTGCAGCTAGACACTAATGGAACATAAATGCATGATAATCCCTGGAAGAGCAAAGTGAAAGAAGAGGAACTGTTCTTGCAATACAGAAGAGAGACATAAAGAACATTTTCATGTAATTAGTATTCTCACAAAATGAGGGCCAAGAAAACTAAGTTACTTACACTTTAAACATCATGGGAACACTGATATTTGTGTATGCATTTTGTATTTTGATCTATGTCCTTCTGGCAAAGAGTCATCCTTCCTAAAAGACGTTTGAGAGCAGAAAAAGCTTGCATTTTGTTAAAAAAAAAAAATAAAAAAAAAAAAAAAAGAAAAAAATCTGTCATTCCTTATAGTCTTTTGAGGACACTTGAGCGTAGTCTACTCCATGAGAAATAAGTTGAAAGATTAAGACCAATGTTTGTAAATGAAAAATTTATCCTTCTGGGGAAAAAAAAGAAAATAAGGTTGCAGAGGTCAACAAATTTCCAATATCCAAATATTCCAAATTACCTTTGTTGGGTAATGCATGAAGAAAGAGCACAGCGCTACTTGCATCATTCACATTTGAAAGGTTATAACCATAACTATAAAGAATAACACCTTTTCTTTCTTGTTGAAAGGTTAGATTCAGCAGCAGCTTATGGCTTTTTCCTTTCAAGGGTACTACTTAACAAAGCAGAGTGGCGCTCCAGTCTTTAGCATTCACATTTCATCAGGCAATCACTTTTTTCTAGAGAGGAAAAGAGTTTCACAGAGAGGCACAATACGTTTCCCTACTAAGAATTCTGAACACTCAGTTGCACGCTCAAAAAAAAGCAATGAAGAGAGCTCAACATTTTTAATAGTTTTTCTACATATCCACTATCTGTCACAAAAAAATATTCAGAAGATCAATTAGATAATGTTTGTTAACTGGTTTGAGAACAGAAAAGTTCATGTAAATGCTAAAGGCTATTATTTTGAAAGTGGAACAGGTTTCGTGTAAATTCTGCATTATGGTATGTACAAAGCATTTATATTTTTCCTATTATTCCAAAGAAATAATGGGGTTTTTTTCTCTAAAAACTTTACTTGCTTATTAGACACATTTTGATTCAGTTACCTCATTTTGCTAACTCAACAGCAAGTGTGTCCTGTTTCTTGTTTCCTAAAGGGCTAAATGTTTCTATATACCCATAATTTATGAGTTTAATTTACTTTATACATTGATATTTTTTTTATATCAGTGGGTATGTGGTAATGTTGAGACAGACTGTATTAGGGATTTACCACCTCCTAATTTTCATATATTATTCTTCTTTATATTATGAGTGTTATTTATATCGCTTGTTCAACACTTCATTTGTTATCAGTTCCAGGGCTTTTGGAATGACAGCAGGTGAAAGAAAATCATAATTGAAAACTATACAGAAATCCGAAAGTTATCCAACACCATGTCAACATGAGTACTGGACCAACTTACTTTTGGCATGCAGTGATTCAGTTATGTTTCTTAGTTTTGAAATCCTGATGCAAATGGGTATGAATGCATGACACTTTGTACTATGCTCAGCATCACTGCCCGATATGCTCACTCCACTTGCATGTTACAGAAAATTAACTTTTCTTCCTCAAAGGACAGCACAGTGATTCTGTCAGCTCAATGAACTCGAGAGATGAGACTGAGCAGACTGTAAAGTGTTCTTAGGTTTCACCATTTACTCTGTTTAGTCTAGAGTATGGGCTCCTCATTATGCCTAGGACATACTTGCAGATTTTGGTAATCCAATTAGGTTTAATGAACCTAATCTCAAGTGTGTGAGGGTTCCACAATCTGGCTGAATAGTAAATCCCACAAGTACCCAGTACCAGTAGGAAGTACCCAGAATAAAGCAAACTATCGAAGAAAAATTATATATACTCACATACTCCCTTCTCCCCCACATACTCACTCACTTCTCCTAGACACCCTGATTCACTATATGTGACAGACTACTGTATGAAGTAATTCTCGCCAGTACCTTTGTTTGAGGAGTTAAAGGATCAAATAACACTTCCTTACTGTTTTTAGTTATGTATCAACAATGTAAAATATTTTCAGGGTAACATTACAGAAACTTAACAGCATAGCCCTCAGTGCAGGCAGCATGCTACATGGACAGTCCTGCTACTTCTCCCACATAAGACAGACAATACTTCAGACAAAGCTGTCCTGTAAACCAGATTCATCCCAGAAAGTCACTGCTCATACTGCAGAACCTCTAAAAAAATTCAAATCAGAAATCACATCCTCACTGTGACTTTGTAGGTATTCTTTATAAATAAACACACCACCAACACACATTATTCCGGGTACATCCTCCCAATCTTTGTATAATTCAGTTTTGTTTTATGTTGCAACTCTGATGTAGATATTCTGATTAAGATAAAACTACTGCAAGATCACTGACTTGTTGACAGTACAATAGCTTTCTACCTTCTAAGATGTGTTGGCACAGCCCAATACATCAGGAAATAGCTTTTTATTTGACAGAAAGGTAATAATGAAAGACTGATAAACATAGATTACACATTTTATTTACACGGCAATCCCATTGTCAAAAGCCTCATCAACTTCCTCATCCTGATCAGGTGGCCTGTAATAGACACCCGCAACAGTATCACCCGTGCTAGCCTGCCCCTTAATTCGCACCCACAAACTTTCAACCCGCTCATCACCCACCCCAGGACAGAACTCAATACATTCCAGTTGCTCTCTCACATAAAGAGCCAGTCCACCACCTTGCCTTGTTGAGCTGTCTTTCCTAAAAAGGACATAGCCATACAGGACCACATTCCAGTCATGTGAGCTGTCCCACCATGTCTCTGTAATGGCCACCAGATCATAACCCCCTGACCGCACACAGATTTCTAACTCCTTTTGTTTATTCCCCATACCTTATTGGCCTCTACAACTACCTAAAAGGAGGTTGTAGTGAGGCTGGTGTTGGTCTCTTCTCCCGAATTGCTAATGACAGGACGAGAGGAAATAGCCTCAAGTTACATCAGGGGAAGTTTAGGTTGGATATTAGGAAGAAGTTCTTTACTGAGAGGGTGGTTAGGCACTGGAATAGGCTGCCCAGGGAGGTGGTGGAGTCACCGTCCCTGGGGGTGTTCAAAAAACAGGTTGATGAGGCACTTGAGGCCATGGTCTAATGGTCTAATGGTTAGGAACATGATGGGATAAAGGTTGGACTTGATGACCCTGGAGGTCCCTTCCAACCATAATGATTCTATGATTCTATACTGCGTGCATTGGTGTACAGGCATTTCAAGGAATGAGCTGAGCACGCTGACTGTGCCCTAGGGGGGTGGGAGGCCTTATGGTCTTCATTAGTACTAAAACACTGCCCCAATGGTGCAAACCGAGCTACGACCCCCTCCCCCCTCAAATCTAGTTTAAAGCCCTATGAATGAGCATTGCTAACTCTTGCCCCAGAACCCTTTTCCCCCTGGTAGTTAGGTCTTTTCCACGTTTTACCATCAGGCCTGGTGTCTTATTAAAACAGCTATGATCAAAGAACCCAAAGCCCTGCCTGTAGCACAAGCTTCGGAGCCAGGTGCTTATGGACTGGGCGCTTATTTCAGGGCAGTGTTTCATGACACAGCAGCTCTGTCAGAATTACACTTTAAGGAATTCCTGCATCTACCACTCTACAGGCCATTCAGTCCTGCCAACCTGTTCCTCATGCTATAACAATTTTTGGGAAGGCTATAGTATGGATCGGATTAATAAAGTGATCCAGGCTAGGAAAAAAAATTAAAAATGGGAAAAGGCTGATCACAGTACCTTCAACATCTAATCTAGTCTCTGTTCTGATTCACAGCAGATCACACCTCTGTTTGCACAGCTCCATTACCTATGCATGCACTGCAAGTATGTGAACACCGTAAGCCATTCCTGCATCACAAAACTTCACAAGAGTCGAGAAGAAAGCAGACAACCAGCACTGACTCAAAACTCTCATAAGAAACTGTATTTTGTAAAGACAATGAACTCAAATCATTCAAGAAAGCAAGAGGAAGACAGAGTGGCAGAAAAATACAAGTGGAAGAGAAGTCTGGACACCCCAGACACCTCAGGATTAACCCTGAAGAACTCTTTAGGGTACCAAACTGACTCAGGCAAGGAGGTGACAATGTACTAAATCGGTCAACTTATGTAATTTTTTAAACAGCAGACATTGTTAAAAAAATATATATCTATGACATGTTTCAAAATCATCACTTACGTCCCGAGTGATGAACTGTAAAGCCAGACTCCTACAGAAATGGAAGGGTGCATTTAACTGACTGAAACGACAGCTCTGGTCTGTCCTCAAAGCTAGGAGTAGATGGATTGTGTTGGCTCTTTTCCAGGAAAGGGGAACAGAGAGGACAGTGTCCTGGAAACATGCCAGAGGAGCCACAGGACGGGGAGGAAATTAGTGCAAGAGTTTGTCAAACCAAAAGAACTCTCAGAGTGTTCAGACAATGTATGTCAGACTTGGAAAAGGCAAATTAGCACACATCGAGGAAGTAGGCTTTTCATGACACTTTAAGTTGTATGGTTTTGTTTGTTTTGTTTTAAATCACTTATTAAGGCAAGAAAGAGCCTGTGAAGTTTTGCTAGCCAATTCATATCCACACTGGTATGGAAATATACGTGGAAGGTGGATCACAAAATGACCTTCATCTTTTGCCAGCAGTGAAGCTAAAGACACTAAAATTATTAACTCACATCTTTAATAGGCCGTATTCCAAATATCTTGTATGTTTTAGAACTGAAAGAAAAAGTTCCGCTTGCTAGAGCATCCAAGCAAGATAAGGAAAGGACATCGAGCACTTAGACCCTCTGTTTTGTCATCTTTTCTGTAATTTGAAACAAAACTATAGGCAAAACTTTTGTATATAACGAATAGGAAAATGAAGACATCCATGGTGAAAATCAGTATCTAAAGAAAGATTTTTTCAGAGTTGACATATTTGGAAAAAAAGGCAAAATAATGAAACTGGATGACTATCTAATGCATTTAAACAAACATGCTCAGCCTGAGATCCAACCTGAATCTCATTTTCCTCTAACAAACACTAACTCTTTCACTCTGAAAAATCAAGCTGGTTTCATAGACTGAACAAATATGGACTGAGGGCCTGATTTTTAATTAAACTGGAAAATAAGATTTGTCATTTTTTGGCAAAGAAAATACTGAATTTAATCCATTTCACTTTATATGATACCAAAAAAAAAAAAAAAGTCTTGGCAAATCTAATTGCTCCTTGACCCAGGCATGGATTTTTTATTTTTTGCACTGTAGTTTTAGCAGAGATGAGCTTGTTGAATGATTTTACAGAGCACCTGAGGGAAGTTGGGGGAAGAAATAACAGTCTGATGAGTCCACGTCTCAAACCAGAGTAACAGAGTCCATGTATCAAAATTGTTTATTTCTTTAAATTCTTAGTATATGCAAAGGGGGGGAAAAAAGTCTAACTAGTAGTTAATAACAGATTTTCTTCTTATCTCCCTGTTACTTAGGATTCACAGATTAGAGGTGCTGTTGGATGACACTCAAGGAAAAAAAATGTTAGTATCTTTGTTTCCAATCCTCTATATGCATAAAGGAAGAATATCGGGCTTTCTGGTATGCTGCTGAAGGAGAAGCAGATATCCCACAGTGACTTGGGTTTCAGATGAAATTGCAGCACTACTGAAGAACTGAGAGAACACTGTCACTGGAGAATAAATTCAGACTTTGACCTGATGTGTAAACCACTTACTTTCAGCTCTCCAACATATGTAGGAAAACCAGACTGTTCTGCTGAGGCTGGGCTGCCTGTGGGACGCTCAATCTCTCTAGATCTGTTTCCCAAACAACTTACTAATGGTCATACCTTTTACACTTTCTAATCATCCAGGGTAGCAGTACCACCCATTTAGAGACCCCTACACTACCTTCAGAGAGCAGCCTTTTTATTTAACTTTCAAACAGTTCTACGCAGTTCACTTACTTGTTGAGCTTTCTCTTTCAAAGCTCTTATGAGTAGCAAATAGAAAAACTATCTTCAGTTTATTGCACAAACTCTGAAGCATCCTGGTACAACAATTATCCTTGAAATTCTGACATTTTTGTTATGAACAAAGACACCAAATTTACAACAGTACATCCTACATAATTTATATATGGCAATAACAGACTTAAATAGACATATAAATTTATATATTACTAATTATATTTTAATATATAATTACAAACTTTGAATTTTTTTACTTATATAAAATCATTTCATTATCAGGTGCACTTTCCCACAGTGTAGCTGTTATAAGGGTTATTACTGATGGTTGGAAACATTTTACAACACTGACCTTTACAGTAATTTCTTCTTAAAAATATAGCCAAACTTAACTTTCTGATCAAAGTTGAAAATAATAATGGAAGTCTAGGAAATTATTTATCTAACACTTAGTCGAAAGATTAAGTATCAGAAAGTTTGGGTGAAGGTGTTGGGAAGAGTGACAGTTGGTGCTATGATTCTCTGACAATTAATTCTAAAAAAATTGCCTAAAAAATACGCCAAGAATCACTGTAATGATTACGTATCCTGATATTTATTTAGCAACTAGATTAGCAGATATATTATACAGTCATAAATGTGGAGAGGTTTTAATATAATAATGACTCACCAAAACTGTACTAAAAATTATTCAATGTCTAATGAAACTAGGTAGTACAAGTTACATTCTATGGGGAAAAGTTACGATTAACAAACCTCAAAGAAACTCGTGAAAACCTAATTCCAAATGCTATGCTAATATTATTGATATTACTTAACAGTGATAAAATGTAAATTTTTATGCATAATTATTAGCAGGTTTTATATTTTTAAAATCTGCTGGTTTAAGGCAATCTGTGAACTGAAATTACTTTCTCTCTTAAGCCTGGTTTTTCAAAAACAGCATTTCCATTCACTGCAATGTTATTTAAGTCAGACCTTTACAACTTTTAGAATTATTTTATCGAAGGGAAATGAACCAAAGGAGCAAGAAATAATTACTGTTTGGCGTGGTGTTTTGGGCTATTGGTCCAAGGAAGAGTTGGAGTTTTACTGCCACGTTGCATATAAAAAAAATGATTTTATGCGCTGAAACATTGAAATGCAATCCCAAAATGCTCCAAGTATTTTTAAATGCCCAATGTGGTATTTGTTCAAATACACACTACTTTATCTAGAAGGTAAAAAAAGTGTGGTGAACAACTAGCTGTTTGCCAGAGCTATTGAAAACAAAGCTCTAAAGGTATTATAAGAGAACCCAGCTTTTTGTCAGCAAAATCTAAGCTCTTAATAATAAGCATATTCAAAGAATGCCGTACCTTAAAATATTTCATCTGCTTTTGTCTCCAGTCATCACTAGCGTTACAAAAATATAGCTTGGAAATCATGGAAAATACTGGTTTACTGCATCCTTTTTGTTTGAGGAAAATATGGCTCCTTTACTTAGCTTACTACAAGGTATTATAAATACTTTTCCTCATTGAATTTGGTGTTTTTATTATCTGCTAAAGAAGGGACCTCTTACTGACAGCTACTATTAGCAAAGAATCGTTTTCTAAGAGTAGATAAGGATAATGGCAGACAGCTGTCAAATCAGATGGAAATAGCTTCTAGTATTTACTTCTACCCAAGTGCACAGAACTAGAGCATACTATCTCTATAATGCAGCTCTTGGATGACAGCAAATTTGGGTACCTTTTTAACAATAACAAATTTATGTAAATGGAACAAAACTAACTCTTAATTATTTCCCCCCCCTACACTAACACTTTGTCACTTAAACCAGTCGGTATAGCAAATACATTTGCTTGGTGCATTAGAAATGGTAAAATAAAGAGGAAAGTAAAACTACTAACTATTCAACATGGATAACAAAATAAACCTCGGCATTTGAAAAAATAATAAAATTAAAGAGTGTATTGTTTTGCAGTTCAGAGCAAAAGGAAAGTATTATGCTACATAGGTGAGATTAAATAAGCTAAATTCAGCTTTAAGAATTCCTTCAATTTTATTTAGCAGATGGTATTAGCCAACTAAACAGTAGACTAATTACACAAAATTATATGAAAACTATAAATGAAACAAAAATGCAATTGCTATTTTTTATGGTTGTTCAACTAAAATGCTTCATACTCCAAACCTCATATTTGTATCTCAACACTCACATATGCATAATCAAGCAGTCCCTACCAATCTTATGCTAAACTGATGATAAGAAAAAAAAAAGGGAGGGGGGGAGGGGAGGCGAAGGGGGGAAAAAAAAAAAAAAGAAAAAAGGTAATTAAAAGGTAATTATCCATGAAGTTCCACAGAGTAAAACTCCACAATCAAGGATGAATGCTATGCAAAAAATGTCAAAAAAACAGAGGAAGTTTTATAGATCTTTCACTTCACAAATTTAGTAGAATGAGGCAGGAAGATCTCACAACCCTGTTGCAGAGCAGAAAAAAAAGAAAAGTAGGATGTGGAAAAGGAATATTGTGGTCCAGAAGAGTATTTCAGTATTAGAATACCCTGTGAAAACATTAAGTGAACTTGAATGATTCACAGTCATAAGAACTGGGAGTAGGAATGAGAATGGAAAGATAAAAGGAGAGTGACTCTCTATACTAGTATGGAACAATTTCTATATTCTTCTCTTTCTATACTATGTCTTGGTCTTATTACCCCCCACTGAGAACAGCAGCATAATGGATATAAGAAGCAACATGCTAAGAACAGCATTTTTAACTCAAAGTAGGACTGTAAGAGGTAATATTAATTTTAAACCACAGATGATCTGAATTATTTTGCCAGAAGTAACTATATTTTTTTTTAGTCTTCACGTCAATCACCTATCAGAAACATCTAAGCAATTTGACTCCAGCAGTAGAGTTTATTTGAAACAAGAAACTCAACCCTATCCCCCCAACTTTGTTTTCATGCAACAGATATTAAGAATTGGGTTTTTTTTCCCTGCAGAATCAATTCAGGAAAGGACTGAAGCACATATTCAAGTCCCACTGACCTGCCCAAAATGTGAACGCATGACATTTCATTAACATTAATATGTGATGGAACAAGGACAAACACCTGAGCCACACGCAGAACTGGTTCTGAAACCAAAAGCTCTAACGCCAACTTAAACCAGTGTCCTATGTGAGACAGGGCTCATCAGACCGAGTATAGTACCACAATAATGTGGTAATATTGCTTCTGGAAGCAGCCTAGTATCTTTCTTGCTGTACATTCCGTTACAAGAATAGTAGTTACATATGTAAATTTAGCAAGACGTGAATGCATGGTTAAAGTTAAGCACCCACTTGGTGTAGCAGGTCAACTAGTTCGAGGAAGAATCTTCAAAAGGAAGGATCATCAAAGCTTACTTAACAAATGTCACAGCAAACACCAGGAGACTAAAATTTCACTAGTAAATCTGACCAAGCAACTAATACCTCTGCAGCAGTCTAACAGTCTAAGCCTCTCTCTGTTATATTCCACTTTTTTAGTGTCTCTAGCAGTACAGCAAACATATCTGAACATCAAAGATCATTATGATGTGGACTGCAAGGTATAAAATGGCCTGGAGGAAAAAGATTATGCTTTTTGAAGCAAATTTTTAGTACCACAGAGAAAACTAGAGAAAAAGTCATAATGATAACAACTATTTTGTGTATCATTATAATTTTATATTAAACACAATCTAATCATTACCACAGAATGACTCTAATTGAAAAAGACATGACAGTTACCACCCACTTTAAACTTTGTTTGTTTATACATTTTGGGAGGCTTCCTTCGCTATAAAAGAACACTCAAATAATGTGAGCTGGTTTATATCAGTCAGGCTGCTCATTAAGTTGAAGACAGCACAAAGAAACACTTGCGCCTTTCCCTCCCTAGTGTCAAAACATGTATACAGACACTGCAGGATCCATAAACTAACTTAATCAATCTTGCCTATTTTTCCCTCAAGTGCTGACAAACTGTAACGAGGCTACCTTAGATCACTCTAAAGATATTTGAAAAACTAGTCATAAGCAAAACAGCAGCTGACCAAGCGCAAGAACAGATTCAGCTAAGTCATCCCAAGTCCTCTTTACGACTCCACCCGCAAAGGACCAGCAGCTGCCTGCTGCACAGTGTAGCAGCCAGAAAAGCCAGCACCTGCACAGTGGCTTGGAGGTAGTACCACCATCTTTTACTCACCTGATTCTCCCACGATGTATTTTGGGGTTTGAGAGGTGAACCATGCACTGTGCTTTTGAGCATTTTTGGGGGCAAGCAGCTTGAAGAAATTGCAGAAAGGCTGTGGCTGCCTATAGAGGGTAAGGGATTTCTCACCTGAAGCAGATCTTTACTTCCTTCTTTACTACCTGCAAGGTGCCCATGAGGGGGCCAGAAGAAAGTGCTGGCAAGATGCTGATTGCCCATTTCTTTCCCAAGGACTGAAAACAGAGAAGCCACTGAACAACTTTGCCTGAAAGTCCCACAGCAGCAGAGGAGATTATATTCTTACGTGCACTACAATGCAGCAGACCTGATTATAAACCATCACCATGTGAGACAACTCAATTTCCAAAGCAGTTCAGTCGTATTAGTACACAAATGCACCTGTGCTAATAGCTTGCCTCTCAAATGACCTTATTAGTGAAGCACATCAGCTCAGTGTTGTCGCAAAGCATCCAGCTACAAAGTGGCTTTCATCCTCCTAGGGCAGAATACAGACAGATCTGGAACAAAACAGATCGTCTCCTTCCTATAGCAAAACCGGATTTCTACTTCTTTATCGGTTCCCACACAGAGTTTTTGAAGGGATCCCTCTGCTTTTTAGCCTACAACAGAAGAAGCTGTTGCTCAGAAGTTCTTTGCAGGATAAAAGAGGAAAAGCAGAACCAGAAGGTCAAAAACAATCAGAAATAAGAAAATACTTATGAGGAGAAAAGGCTGTGAGTCAAGGAAAACAGAAATGAGAAGTGGCAGCCTCTTCTTAACAGCCTAAAAGGAAGGAAAACACTTCTCCACTCTACCATTTGACTGAGCAGTCCATTGTCTCACTCTCTGAATGGCCTATTTATCACCAGCATTCATAAAACTAAAAAAAAGAGGCAAAAAAAATAAATTGTTTTTCCTACGTCAACCTCATTTAATTACTGAAGAGTAGTTTGAATCGTTGATCCCATAATGCTTTAGCAGGATTGGCAGCCAGTCTAGTCCAGTCAGGCTTGCCTGATTGTATGAGAAATAGAACATAAAATTAGCATAGTCAAAGCCAGGGATAATCTAGGAAGTATTCACAATAATGAATAGAATTGGGTGACAGGTCACTTTAACTGGGAGTTTCTGATATCCAGCCTTGTTACAATGTGTGTGGGCTAGTAAATATTCAGCAGAAGTTTAAGAGAATATTTTAAGGAGATTTACAGTCAGCTCAGTCATGTCTGTATCACCACCATATCACCACCATCAAGATATGGCATTGCATATCTTGCAAGAAACTTAATGTCAGATTATATGGCAAGAAACCAGGCAATCATATATACGTTAAGTCTGTGCATATGGAAATGCGTATGATGAAAATAGTTTGCCTTACCTCCTGGGAGCAAAATACCCAGTAGTCTAATTTCCAAACAACACTGCAGCCAATCCTACTATTGCACAAAACCTGGATTTTTTTGGTGGTTTTTTTGTTTTGTTTTGTTTTTTAAATCACAAAAACTGGCTCAAAGCAAGCAGACAACTACTAACACAGCCTGGGATATATGGGGATACTCACCAAGGACAAAAATGGAATTTACATTAAGTATTTAATCAAGTGCACACACACTCTTTTCTCTTAAAATGCCAACATTTTACCACGAGCTTTAAATTGTCACTAAACTGGTAAGTCTCACAGCACCATATAATCTCTCATGTTTTGCTGTTCAGTTACTTCATTTCTTGCCTTCCTGCATTAGTTTTGAAAAATAGTAAAAGAAATGGGGTGTGCTTGCTCACAGTTAACAAAAAGCCACTTACTCCAGCAACAAGTTTAATAATTTCACCTAAAGCGACAAAGCATATGAAGAGCTACAAAATCAGACTGATGACTTACAAGCTACTACAATGCTGCTTTGCAAGGCACCTTATCTGCCAAATCTACTTTTTCACTCCCTATCAACTCACAGTAGCACCTGCATTTACCTCTTACTGTCATAGTTTTTAGACTATGGCACAATATGTCTAACTGAGAAGCACATCTTTGTCAGCAGATGACTTTGTATCATATAATAGTCTTCTGAGCAGAGAACTGGAAAAACTCAAGTACATTAAGTTGCAGTCTAAACACTGTCAAATTCTTCTTTCACAGAAAGGCACAGCAATCGAGTCATCCCTTCTCACTTCTGATGAATTGTGAGGAAGGTTTAGTCAATGTCTACATTGCACTCACAGGTGGTATTTTGACCATTCTCATACAAACTTGCTCTTGTGCCAAGAGCAGTACAGGCAGGCAACGTGGAGTTCAGGATCCCAGCTGGATCTGTGGTATAAACTGAAAGGACAGAGCCACAGCTAAACATCGTTACTGATCCCTAAACTAGCCCTTTGGATGTTGTTCATACTAGCTGTAGCCACATTTCATTCCATCACAGATACAACCTTTGAAAGAAGTAGGTGGGCAATGTTACAAATAACTGACATTTATACATTAACAGAAAGGCATAAATATTTGACAATAACTCTTTACTGTACTTGCATGCAGGAGGAACCACAGTCATTTCCTAGGCTGAATAATATGACCTCATTTCCTCATTTTTATTATGTAATATTGATGTTATTTGCATCAGATGAAATAAAAAAATAGCAGCTCCCCGATGCTCCCCTTTACTATTTCATGTATTTTGTAGTCACAGAGAACAGAACATTTGGTGAACATTTGAAAAACCTTCATTAGGGTGATAGATTCCAGACTCTAAGTGGAGAATTACCAGGCTAGAGTCTGCAATATTAATAATGAATCTTTGATTTCATGATCAATGGAACAATGAACAATGGACCAATCCAGAACTAAGATCAATGAAAAAGAAAGTATCCTCTTACCTTATGGTCTTGTTTTCTGCACATTAATGCCAAACCTGTAAGACCTAATCAAAAGACATTCCTGCTTTTCTTCAATTTTTACTAATGTACGTACTACTGCAACTTAAAGGGACATTTCCTGAAGTATTCTCTTTAGATACAGTTGATAAAATCGGACAATTAAAATGAAAAGACAGATAGGAATAAATAAAACATTCACCGTAAAGAGCAAAAATTACCTTTAGCAGGGTTTACTTTTATCCCTGACCTATACAGCATCTCCTCATTCTGCCAGTCCCCATTCCTGACAACAGTCTTGAGTCCATAAAAAACAATTAATGCAGCAGTAGAACAAAAAACCAAGTTCTTCAGAAAGCGCTTCTGGGCTTTGACATAAAGGGCCCTGACACCTACTGTAACCAGCAGGCAGAAGCCCATACTAGGAACATACAGCACACGCTCTGCTATTACAAAGCCAACATAGAAAAATAGGTTTGTAGCAGGAACAAAGGGCACTATTAACAAAGACAGAGACAGAATGACAACGTTCTCTGTCGAAGGAAGCTGCATTTTCCACATTTCATGTTTTTTTATACCATTCTCTTCTTTTGATGCAAAGCTTGACTTCACCTCCAGCACCTTATACTCCATCTCTGAGTGGCAGCTATGCCCATTAGCATTCTGCTTGCCATTCATTACAGTTTTCCCATTGCATTCTCTCTCATTGCTGGAGCCCTTCAAGCTAAAATAGGCAAGGAGAAGGAGTCCAGCATAGAAGGCCACAGTGTGTAGATTCCTCCAGTCACTGAATGATTTCAGAAGAGGCACAGCATCCATAGACCAGTCAAAGCTGAGGGTATCTGGGCACAGCAACAGCCAGAGGTTCTTGGTTGGCAGGTAAAAGAAGGTCAGCGTACGTGTGAGAAAACTGTCCGAGTCAGCTGCTGGATTGTCAGAATTGGAAAAACTTGGGGGCTTGTTGCCCATCCAGTATAAGCGGATACCCAGCAGTGCAGTTCCCCAGGAAGTCAATAAAGCAATGCTGAAGAAGAGGGTCAAATTCTCTCTCTGAAAAACAATAAATAAATAAATAAATAAATAATCATCACAGAAATATAAACACCAAGTGTTTAATTCTTAAAATTATAAACAAAATAAATGGAAAAATATCTGATACAACTTTTTTTTTTTTTTAATAGAAACGAGGCCTTAGATCTTGGTCTCTGATATTTGGACCACAAAATGTTGGGGTACGCTGTTGACTATAGACTAAAGGAGCCAGATTTTTAGAGGTCTCGGGGCTGTCAGTCCTTGCTTAAGATTTAGTTGTGTAACACTTTGAAAACTCTTTAGAGAAATTTATGTAACCTTACAATGGTTCCTACATAACCTCCCAAATCCTTTGGACTGGGGTGGCCTTGAGGTGGCCAATACACCAGCTTGCCATAACTAGATTTAAAGAATGTTCCAGTTCCCTTTTTCCTAACAAAAGTCTATTCTGAGGTATTTCACTGAGGATGAAACAAACTTTCGAAGAAGGCAAGAGAGGAAAACAAACACAGATTTCATGTTTAGGTCTTCCAGCTTCCACATATTAATTACAGTGTTCATTTGGAGCTTTCAGATCTACCTATTACTGAAAGCTCTACTTCATTTTGCATCTCACAGCCAATCAATATGTTATGGTTTGTTGGTTTTAAGTTCTTCAAGCACACCCTATTAAATAAGTGTTCTAAAACCTTTCATGTCTTCATATCCATCTAAATAATACTGTGAAGCATGCAGCTGCCTCCACCTACCCATATCATGATGCTAGCAACTCAAAGAACCTCCACTTATTTATGGAATATCTCAACAATTGCCAGCTGGAGCTGCTTGTTGGGTTCCCCCCCCCCACCGCATCCAAAAGCACTTACTTACTCAAATGCTTGCAGAAGCACACCACTCCTGCCTAAATGAGAATCAGGAAGCAAGGGTTTCTCACCTATTTCTAGGACTGATGAGCTTAAGTTCTGCTCTCAATTACATGGGCACCCTAAGTGAAAGCTGGTTTGGATTAATCTCTCTTTGCAGAAGAATCTGTAAAAGCTAAAATATGTGTATTTTTATATCTCAATTTCTCAGATGCCTTTCATAAGAAAAGAAAAACTATTTGCCAAATAGCTCCAGACACAGTGTAAGCACTTTGGTAGTTTTTCCCCCCATAATTACAAAGAATTATTTGTCAATCATTTTTCATTTTATTAGGTCTGTTTTTTCCATCTCACACTACACATTCCTGGGATGGTTACTCAATGTTTCTTCAGTTATTCAGAAGCAGGACCTCACACTGGAATGTTTTATCTCATTTCTTTCAAACAGCTCATTTTTCTCCTTTGTGGGGGCGCTCTCCCCTTGACACAATGAAATACAGTTGATTGTACTGCTCCATTTTAGGTCAATTATTAATATTTTTCTACCATCAGGTTATTGATGTTCCCGTAACAAGACATGGTTATAATTTATCTGCTTATCTCAAGAAGAAATTTATTCATTTTCACATTTCTATAGAGTTTCTCCTTGGGAAGTTAAAAATATTTAACGGCAGTTGGATTAAGTCGTTCAATTTTGAGGCAATATGGAAGAATTCAATGGAGGCATTAGTAGGGAACACACTTGTATCAGAACCACCTAAAAAATGCGGGCACTTTTTATACATGAAGTAAAGCGTGAGTCCACACATTTCATTTGCCATATTAATTCCAGTTTGATTTGTTAGTTTTTGTATATTTCTATATGCTGAAAAATCAATAATTTTTTTGTAATAAATCAATCAAAATCTACATCTGCATTTAATGATGAATATATTCCCTGGAAAGCCTACTGTAACAACCTACTTTTATTTGTAATCTGAGCAACATTTTGCAACTCAGATACAGTTTCATCCCTGCCTGCCAGGACCATTTAAATGTTTTTAACGTTATAAATCTGTGTAAACTGGTTATCACCAAAACTCCCAACTAAATTTATATTTGGAATAAAAAGATTACTCAGATTTCATGGATTTGCATGTACATCTGCACAGTAAAACCATATGTCCCTAGTTCAACTTGTCCTTTCATTCCGGTCATATTTTGCTACATGAAAATTTTTCTGCCCACCCCTCTGGCTCAATTATTTTCAAATTTGCTTCCTTCAAACACGCATGTAAACAACTAAAATGTTAAATGTGACCTTTTTTGCTGTTTTTTTTATACACCCTTCTGCAATCTCTTAAGAGGAGGCCGCTTAGAGAGAAAGAGGCTGGGAACTGGAAGATGGATTTGTTTGTTTGTTTTAATTAGAAATTCAGAGTAGGTCTTTGCTGGAAGTCTATATAACACTCAAAAGATTAAGACATCCCAAATACTAAGCAAATGAAACCTGATTAACAGATGAGAAGTGAGCTTCCATGGATTGCTTAGACTTTTTTGTTATTTTGTTAATGCTTAACAACTGGAAGAAAATCTCCATTTCCTAAAGATCTAACAATTCTCAATTAAATGTTGAGAAAGTTCACATTACAAAGTTCTTCCACAAAACCATGCTAGAGCAGATATACCATTCCTCATGCACAATAGTGAAACCTGCTAGAAACTTTCAGATCTTCATACATCATAAAACAGTAACAATGAAAAGCTTGTCTCTTGCTTCTAGCCCTAGAAATGCAAATAATCTGTACCTCAGAGTGAACCCATCCTCACTGCTGGAGTAACTTACTTGCAGCCTCCTTTTTAAGACTAAATTTAAATCTGTAAGGTCCAGATCTTCACACTTCTTGATTCTACAAAGAACACAACATATCTACATGCAGTATTGTGTTTCACGCTTTAAAAAGAAAGGTGTCTGTGTTTTTGTTTTTTGTTTGTTTTTTTTAAAAAAACAAAACACACCATTTTATGCCAGTGTCAAATGAAATACCTAAGCATCCACTCATGGAGCTCAGATATTCAGGTAGGTGGTTTTCCACACCAGCATATCAATATATCATGCTCTAAAATACTACTTAAGTAGAGAAAGAGCTCTGGTGGATTCTTTAGCATAATTAACTGACTAAAGGAGTGGAGTGCAAATACCCTGTTGTTGCCTCAGTCATAAACAGTTTACATCTTTCCTCAGAAACTATTTCAGACATGGATGTTCTCAAAAAACAGTAGCTTTACATCTTAAATTAACTACATGTTAACTACAGCTACCAATAACCTCTGTAACAATGACATGCCATTGCGACTTTTCAGATTTCAGAGGAGATCCTCTGGACTCAGTTTAAAAACCAAGGCTAAACCTGTTTCTAACATTTAAGCTTCTGCTAAAAATATTTAAAGTAGGATGCCTTTTTTTAAAAAAAAACAAACATACATACACAGCACTGGCTCAGAAGGGGAGAGACAAACTCAGCCCCTTCTTTCCTCTTTCAACATTCATGACTTTTCCACAACTTTTATCCTTCTGTACTAAACACAGTCAGAGAAAGTTAGAAATATTTAGCTCACATTTTGGCTTTACTTTCTTCCAGGCTTTATATAGCAAATCAAAGGAAAAAACAACAAGTTACAGCAATTTATTAAAATGAAATAATATAATTAGTTCCCCAGTAGACTTTTGCCTTTGAAGACAGTTTTTTTCAAAATGATCTCTGCTCAGATGAGCACTTTCACTAGCAACTCTTCTTCTGAGTCTCCTGACAGCTTGTGCTCCTCTGACTGTGTACATTTAGTGTAGCTCAGCAGCAGGAAGAGATCCTCTGTAATGCTTGGCAGAAAGAATTTGGATTACTATACTCATGAGTTCTAATCCAGTCCATCTGCCATATGTTCTGACACCCCCATAAATCCTCTAACCTTTCGTAAGTAGTCATTTTCATCTGGGGAAAAAATGAGCACTGATTCAGATCAGATTTAACATCGCTCCTGACTGCTAACAGCCAAGTACCACACTGCAATTTTAGTGTTTGTGACTATAGAAACCTTTTTCATCTCCCTACCAAAATCCATCTGCATGACCCACCCACATTGCACATTTCCCTTGCATTAAATCCCAATTCCTCACTCCATTATACTGCTCTTAAATAAGGCACTACAACACATTTCTTGATTGGGCAGCGCCTGCCAAAGCTCAGTCATCACCTAAGTGGTATCCAAAGCATTTTCAAAAGGCCCTATTCTTTTAACCTCACCTTGTCCATTTCACAAAGCAGCATTAAATACAGCACATAGTCAAGACAGTTCAGATGATCAAAATCACCAGGGCCAACCACACACAAAATGTTATTTTTAGAACTCAGGAAATGCAGAAGAGAAAGTGGTTAAGTCACCAGGCATTACTCAAAGGAGTTTCTTTTCCAACTTGGAGCTCCTTGAAAATATGTTGGCTTGAGAACTGGGGCTTCCTAAAGTAGCAAAATGCTGCCAAATCACGAGACCGACAGTATCTTGTTTCCATGACAGGTAGAGGCTCCTAGATCATATCTCTGCCAAGTTTGAGCTGAACTAGAGTTCAAAATGTATCTCCACCAGGGACAAAGCTATTTGCCACAACCCCTGCTGAGTCATAGTACTGAGCTGGAAGCGGCCTTTACTGCTCCCTCTCCATCTGCCCCATTTGTTCCTGCTCGCATGACCCACTAAACAAGGTTCACTCATTTACACTGGTGATAAAACAACAGCTGGCCTGAAGGTCTGTTTTTCCTCCGAGTTGGAACTCTGTCTATAGCTTATCCAATATTGCGACCAACTGTACATATTAAATGACATTTAATTTCAGTGTTATGAATGCACACAATTCTTCCTGAACAAGGAAGCCAGTGAATTCATAAAACAGCTGAAGATTATGTGTACATACTTTTATTGTAATTAGCAAGTAGCACATGCTAAGCAGTCCTTATTGCTGTTGATTTCCTTTACTAAAGCTTAAATTGAGTTATAATTACTGGCATTTAAAATTGCCCAAAGTCTTCCTCTAAAATCTTTAATTCTTTAATATGAATCTTTAATATAAAAACAAACAAAAAACAACAAACCACACCTCTAGCCTCTCAGCTGGAAAAGCAGTTATAAGGACTACAGGTGAAAAGATAAATTGCATTAAGAGCAGAAAGTGTATGAAGGACTGGAGATAGTACAAAAGCAGAAGACATTACACTAGCTTGTTAAATCTGTGAGCACGACCAGTGCAAGATAGACTTATCCTCACTCTGAGGACAAGTCGACACAGTTAAAATGCAGTGTGACAATGGTGATGCTATGGATATCTACCCAGGGTTAATCCAACTATTTGCAGCAGCAGGAACTTAACTAAGTAGGTCAGAAGCCCACTGGAACCAAAAGACATTCCAGACCGCTCAGGAATGCTGTCTGGCACTGCTGTTCCCAGTACAAAGGTTGACAGATGGTCCAGCAGTCATACCTGCATTTCATTTAACAAGCATCATCTCATTTTAGAGGTTTTGCATTGAAGGAAGGGTGCCGCACTTTCAGCACTAGCCAAAATGCTGAGAGCTCACTGAACATGTAAGTATGTTAGAAGGCAGAACTGGAATTCAAAATAATCTTGAAAAAACATAGAACTGTTCAGAAAAATAATCCCATATAAAAGGCAGGGACAACTCCAACTGTTTAAAGCTACACAAGTATGAGGCGTAGAACAAGTAGTTGGCTCCTCATTAGAGAAGCACCAGGGATTATCAAAGATCATAAGCAACTCTCTTAAACCACTGCTAAAAGGGTAAACACTACTGAGACTACAGATGAAAGCACACCCTTTATGATATGTGAAGTAATCCTTCCACTCTTCTCTCTTCTCAATACTTGTGAATCCTAAAAGTGCCTGGTTCCAGCACCAAACTTTCAGAAATAAATGAAGGAACAGACGAGGTCAGAAGAGGGGAATGAGACTCATTAGTGACCTAAAAAAACATTTCCCATGTGGAAAAAATTACAAACATAAGCTGTTTAGACATGACAGCTGCCTTCTAGTACATAAATGACTGCTGAAAACAGGAAGAGAACAATCTGTTATCTATATCCATGTCCAAGGGATAAGAATAATAAGCTCCATTTCAAGAAAGGAAGATTCAAGTTAGTTACCAGGAGATGCTTTCCACTGCTCAATGTAAGGATGTGCTGGAAAAATTTGCCATGGAGGGTGGCTCTATGGCTTTGTGCTGCCTTTAAGAATAGATTAAATGTGTAACTTGTGGGAAAGATAGAAATATTGCCAGTCCTGTTTTAGGGCAGTATGACACATTGTATGTTCTCTTGAGGTAACTTCTAAGCATAACTTCCCGTGACTAACAGAACAGTATCATCAGCATTCCTACTGAAAAGTAGTATAAGTTTTTCTAGAAAGATTTTTTTCTCTTTGTGACCTTTAGAAGTATAACCCATCCATGCTCCGGTCATTTCTGCATTAAGTACCAGAGCTTCCTGCAATCCTATTTTGTCTTAATATTTGCTTCACTTCCCTCCAACTCAGGCAAAATGTTAGTTAAGATGAACCTCACATTTTGTTCCCCCAGTCACATTAGCATCTTCTGAACATTTCTAAAATCCATCTCTTACAAACTAACACTTCCCTTTTTTCTCCCCAATTGTTGCAAGTGCATATCCATGCTGTTTTCTCTAATACAAAAGCCCTCAGTCATATATACTAATGGTTTGCACTCTTCATCCATTCATCAATTTAAACATGATTGCTGACCATCTCTGCCCTTAAGACATTCCATCATCCTACATCCTACTGTGTATAAACGCTTCTGCAAAGTTAAAAAAACAAACAAATAAAAAACCCAAATAAGGTATTAATTAAAAAAGAATCTGAGAGAGTAAATTAATTATTTGTAACCTGGCTATCATAATGTAAAAGCTACATTTTTCTTACTACCGTCCTTCTTCTGTCCTCCTTGTCTTCTCCAAAAGCACACTTCTACTCCCAGATATATGCATACATGATGTTGCAAGAAATAAAAAATAAAACACACAAAAAGACAGATATTTTGTGTTGAGAGCTTTAGTGCAACAACAAAAACTGTAAATATAGGTTTATATTGGCTATATAATGCCATTGGCAGCAGCATTTACACCAGTTAATGGCCACATTTCAAACTCACTCAGTGAGAATGCTAACAGCAATATTGACTCAAAAAGTCAGCACTATGATGTTATAACTTCTTGATAACATGCAAAATATAAAAAAAAAAAAAATTAAGGAAAAAAGATTAAAATTAAATAAACCAACTAGGACTCAGAAAAAAGTTAACAGCATATATGAGACAAAAAACATGCTTGAAATTTTTAAAACGTTTTATTATCAATGTGTTAAGAAATCCAGCTAGCACAGACAACTGCAGAACATGACAGAGCACCTCATATAAATTCAAAGGGAACCAAGGGAAAAATTCATCTGTGTAAAGCATCACCACTTCACCTCTGCTGCATGGGCTACAAGAAAGCAGGACATATTAGAGATGAGTGGCATTGCTCAGGCAGGCAGCATAGTTCAGCACTAGGCTTGAATAACTTGTTGAGTAGGCCTGAAGAGCCCTGAGGAAAACGAAGCTTTGCTCAGGTTCTACTGGGAAGGCAAAGAAAGCCTGTACCTGCTATATAGATGGGTTGTCTTCTCGAGTAACAAACACACCTGAAAATAAGTATCCAAGGCTGAGGCCCCACCATGTCACCTGTATCTCCTACACTGTACTAAGTAAATCCGACCTGACAATGCTTTTGAACTACTCATCCTGTATGAAGTGTTGGCAACTTACTAAAGCCCCGTTCACTTGAACAGATGGGTATGCATTTTTTTTCTTCTAAAGGAAGTTTTTTCTGCTCTTCCATACAATGTAAAGACAAGCTTAAGAAAAAAAGCAAAATATAAAACGGTTCTTAAGAACACATATGCATTCCTACCTGTAAAACCTACCGCCAAAAATCATTATGACACATTTCATATGTTTCCTACACTAATAACATGGCAATAAAGTAAAATTAAAGCCTAAGAGTTGATTTAATATGCAGTGGGAGAACAACATACACAGTAAGAATGTAAAAAGACACATACTTTTAACTGACCAATGCAAATAGAAATGGATTTTATGAGCAAAAACGTAACAATCCCAGATTAAGCCTCTGGCAATGACTAAACAACTCTTATCAATCCAGTAGAATGAAGTCATTAATAATCAATTTCTGTACATGAGGTAAATAGTAAATTGGCTCTAGTTTTGACAGAACACCCTCTCTAGGTGTAACGGAAATCCACCAGCTGGAAGTCAAACAAGCTACAAGAGAGAGTTTCTACAGTGGATAACAAGCAGCATCTTATGTGTTTTTTTTGTTTTTCCCTTTGCCAACTCAATTTGAAAAATTTAGGTGTTGCATTTGTTTTATTTGTATCTTTAAAATACAGCAAAAGAACAAGCAGCAAAGTTATACTGAAATTATACTGATAACAAAGAAAATATATTACAAGTATGAATACTTAATTGTAATTCTTCTAGCAAAGCTTAAACACCTACAATTTTTTCAAAGAGAAACACAGACAATATTGAAACTCCACGTGTAATTCAAAGAGAATACTAACAAATTGTATGTCACCACTATTGATGAAAAGCTTGGTTTCCAAGTATATTGACAGGAACTCCTCTCATATTCCTAGTCAAAACATGTAGTCTGAAGCACATTTACCTGCCTCCTTTGTCATCTAACCTAGTCTTGCCCCCCATGCTTCATAACCAGGTGGCTATGAAGCACTGGACATAACATTCTGGAGATACATGCTTGGACATTTGAAGAATAACACATTGGGGGGAAAAAAACAACTTATACGTGAAATTAAATTAACAACCTTTGTAAGATCTAATCAGTAAGTACTGTGATTTCAGAGAAGCAAGTCTGGGAAAATTAATATTTTAATAGCAATTTCATTTGTTTCTCTTTTTCATTAGATCAAGTTAGTTTCTTCTAGAATCAGTTATGCTCAAAGACTAATTTGAAGAAGAGAGAGCTTGCTATGTTCTGTGTTAATTACTGGGGAACTTTTTCTGGTATTTGTTCCCTATTGAATACACTAAATAGAAATGGGAATGAATTGCCTGTTAGAAAATTAATAGAGAGACCAAATTAAACTTTTTGCAGCAAATAGCACTGGTTAGCTACATAAGTAATGACTACTACCCAATGATAGCAGAGTGCTGCAAAGTGGTAATGTAAGTAGGCGGTTGGACTAGATGACCTTTAAGGTCTCTTCCAACCTTGATGATTCTATGTAAGATATCCCAGGAAGAGAAATGTACAAAATAAGAATATTTCGCTAATAAAAAACCCTATGAACACTATAAAAATAATAGAATACCTTGAATAGGATGCCCTCTACCTTGTTTCCCTACACAGGAAAAATGAATAGAATAATTTTAAAAAAATATATTAGTGTTAGTGTTTTTCTACCCTTAGTCTAGATACCTTTTTAAGGGGTATTTAAAAGGATATTTAAGCATAGTCCTTTTAAAACCACAAACTGCACTACTAGAGTCTGGTCCAGAGACAGAGTTAAAGGTAAAGCAACTACTGACCTCAGTAATGCAAAACCAAATACTTAATAAACCGAGTAAAGAGAGATGAAAAATTATAAAGCTGAATATGGATGACAAAACTTACTTCATGTCATGGGATGTCACTACTCTCCATTAAGCTAATGTGAAGAAATGAGGCAGTTAGCAATCTTCTGTGAACCAATACCAAGATACTTCTCAACCAAACTATTTGGGGGTGAAGTACTTACAAGAGGTGAATTACTGGTACTCTAAGAGCTATGCTGAAGCCCCTTAACCAATTAAATTAAGTGTACTTGAAAGCCTGCACAGTTATCCTGTTTAGCTTAAAGTAAGATCTTTCATATTTCCTGCTAGGCAATGATCTGTGGTCAAATCAGTTTATCTGTAAAACAATCCAGCTTCTTTGAAGGAAATTAAAAACTATATATTCTTTTAAAAGAAACTAAGAAATGTATTTTTCATTAAATACATTAAGTATCATTATCAAAACATTTGTTTTAAGTAAGTTTCTCAGCTTTTTGGACAAAAAAAAAGGAGAAAGAAATAAAAATGGTGCAAAAGGAAATAATTTTGCCTGCACATACTCATCTATATTCATGCACACATTCACAGAGCCTTTTGCTCTAGTCCTTTCCTACTGCCTCTAAATTCAGATGTTACATTCACAAAAGTAGCAGAAGTTTATAATGATGTTTTCTATGGTATACAAGAAGGTTCTGCTCCTTCTTAAGTGTCAATTATACAAATAATTAAGCAGTACAGACAGTAGTGACCTCTTACTATATCATCCAGAAATTTTCTTCTAACATGCTTCTGCTGCACATTTATCCAACATAAGTAACAGCTTTCAATGACTTAATTTTCATCTTTCTTCGCCCTTAACTCCTTTTATTGTTTGCTTCTACCAAATATTACACTGAAATGCAGTGGTGCCTTTGGAAATGGTAGTGTCCACGTTTACGCCTAGTGCCTTGTAAAACCTAACATGATCCAACACTGCACACTGGGAAGCCCAAGTACAATATTCACAGAATTATAGACTAGTTTGGGTTGGAAGGGACTTTTAAAGGTCACTTAGTCCAACCCTCCTGCAATGAACAGGGACATCTTCCACTAGATCAGGTTGCTCAGAACCCCGTCCAACCCAACCTTGAATATTTCCAGGGATGGGGCATCTATCACTTCTCTGGGCAACCTGTTCCAGTGTTTCACCACTCTTGTAAAAAATTTCTTCCTTGTATCTAGTCTGAATCTACCCTCTGTTAGTTTAAAACCATTGTCCCTTGTCTTATTGCAACAGGACCTACTAAAAAGTCTGTCCCTGTCTTTCTTATAAGCCTCCTTTAAGTATTGAAAGGCCACAATAAGGTCTCCCTCAAGCCTTCTCTTCTCCAGGCTGAACAACCCCAACTCTCTCATCCTCTCCTCACAGGAGAGGTGCTCCAGCCCTCTGATGATTTTGTGGCCCTCCTCTGGACCTACTTCAACAGTTCTATGTCTTCCTTGTGCTGTGGGCTCCAGACCTGGATGCAGTACTCCAGTTGGGTCTCACCAGAGCTGAGTAGAGGGGCAAAACCATCTCCCCCAACCTACTAGCCACGTTCCTTTTTATGCAACCCAGGATACGGTTGGCTTTCTGGACTGTGAGTGCACATTGTCAGCTCATGTCTACCTTTTCATCCACCAGTACCTCCAAGTCCTTCTCCTCAGGGCTGCTCTCAATCCCTTCATCCCCCAGCCCACAATGAAATTGGGAGTTGTCCCGACCCATGTGCAGGACACATTGCACTTGGCCTTGTTGAACCTCATGAAGCTCACACGAGCCCACTCCTTCAGCTTCTCCAGGTCCCTGTAGATGTCATCCCATCATATATTGTCTGCCACTTACTCTTCCAGAATTTTGTAATTTAAATATTCAGGTAGACGGATATAGAGCAAGCCCAGCCCAACTAGGGTTGTAGCCTTTAGCTGACAATTTCAGCTACTACTCTATCAGAATGAAATTTATTTGAAAGAATTAATCAGTTTTGAACCATCATCAGCTACTTTTATTTGCCAGAATCTCACTAAGAAAAAAGATAAAAGACTTCCTGTTCTTACATGAGTGAGGTGAGGTATCAAGGGAGAGATAGCATCTTTCATTAGAGCAATTGGCTTCACTAGAAAAACATACACATTATAACTGGAAAAAATAAGCTAAACCAGGCAGCTAGTCTAATAAAAGCATCCCATTCCAATAAAGTTTGTTATATTTTTAACATCACTGTGACAATTATACTATTGTTGTTTGCTATTAACAAAGAAAAAAAGCCTAGAGAAGTGAAGGCAACTTTAGCTATGAAAAAAGTCACTTCACCATTGCATAGTTTTCAGATTCAATGTGCAAACCAGAATTGAGGCTTTGAATACAATACAACTGAAAGACACAAGGAATTTCCTCTCTTCTTAATACACAACACTTCTACCACATTCTTGCTTCACGCAGGACTGGCTAAAATAATCCCAGAATTCTCTTTCCTTTAAAAAAATGTTGAGCAGGGAAATTTCAGACAGCTATTTTTGCTTTAGTTAGGGCAAGACATGGGCGAGAAAGCTATAAATATAATGGGAATGGAAAAAAAATCTCACAAGTAAGAGAAATCAGTAATTTAAAAGAGAAAAACAAAGATCATAAACCAAGAGAAGGAAAGAGTGACAACGCAGACATAAAGGAAAAGAGTAATGGGTTAAAATAAGAAGATATTCAATTTTTTATCCTTTCCCTTCCCAAAGAGGAAGGTTTTGTTTTTTTCTTAACTAGGGGCTGGAGCAAAAGGGTGCAAAAATAATCTTCAGTAGTAGAGCTATTTAAAAGGAACAAAACCAGAAAGACAATTTTCTTAGTTTGAGAACCTCTTCTGTGACTCCTTTCTGTTTTCTCCCTTCTCCTTGTCTTTGAACTTGTAAATATCTGGTGGTTGCCAGCAATTGCAGTTTGGCTAGGTCTTAGTCTTTTAAAACAGACCCAAACTCTGCTTATCATGCGCAAGTACAAAAGATGTAACAGCAGCACTTAACATGATGAGATCCTACTATTGTCAGCCCCACAGCCAGCTTCTCTGCACCTACAAGCTACAAACCTGTGCAGTCACTATAAAAATGGTTCCAGAGGAGACTATTTGAGAAATAGGGGTAAAAGACAAAATAGGACTTAAAGAGCACTACTACAATTTGTACTCAAATGCCAAAACTCTTAGCCAACAAAGTATGTGTGTTTATATATATATATATATATGTACACACACACACGTATTTATATACCTTGCTTTGTGGGTAGAGCAGACACTGTCATATAAATCCTTGGCATGTCAAGGGTTTATATTCTGTTCTTTTTTTTCCAATTACCTAATGAGGACATGACTAATTTCCATGTAATGAATTCCAAACTTCCTTTTCCACACAGAATTCGGCTCAGGAGAAGTCAGCATGGCAAGCTACCTGGGATTTTTTAGCATTATGCATCCTCAGATGTCAGGGAAAGGGACTGACCACACAATTGATTTTCAAGACAGCAACTAGGCTGCAAACAAGTCAGAAGTTGTTAATCATTTACACACTTCTCAATTTTGCCAATCAATGCAGCAAATACATTTCCTGACCTTGCTTAAGAGAAAAAAATGAGGATAACCTTCAACGACTACAAGTACTCATGCTTTATGGATTTAGCTGGCTAGCAATATTCATTTCAGTGATGAAAAATTCAGCTGAAAAGGCTAACATTTATAAATTACATACCCGCAAGTTTCATTAAATTTCCTTATCTGCAGAAGAACATAAAAATCAATAACCAAAACACATGCAGGGACAGAAATGACAACTGCTAAATTTTTCAAGAATCCCTCTGAAAGGTCCTTGACATTTTTCCAGTTATTAAAAATTACACTTTCCACAAATCCCATATCTAAATATGAACTAAACTGTAAAGACTATGCTGTAGTTGTATTTGTACTTCTCTGAAACAAACTGTTTCAGTATTGCTGGGTTGTTTTTCTGAGGTTATTCCTGAGATTAATGTTTCTAATATTAAAATGATGAAAACTATGAAAACAGTAAAAACATTCACAATGCTGAGAACTCCAGTGACTCCATTTTTAATCACCAACCCAGCTTGGAAGCTTCAAGATCTTAAATGTTTGAAAATGAAATGCCTCCACAGAAATGACTCCACAGAAACCAAGACTCTGAGTGAAGTTATGTCTAGGCTAGTCTCTAAAAAATGCCAGACTTAGTTCCTTAGAAACCTTATTCCAGCCTCACATTCACAAATGGAAAAATTAGGCAGTTGTACCTTTTTTTCAAAAACAATGTATTTTCCTTCTTTTTGTTTAGTGACTTTCCAGAATCATGGAGATGCTCTCCTTTCCAAAAGAAAACTAGACTTTCCACATTTCAATCTGTATTTGTTATCACAGACCCCAGACTATACAGATATTGTCTTCCTAAGAGTGTAATTTTCTTTTCCCAAAATTGATCCATTCTGCATGCAATGCAATGATTAGGTCCCCAGTTGACAACAACGAGCATGAGTAAGCATGACTCGAGTCCTTTCTTTTGGAGGAGACTTGAGCTCTGGTATCTCACCGAATAAGTAATTAAATTAGTATCTATCTGAGCACATACTTACTGCTCAGAGCTCATAGTGAATGCAGTAGTCCTAGTGTGCTAGAGCACAAGTGGAACAAACCACTCTGAAATTCTGACAGCACAGAAGTAAACCTAGGTGCTGTAAGCAGACCTGGATAGGCTTTACAAGTGCTCTGCACATAAACTTGCCAGTGTACGCCTAAAAGCAGCTGCTTAAGGATGGTGTCTAGGGACCCTATTTAACTGCAGGTGACAGATGAACAAGACCTGAAGTTCCACCTTTTGGACTTGGGCAAATGTGATAGTTTAGAATCAACTGTGTCCACACCTTCTTCTTTGCATCTTGACCCAAGTGCTTTTGTGAAAAGTTTACATACTTTCCACATACTACAAGTATAAATGAAGGGGGATTTAAACCAATGGTTAAATTTTCAAGAGCACCTCCTACCACCTGCAGATCTCCCTTGGATAGAAACATTAACAGCTGGGGCTGACCTCACTCCTGTCAAGCCCACAGACAGCCTTCAAATCTTATCACAGAAATAACTGGAAGGCTAGAAAACCCACTTCATTTCAATTTCTGTTATTTGCTTTCTGAAATCCCAGATTAAAAAGTTTTACATTCTTAAACACCGGCCAAAACTATGAGGACTAAGTATATTGGGGTTTTTTTGTGTTTGGTTTTTTTTTTTGTGAAAGCCGAGATTCTCACTGGGACAGATGTTACAAGTGTATAATTCGTTGCTCACAGTTTACAGTATGTGTATGCTTTGTTAAAGGGCTGTGGCTTGTCAGAAGAGCATTGGGTGGACTGCTTGTCTAACCAGGCAGCTAGGCACTGGTTCAAGTGCGATGTTGGGAAGGAGAAGGGAGATCTCTCTCAGAGAGCAAACTAGGAAATCCTGCTGCAGTGCAGGGGACAACAGGGAAAGCTGTGGAAAGCTATAAGCCATAAGGATGAGAGTAGGAGACTCGAGAAAAGTAGGGAATCCGGTCTCAGACATAACAGGCAGACATTTCTAGAGACCTTTGTGGTCTCCAGCAGGTCTACCTAAACAAGCAAAAAATAAGAGGCTTTCCTCTTGCAAAGACAAAAGTAGGCAGTGACAAAACCTGCTTTCAAATAACTATTTGAGTATATATCACCCAGCAAGTCTGTTCTCTCTCTCCTTTGAGACATTCTGCCTTATTTTAATAAAAACAACTATAGAAGTTTTAAAGATTCTTGATGTATTCTCTTCAAGGGAAAGTTCAAACAGGACGTACCTCAGAGCTCTGCCTGAGATAGCCTCACTGGCCCAAGACATAAAGCTTAAAATGCTGAAAAAACTGACATACCAATTGGAACTGCACAAGGTGCCTTCCTGAAAGTACTGTCAATAATTTATTCTTTGTGTACAGAGGTTCACCTTTGCTCTAAAAAATGTCACTGATCCTGACAGAAAGAAACCTTATTGACTAAAAGGGCAACTTCTCTTTGCATTAACTTTGATTTTCCAAATGGAAAAGATCAACCAACATATAGCATTTTGTAATGAACAGCAAAAATCTAGCATTTCTCTAAGGTCAGGAGCAAAACCAACCTAGGAGGAAATTTGGCTCCACAGCTGGGTAGAAAAGGGAATAAAAAGAGAGCTCCGAAAGCTAGGCTGTCTTTGCCTGGGATCTAAGCTAGGGTATAGTCCTGGAGGGGTTTCCTTCAGTCCAGGGCTGCAACCTGAGTATGTAGGATGTTAAGTACACTTGCTCATGACCTGCCACTTCCCTACCAGCTTCAATTACTGCTTTTATCTATTTACTTTGAGGACAGAAACCTGATAACCAATTTGGCTGTGTAGAACCCAATTTCACAAAAATACAAAATAAAATAAAGTACACCTAGAAAGGTCTTTAAGTAGATGCTTGTTTGTTTAAAAGTGGTTCAGCATACCAGTGGGTTAGTTCTAAAAATTTAAGAATAACAAAAGTGGCAGCTCAATGAGGAAGTAGGTGGTAAGACAGCAGAAATGTGCATTAAGGTTCTTTAAGTCATCATGGATGAGAATAACACAGGTTTTGCTAACTTTTTAGAGGGTAATTTTTCTCTGTTATCTCACATTTCCAGTTTGTGCAGAATTTGTATTTTAAAATGTCATTAATGTTAAGCATGATGTCCTTCTATAGGTATAACCTGGAAAAGGTTATTCTACAGATCAACAAGAAAGAAAAGGGTATTCTTTGTATGCTAAAATATGGACTTTCAAATTCTGAGAATAAATAAAAAACAAAAAATGTAATATGGCTTACAAAAATTTCAGTATTGTTTATCTTGTGTTGTCTCTCTGTGACAACATAATTAGTCAATATGAAAAGGCTTGTACAATTGGGAGCATGTTTTAAAGAAAAAAGAAACATATAGATGAAGACTTGCATATATTTATGTATGGTTAGAAAAGGAAAAGAAGCAGCTAAGTGACACTTTATTCCTGAAATTTCATTTAACAAAGACTGCTCCATACAAGGCACTTTAATACAGCAGCACAAGTGTGTTTCAGTGCCATCTAGCTAATGCTCAAGGTATCTTGCATTACTACACAGAGATCTGTTTTCCCCCTCAAATATCCTTTCTTCAATAAAAAACAAATGGAGTGGTGGCACATTGTTTTTGGTTCAGATCCATCAGTGTGTTGAAGCATAAAAAACTTGGGTTGCTCTTTAAATACTTGAGCTTTGAAGTATTTATGTGAGGAATGCTAAACATGTAACCCTAAAACCCTTTATGCTGTGACCGAGTTCTTGATCTGAACAGATCCACATGACTGAGTACTTTAAATACTGTGCTTTCAAGTATAAACATACTAGGTGTAATTATGCAACCATTCTGTTAAATCCTTTCGTGCCACACATTAATTGACAGGTTAAGGCAAATAATAAAAAAAAAAAAGTAGCAAAAAAGGAAGACAATTTCAGCTTGTTTTAATAGATGGAAGAGTACTGATTTCTAAGGAAACAAAATTTGTAGAAGTGAAGAACATATTTTGAAGAGTAGAACACTATGCTTTAAATCCTCTGAAGCTCCATCTTGCCTCCTCCACAGAATGGGTTTCCAGATAATAAGACGTTTGCAGTCCTGACCATGTCATTGTGATTGCGTTAACATCAACTAAAAATGTGCAAGCTCTTTCTGAACTTTAATCAAAACTTGCCAGATTAAAATAATTTGACAGTCTAACAATTTTCCCTCCAGTCCAAAATAGATGAGAGGAAGAAATGGTTTCTTTTGACTCAGCAATGTGATTTTATACCTGCTAAGAAACATAATTGAATCATAATGGCTCAGCTTTAAATCTTTCTGGCTTGGAAGTGTACCATTCAAACCTCTTCAGGACTATCTGAATAGCCAGCATATGTCTGCTAAGTCATGCCATTGAAAATCTCAGAAAAGAATAAATATAATAACCAAAATTATGCTTTTTGCATTTTGGATTGCAGATTGTGAAAGCAGGCAAAATGAATACGCTTAGCAAGAAAAACAGCAATCCCAAAACACAGCTTGTGAAATGGAAAAAAACCCCAACTTTTACACGAACTGATCTCCTTTTGCACATTAACTATTTTCATTGTTTCACTAACATTAACTGTTAACTGCCCGAAAGTTCCCAGCAGAGTCTAAAGAGGGTTAAAACAGCTTTAGCTTTGAGAAATCCAAGCTTAGCTTTTGGAGTGGATAAACAAATAAAGAATGAAGACATCTACTCGCAGATATTTTTGGTTGGCTAATCGTCTTTATGTTATCCAAAGTAAGAAATTTCCCCTAAGCCTTCACTGGTTTGTGTGTCTGAACTGTAAACAGGCTGATAAATAAAAAGTACTACTGAATATGCCTAGCTGCTGTTTTCACAGCCATAATCACAGGCCTTTTCAACAGTCTCATCCACAAAAAAGCAGATATTAGAGGATATGAGCAACTGAAAAATCAGAGCAGTCCAAATCATTCACCCAAACATATAACTGATCTCAAATTCCCTCCACGTCCTCCACTGCATCTAGAAGAAACCAGACAGTGAAGAGCAAACTGGGTACAGTTAATATGTGTTTGATACGCAAACATTGAAAGTTACTGAATGTCTGCAAGAGTAGACTTTGTAAGGCAGCATTGCTCCTCTCCGTGACCAGTCAGGTGTTTTTACAGGCCAAGATCTCTAGGACAGTGATGGGTCCATCTTCATACCTAGACAGAGATGCACACATTGTGCTTGGTCATGGAGCAATGTTCATAGACAACTCATATAGTGCTTTACCCCGAAAACGAAGTTCTGATAGGAATATGAGCCTGGAAAGTGCAACATATACATCCTTGGGAACATGAAGCCCATTTTAGGAATTAGCTCAGTTTTTCTTACCTTCTCGTGTCCATCTTTGATGCTGCTTTGTACAGCCACTGAGCAACGAGAAATAGCTTGTACAAAAAGTTGCTACCTTCCAAATATTTATCATAACAGTCTGCTATAAGGGAAATACTTTCATTAATAACTTAAAGCAATGGTATATATGTTTGTTTCTACAACATGTAACAAGCACTTTGTGCGCATTAAACAAGGTCTTGCGTGAAAGCCTAAAAGCTTAAAAATAATTATCATAAATTATTTAGAAAGTGATCTCCTGACCCCACACCATTTTTCCACAATGACTGCAAATAATCGATGTGTGTTAATTATGCTGACAATGCTAACACTCTTAAAGACATCTCCTTCTCTGCTATGCAGACCTATTAGACTAGACAACTTGTCCAATGGGAGAGAGTGACTTTATAATTCCTAGATAAATATGTCTACTGGGAATTCTGCCTGGTTTGGTCATCTGAGACACTTCGATCAAGTTGTCAATCTTCCCCTGCCAGGCTTTCAGCACTTTCCTGCTGGGAAATGCCGGGTGGTGCTTTATCAGGTGTAGGGCTTGTATAGAGAGCAGAAAGAGGGAAGCAGCAGGGGAGGTGCTGGGTAAACCCATGGAATCTGACCTTTTAATCCTCAGATTTTGGCCTTGTCTCAGGTGGCCAACAGTCACGCTATTTTATAGAAATCTTTTGCTAACTAAGTGTGAAGTATTCAGTGTAAGTTCCTAATGGGTTGCACATCTGGCATAACAGGCAAATGTGTCACGTGAGGCTGCAAATCTGCAGGCCAGCAAGGAAGCCTGTACAGGTGGGAAAGGACCACCTTTAAGGGAAAACCTCCATTGCACCAAACTAACTGAACTACAGTGAACAGTGAACTGTTGACAAGTAACTTGAAGACCTGCTAAGAGAAATATGGAGACAGAGCAGGTTTTCATACTCGTACAGTAGACAGTGCAGCAGATAAAGCACAAATGAAGAAACTTACCACTTCATAGAATAGATACCTCCTACATAAACTACAAGATCTATATGCAAATCACAACATTTTTCTGAAGACTAATATAAAATAGATATAATAATAATTTATAATATATATATAATATATAGGCATATATAAAAGAATGGGAGGATCCACCACTTAATTTAACTGGCATTCCTCTTAAAGCCATGAGGGCTTAATGCAGTCTGATAAAAAGGGAGATGAGAAAAGTTACTAAACATCTCCATTGATTCAGGATGTAAAATTACAAATTGAAAAGCTGTAATTTTACCACTAGACAAAATGATCATATTCTGAAATTCATCTAATACCAGTCCTTTTCTTGACACAAATTAATCTTCAAAATTCAAGACTGGATATTCCATATATCTCTTTTTCTGATTAAGTTTTATTTTAAAAGTGTCTCAGTAAAAGAATCGCACAGACAAAAGAGATGGTCTTCCAAAATCACTGATCTCCTAGAAATTTTATAAAAGGACTTAATATGTACCTGAAACCAGAAGGAAGAAGAATTTACATCATAAATACCAGTTACAGACAATCCCATTCCTGTTTCTCATCCTGAAATCTTCTGAGCTGTGTAACTGTACTACTTCCAAAACCACATCAATAAATGTATAGTAAACCAGCCTATAGAAATGAAGCTTTCTAGAGGAAAGCTGCACATAGAAATCAGGGGAACAGTTTACTATTATTATTTGTAATCTAGACAAGGAGAATAATGAACTTGTCTATGGCATTGCTGGCTCAATGGTAGAGAGCCTGCCAGGCCCCAGGATATCTAAAACTCCTACTCATCTTGCCACACCAGGAGTTTAACACATGTTGGTAAACATAGCACATAGGAACTATTTTAGCAGAGGATATCAATTAATAGGAGAAAAAGAAAGAAAAAAAAGGCAAAAATTAACAGATTTCTGGGGACACACATCTAGACTTTGAGGCACTGCCCTGTGAGATAAACATTTTATTCCTTGTTCTGATACATTTGAGATAACCAGTTACAAGAATAATAATCACATTATGCTGAACTTTCCTAGTCACATTTTCTAGGTGAGACAAAACTCTAACTTCTTCCCTTCTCCTTGACTGATGAACACTACAGTAAATGAGTAGAAAGGTAGACAGAAATACCAAGCATGGTCATGTAAGCTGCGTGTCCTTTAAAATAAACTTACACTAAAATACCACTACTCCTTTTTGATGTAACACCATCCAAAGATTGTCAATTTTCTAAAAATGTTTTGTGAGCTAAAACTTGCTAATTTTCTATCTATAATTTAAGAATACTAAATCTGGATTTTTTCAGTTTCCAAAGAATCATACTTTATGTTCTGTGTTAAATTTTGACCAAGACAATTTTTATTGCTGGGTTATAAATTCTAAAAATGAGTTTGGAAGTAGCATCTTCTTGTTGAAGCCACTTCAGGAGGATACTGGGTGGAAAGTATCAACATTATTTTGTTGAAGGGGTAGGGAGAAGTTAGTGCTAAGATAGCTAAAACCACTGAGGTTCTAGCATTATCAGGAAGAGTTCTGAAATTAAATTCTCTCTGGAGTACAAAATGGAACTAGAAACAGAATTAGAAAAGGAATATACACAGAAGGAAAAACAGTTGTGTTAATCACCTGTAACTGGCAGACATGGATTTTAATATATTTCTCTCTGATTCATAACAAATTATCTACATCCAGTACTTAGCATCAGATCTTTGTTTCTAATTTGGATGAAGTGAGCTCCAACCTTGTCCTTCCACACAATGCTGCTGAACCAGCTCATTCCCTTGGTTCCTGCAATCCCTTATGCCATGGCTGTAACAGATACCCTGGTATCCCCTACGGCACTGGGCTGATGAGATTGTACTTCTGTGGTTCATGCCTGGAACTCTGCTACTAGCAGTCATCCATGCATTTACGGATTAAACACTAAGACTGTCAGCTTAACACTTATCTTTTCCCACTGTTTTTTTTCTAAGCCATCTCAGTGATGCGGATCTCAACAAGATTTACTCTTGCTTAATAATTGAGAAGCACCCTGAGGTCTGAAGACTCCATTATAAATATACAGACTGATCAACTTCCATTAGCTATGTTACCTTCAGACTGACAAGTTTGGTTTTAAGCAGCATCATACATAAAGTACTTCATAAAACAGAAGGCAGGGGACTTCAGCTTTCTGTAAAAACGTATCATAACTCACTAATTGTAGGAATTATATTTTCCCTTTTAGGTTCAACCGGTGGAGGAAGTACGGACCCCCTGGTGCTTCACACGCATATTTTTATGACTATTTACTTGACAGGGGAGAGACATGGCAACATAACTGTGTGAGAGGCTGGTATTTTCCAGAGATACACAATAAAATGTTAAAATATGCTAAAAGCTCTTCAGTTTATCCCATGAACTCAAAAAATCTGCTGTCACTCAGAGGTCTGGCTTTCTAATCAGCTGCTCTCTAATATTTATCTAGTTGACAATAAAAAGTAAGATTGGTCAAATGCATTTTAAAATCCTTCTTCTTAATAAAAATTTATACTAGCCCTAGAGAGAGACATGTACATCACTCAGTCTCACTGGCAACGTACCTCTTCAACATGGTTGGTTGAGATGCACAGACAATTGGCACGTCTCTCAGGTTCAGTGATTTTTTGCAGTTTCATTTTCTTGATGGAATATTGAAGATTATATATTTAGATAAGACTTCAAAATTTTCACCTTTAGGTTATCATTGATCATATAAACAGTTGTGTCCTTGGACACTAAAGAGCAATAAGAACAATTGTTTTTGTTTTAACTAGAAGGAAGCCTTCTAAGGCAAATTTACTGTCTTGGTATGTATAAATGAATTGTGTCTAGATTTGGTATGCATGGCATTGTTCTTCTAAAGCAAAGGACTATTTCACCGAGACTAATAGAAGAAAAGTCTTGTTTAGGTCTTGGCCTAACCTGTTGTGTTGTTATGGTAGAATCTGGACTGACCTGCTTTGCCGAAGAGCATATGCAGCCAACTTGCATTTTTATTTTTAAAGGAGTATGAAGATAAAAACAAGATCTAAAGATATCGGACGTTTCACTGTGAATTAATAACACATTCCACTTACATAATTTTTCTACCTTTTTCCTCCTGATCACAAACTTTTCCAGTCTGGCTCTGTTCATACTATATAGTCTTCTATGTTTAACTTGAAGGAATATTGCCACGATCTGGTACAAGAGAAGCTCATTCTTTGCTAGAGGATATGAGAAAAGTCTAGTCAAGCTTTGTATTTTTAGTATTCAATTATTTTTAATTTAACAGTCATCCCCCAGTCATCCTTATGCTGAACTTACATATTTTCTTTTCTTCATTCCCTTATACTAAAAAAAATAAATCAAAGCATCTACCTCTTGACTTTCTTCTGCTCTTGTCTGATTTCTAACTTTTTTTTACCCATAATTATCTCCTGTGGAGAAAATTCTGAAAAAGTTTTGGCTTTCAAATGTTAAAATATTATATAGCAAGGAATAACTTTACTCTTGCATCCTATTTTAAGGATGGTTTCTCTCCTACCACAGCACACAGATGTTCAGGTTGAATTCACTGATCCTCATAATTTTTAGGAAGATAGGGTAGAACACTCTTTCACAATTAGTATCTTCAGATTATTCCACTCCTAACATCTGGTTTGTATTTTGTAACATCACCATCCAAAATATCTTTACACAGCTGGCCTTTCTTCAAACAAATCCACTGCATTAACTACCATTTTTTCAGACAAATTTTCATATCCACACTTCTAACCCATTTTTGGTAGTAGTTCCTAAATGGCTACATATATCCTCATAAATTACAGGGCTCTAAATCCTCTCTAACTCAACCCCAACAGCAATAGTATAAGTCAGAAATACTTTGAAATGGTAAGTGGAAGATAGGAAGGACAAAGCTGTATCCCAGCTTTAGGTATGGTAATTATTTCTTTTACCTGAGTGAACATCTGTGATCATTAGTTTTAGATTATAATTTCTTACAAGCAAATTCACTCTAATCTCTTAAAGATACTTTGAAATTTCACATCATTAAGTTTAGATGTCCCCTTCCAGTTCCAAACATGTACTTGAGCACAACAGAGTGCCTATTAAAGAAACATTTGGCAACATAAAAGTTGCAGCAGATGGGCAGGGTGCAAAGAGGCACAGAAGTTGAGTTTAGTAGGCCAAAACAAAAAAAAAAAAAAGTGCACTTTTGAGATCCTCTGTTGTAATAAAAGGACAACATATATAAAATAGATATTTCTTAGTCATCTGGAAATGCTTCAAATGAGCTCAAAAGATTACCTCTGTTAGCTTGAGAGCTATCATTTGTGTTATCTCCTTTCACTTGTGTTATACTTGAGTCTTTTAATTTCAAAATCCTCTACAAATTTCCTTACTGCATTTTAAGATAATCTTATAAAACATTTACAAAGATATAGAATAGTGCAGACCCAAATAAAAGCTTCTAACATCCCAGTTATTTGTAACAAAGTCATTTACCCCTCTGGTTTGCCTGTCAGCTACACAGGTTTTTATCCATGTAATAAAAATCTCAACAAAACCAACATGAAATATTTTTAAAGCAAAATTTGGATGCATAGGAAATCTTCTAGAAGTGCAGGATTCAAAATTCAGCAACATTTTTTTTAAGTGCTGGAAAGAATTTGCATATTTTTTAATTGATAATTTCTATGTAAGATGAACCATCATCCCTTCAGAAGCTTACTATTAGCACAGTGTATGATCCACCTACTAAATGAATGCATATCAAAATATGAATGCACACACATTCCGTTTTGAATACTATGATTTCTACTGAGTGGAAAAATAAAACATTGAAGCCTGAGCTGTAATTTTAATTATGAACTCAAGATTCAATGACATTATGAATTCATGTTTTCCTTATTACATTCCATTCTCTTCATCATCTTGTTTTACTTTACAACCTTTCTAAACAAAAAAAGTAGGATTAAAATTATGTCTGACCTCTAATAAAGTTCTTCCCTTTCTCTGTTGCTAACAGTCTTTTTTCACTTCATTCGCTTTGGCAACAACTAAAACATTCTGGTTTTCACTGTCCTTGTGTTTCTTTTGAAAAATTTATGTGTCCACATATTCTTTTATTTCCCTTTTACGAAAGTGATGTTGTTTATTATTAAAAGTGTTTATTAAATTAATGAGAAAATGCTACTTGAGCACAAAATCATATGTCATGATCCTGCTATTTCCAGTCACTTACCCACAACTTTCTCTCATATATAAGCAGCCCCATGACAATCTTGTGCTCTTTTCTGCAACATATCAAATCTGGATGTCCCTGACAGGCAGTTCAAATAGGCTAAAGCACATTAACTGTGATTCAGCATTAGGAAATTTGACCTTGCATCAAATATTTCAATGTGATCTTCATCCAAACAATTTTTTGTGCATGCTTTGAAAAATATCACAGTTTTTTGGAGATCAGAATAAACCTTAAAAAACAAATCTGAACTCCCATATATTAAGACAACAATATCACACTTGGATATCAGAAATCTAGTAAAACAATAATCCTTTAAATTCCATTGCTGTGGTTAACTTCAGATGGAAGGTCCTTAGTGTCCAGTGGGGTCCCAAACAGTATGCCTAATGTGGAAATCGATTAACTAGACTTGAGTGGCAGCCAAGGCTGCATTAACATTTCCTATCTGAAGTAGCTGTGGGTAAACATTTAAGATTTATTTACCTGTCTTACCTGCCACTGAATTTTTTTACCATCCAAAGGACACAATAGTTTCCAACAAATGAAAGATTTTCTCTCTTCACAATAGGGAAGAGCTACCAAAAAAAGTCATCTTTCTCTTTTCTGCCATTTCTCTAATAACTTGAAAAATATCAAGAGAATTTTGTTGCAAGTGGACTTTGAAAACCATGTATTATCTTGTCAGAAAACAAAAAGCCTTTTTACCAATGCTTTGACAGTTTAGATCTTGTTTAACCAGCCTTCCATTTTTGGGGAAGTATCTCTAGATAATCCTTCTTCAGGCCTCGTCATTCATGCCCTACATGCCAAGAAAATATGGCCAAATTGCAACCAAAGCAAAATTTGTGAAGCAATTCTGTACTAAGAATTCACAGGATTTTGCAAACACATTTGTTCATTCAAATAAAAAAAAGTTTAGTATTAGTCACATCAGAACTACTTTTCAAACTATTTTCAGTCAGGAAGAATGTCACTGTTTCCCACACACAAGTAGAGTTGCACCTATGATGGTTTAAGCATATCATAAGGGCAGCTTTTATTAGATCATCAAATATCTTAAGGAGAAAAACAAAAAACAAAACAGGAACCATGGCTTTTGAACATGCTTCAGGGTTCAGTAGGAACTTCACAGGACACCATACCCAGAAAGACTAGAGTCTCATGTTAAAAACATGTGGGCTTCACTCAGCACACAAAAGGATGTAATACTCAAGTGCAGAACTATTGAAGTTCTGATAATTTTAACTGGACATTTAATGAAGTTTTCACAAGGAGTCTATATTTCTGCAAGTAGACTGTGTAATTCATTATTGGCTGTACCAGACAGTTAATGGCAGAGTATATCAGATTACCAACAAATGATGTATAGAAAACATGATGTACTTGAATTTCCACAGTCACCAACAATACCAACAGGAAAAAAATAATGGAAAACCATTTATTTGTTTAATGCACAGAAAATTGAGTTTCCTGGAAGGATTCAACAAAAACTTAAGCTATGCTATGATACAAGATGCAAATACATGTTCTTTAAAAAAGCTAGGATTTTTAGTGAAAAAATTCCTGGGCTGTTTTGCTACACATCTTCAGGTTAACAGGCTTGGAAGAATTCTGTTGATGCCAAGCAGCATAGCTTTGGGACATACAAAAAGGTAAAGTCTGCAGTGAGTTTTTAGACATATACGCTGTTTCATGGGGTTTTGTTTGGTTTGTTGTTTTTTTAAAGATTTTTTTTAAACAAATCTGAATATTTCATATTGTTTGTGTATCACTGTAATGCAACATTTAATCAAAGTACTGTAATGAAACCCAGAGGATGAAATAGTAAAGGAGACCATCTGACAGACTTAAGAAGTTCCCCCTGAGGGTTTGAAGCCGTTTACTACACTACAAGTAAAACAAACAACTGTATTAAAACACTAGTTTATTACCCCAGTGAGGTAGTATGTTTGTTTCTAAACACCAAGTGTCACAGACTGCAATGTCACATATCAAATAAGATTTTATACAATTTAACTTCTAATTAGTCTGCCAAAACTTACAAGAAAAAATGCAAACACTGCCTACAATAAGGGTAGAAAACAGGTGATAAGAACAGGTGAGACATTCAACCCCCGCCTGGATGCATTCCTGTGTGATGGACTCTAGGTGACCCTGCTCTGGCAGGGGGGTTGGACTGGATGATCTCTCGAGGTCCCTTCCAACCCCTAGGATTCTGTGATTCCGTGATAAGATCTGGCTGATAAGAACAGCTCTACTGATTAATGTTGGAATGGTTAGCCTGTATAGATTCCAAAATTTTGGCTTCCATTTCGTACACTCATCTTTTCAATCAAGTATTCATTTTTTTGTCATCGTTACTCATTTCTTGCATGCTTCCTTACACTTTCAGAGTTAAGCAGGCACTGAAATTCCTTCACTTGAATACAGAGGGGAAAAAAAGCTTTAATTAGGATTGGTATATACTTGAAGCTAAAAAACACTGAGCATTAAGGACTATGTCAAAGACCATTGTTTTCACTAACAAACCAACTAAATCACTGCTGCTTCAGAATAAGATTATCATTTCAGATTGAATTTACTTCTAGTAGGAAACCAGGCTATAACAGAGATCTGTGACATGTAGTATTAGACGAATGTATCATTTCCTTGCTGGATGCAGATTTGCAGTCACAAATATTAACAAGGCAGATATTAGCGAAGAAGCTACACCAATGCCTGCACCTTCATTACTTCACCTGATGATGGCAGAGGTTATTATCAGATTATCAGAGCACAGAGGAGCCATCTGCAGAGCCTTGGAGACCAACCTGAGAGCACAAGGACACATTGACTTTTTGGCTGCTGTGCAGATTGCTGACAACACACTATCATGAGCAGGGCAGTGCCAAGGTAGAAACGGTTATTTGCAAGGGTCTAGAGCTAATATAGTACCATATATATATCACAGTCTATGATGGAGTGAAAATTTTCTTCAAAATACATCAATGCACAGCTATCAAAACAATAATTAAAATATGAACATAAATGAATCGTGCCTTTTTTTCCCTTTTTTATAAATTTGGGTTACATATAATACCTAAAGTGTAACTGCCAGTAACAAGTGGGACTGTTTAAAGATCAAGTAAACTGCCACATCTGCAGCCAGGTCACAGTTTTGGTTTACAGTACACTGAAGTCACATAAGAAGCACAATTTTCATCATGTAAGGAATTTTTCTTCCTCCTTTTCAAACTTCTGGATTATCCTGAAAAGATTTATGCTATAGATTTGCAAAACAGAAATAAAATTAAAACTTTCCAAAATGAATGTTTACATCTTGATTATTAACACTTTCTGATTTTGAAAGGCCTGAGATGATGACAGTGCTGAGTTACTTTGACTATGGTGTGTCCTAATAAAGAAAAAGAGCTCACGAAAATTCATGAGCTGTGTGTATCAAATCACGAGCTGTGTGTATGTATCTGCCTGGCCAGCCTCAAACTTTGTACACTAACACCAATCTAGTATCAGGCCGCCAATGAACCCATCTACTTCCATTGCCTTTAGACCCATTTTTGCAGTCTGTACCAAGGTCCCTTTGAGTTAGCTAGCTTGGATACTTTCACATTATACCATTACCACTAACTGCATAAGTACAGTAGAAATCTAACTTGAGATAAGAGTTTCTTACTACTGAGATCTTTCACAGAAGTTGATTGAAATAATCAATTTATTTCCTCTTCCAAGGAAAGATGTCAGCAGAACAAAGATGCATGAACAGAAGATGGGGGTGTATGTGTGTGTCTCTGTGTGTGTTACCTGAGGTAGAAATATATAATGGTTTAAACAAAATAGAAAAGCAACAACAAAAAAAATCACTCTACAAAATTGTTAATGCTGACTTTCCATAGATTTCAAATTACAAGAATTCAAAAATGCTATATATAAAGTTGTCCAAAGAAACAAGAACTAAAGTTAAAAAAATTGGCATTGCTTCTATTTTAAAACTAATGAGAGATATTTTGTGGTGGTGTTTTGCCACTTCTAATAATGTATTTTAAAGAGAAAAGACTCCAAGTAAGAGATGGAACTACAATAAATGTATATTTTAAAAATAAACTGTAATCTCACAATCCCTACTAAATAAACACCGCTATTGATGCAAGGTTCATTGTGCTCTACAGCAGTACAAGCTGGCCAGGGTATTTTTAAAACATGCAGACTACAACATGCAAAAAATTTATCCATAACCCCCAAAGTACTGTTTTCTGGGAGAGAAAGAATTTACAGAGACTCAATACAATTCTACCTTCTCTTTTCCCCTGATCCCTCATTGCCTTTATTAACTCAATATGCTCCAACACTCACTTTAAAGACTTCATTGTTATGAGAATTTATTTCCATATTTTATTGTCAAGGAGAAAAACAAGATTTTGGTGATTAAATGTCACAGAAGCTCCGACTTTTGCACAACCCAACCAAATCTACAGCCTTAGAAGTAATCTGTGCATGTGTCTGAAAGTCTTACCGTTCTGATCATAAAAAGGTACATATGTTCTACCTGGCATTAAATAGCACAAAGTACACAAATTCTCTCTCCTTTCCCCTAAAAGCTTCTGGATAATTTTAACATACGTTCCTCATGTGAATTTTCAATTAGTTTCCAAGAAACTTAGGAACAAAAAATATTTTGTTTCCTCCACCCTCCCAATGTGGATTGTCTGCAGTATCAAGGGATTCTTCTCTTCTCTAAGAGACATTCAAGGTTAGTGAGGCTAGAAATTTACATCCTAACAACTGACCCATAAAGTCAGCTACAGGACTGCAAGTCTGGGTTCCTTCCCTCCCCATATCTAATCTACTTTGCAGCTGGAAAAAGAAATGCAGGCATATGTACAAAATATCGTTCAGTTTCTCCAGTAAATATGCCAGAAAATGTTTGCTGCCCTCTATCACAACTGGCTGTTTGCATTGTAAATCTCATACACTTGTATTTTCCCTCTTTTTAATATTGTAACTGTCTACATGGGTTAATGTTTAGAATCACTCAGCTTGGAAAAAGTGTGCACGTAATCATTAAATCATTATGACTTCAATAAAAATGAGCATAAAGCCAGGAAATTAAAAATTAAAACTAATACCAAGAGGAAAGTCGCCCTTGTGTCTCAGGGTTTGAATATGTTCCTGCTCCTTCAAAACATGTTCTCCCAGGTCTGGAATCAGAGCTCATGCTCATATACCGGGAATACCTCTCTCTTGGGTAGGACTCTAGGAAGACAAGTGTCTTTGAGAATACAATTCTATCGAATAGACTCAGGCAACGCTTTCCAAGCACTACGGTTCTGAAACATAGCTGAGTACACTTAAGATGCTCAAAAAATCAGGAGCCTGATCTTCACGTATTCTCAGCAGTGTTATCTTTCCCAAAGGTGCTGTAACTCCCTTCTGGGAGTCAAAACTCAAAGTATTCAGAAGCTGCACCTGCTCCCTAATCTATTTGATTCTGATTGAGGACACACAGGTTTTTTCTCTTCTGACACTACTAGCACATGCCCTGACTGCTGGAAGCAGGCAGTCTATCCTGCTATTTAGCTGTGATCTACTAAGTGCAATAGGTTCATCCAGTAAAGCTCACCAGGAGCTACAAGTATTCAGCATGTCATCAAATCAGGGTATTTAGGTGTCTAAACATGACATTAGGAGGCTAATGTAGTCATGATTGAGCATTTGTATGCAAGGCACAAGTATAAACCTTCTGTCTGATACTTACGAAACCCAAGGGATACACACTTGATGAATACGATCATGAATGCATGCATTTTAACCAAGACACCAAAACAGGCTTAAGCAGAAAGGCGTAATTCCTGAAGAAAATCTACAGGAAAAGAATTACACCAGAAGAAGTTTAACTTATTAAAACACCACTTAGCTTTAGCTGTATGTTGTTTTTCCCATTTTGAGGCCAGTACCCAGACAACTGACTCACATGAGAAGGGAGGGGGAAAGGGGAAAAGGGATGTGGCTTTCCAGCTCATGAACAAACGGAAAACTGAAGATGGGCCAAAGCTCCATTTATTATCTTATCCCTCAAACTTAACAGGTACTCAAGTCCCCTTATCTCAGAATAAACCACTTAATATACTGACCATCCCTATCAAAAGCATGAAATTTAATTGTTCTTTAATACCAATATTTCAAACAGGAAAATTGCCAGCTGTTAGAAAAACAGTTTTACAAAGCTTCTTCAATTAGGGAGCTAAAGTAAGCACTAAGATGAAGAAAAATTAACATCTGCAAATATTCTTAATATTCTGAAATCAAGTTGTTACACACTATGGTAAGTTTGGTGCTTTCACTTGATTCCTTAAATATTTTGAAAACATTAAGAGCTAGAAGAGTAACATTGCCAGACTGATATTATTTGCACAGGTTTTGTAAACTGGAAAGTAGAAAGCCCAGTACCCTGTAATTAAACAGCAACATGAAAGCCACACTGATACTTTTATTATTATTATTATTTATATTAGTAATTGGCACATAACCTCAGAATGAAAAATAAGTGCTAACATCAACTCTGCAAAGCTCTTGGAAGCTTTTTCACCTGGTGCCTCAAGAGATCTCTTAAGCCAGGGGGAAGAACAGAGGAACACAGCATACTTTGCGTTTTACCTTGCAGTATAACTCTTAGGCCAGACTGAAGGCACTGACCACCTTTTTTTTCTGGCAAACTAACTTCTCTGTTAAACTGAAGGTTCTTCATGTCTTCACAGTCTCTGTAAATATGAAAAGGTTTCTCTTTTTTTTATTTGCTTCCTCATTTATTATAGAAGCCTTTGCCTTTTCCACCTTTCAAGAGACGAATTCTCAAATACAGTCTCCAAATTGTTATTGTAGACTTCAAGTGGGTAGACAAAAGTGATGCAGATTTTATTAGCATTTCCAATAAAGACATTACAGTTTTAATATTAAAATATAATCCATTTTAAGCTAGCGACTTCCACAACATATCTTATGATTCCTCATTTTTAAAAAATTACATTTGCTAAATTTGTGTTAGGACGCTGTAGTTCTGTCACATGTGATCCACATGTGAACCACTGTTTCAGTGGTTCATAGGGTTTATCACCCTATGAAAATATTTTCAGGAAACAACAGCTCTTTATACATATTGATGCCCAATTCAGTACCACTCCACTGACATCACAGGGATCTGCAGGAGATCAGTATCTGACAAGAAAGATAGTGAAGGCCAATCTTGCTTTTCTTATTTCAGGATCAAAAGGAAAAGCAGCAAGGAGCTGTGGAAACTAAAGGAAACAGCAGTATTAGCTACTTGAAATTGTCAAGAAAGAAGTAAATTGCAGAAGGCTGCTTTTGTCTAGGAAATAGCTGCTGGGGGGAGGTGGAGTGATGGTCAAGACCATACAGGCCTCATGCTGCTGCCATCCAGCAGAGTGAAGAGAAAAGCACCAGGCTGGCTCTTCCACAAATATGAGCAATGTATGTGCAGGCACATTTGTCTCAGAATTTCCACAATTTTATACAAGCTTAAAGCTGCCAGAAACATTAACTGCAAGCCGACCACCGCAGAATGACAGATCACAGCTAGAGAACACACTGGGCCACAGCTGGCAATGGAGCTCCCAATCTTTTCCTCAGCTCTTCAAATGCAAAAGGCTACGTGCACACAAATGCAACATTTAACAGCTTAGTGCACTTGAATATGCAGCTCTTGTTAGACAAAATGAACCTGCAAGAGGTCAGGTCATGTTTTGAAGCTGTAAGCTATTTATTAATTTTATCTGGGACAAAAATAGTGTCAAGGAAAAGTATGTTTACTAAATATGTGACTCCAAGGATGAAATCTGTCCTGCAAGGGAATGGCTGCTGCCCTAACAATCTAAACACTGCATTTCAAAGACACAGGACTAGGCTGGACCATATCCACACAAGCGTTTGAGAGAAATAACTTACAAAATAATAGTTCACCGATCAGATGTGCCAAAATACCCAGGCCTGTGGGTAATTCCAAGCATAACATTCTTTAGATTGTAGAAAATAAGTAGAAAATAAACCATCAAGCTAGATTTTAAACAGTAATAAAACACTGCTGCAAAATGGCAGAACTTGTAGCTGAAGAAGGGTGAAAAACCAGTAAGACCAGCTACTGCATTGCTAAGGCTTTAGAGCTCCTCCAAACAAAGATAAAACTGCAAACTTAAATGAAGAGCAGCATTCCATTTTGAAATTGCTTTCTAAAAGTAGCTACTTCAAAGAGTAAAGAAAGCAGAAAGTGGCTTATTTCAAGTTTAGAGTGTTCTCAAAAATCAGTAGCTTTATCTAATACCCAGCAAGTCATCTTTTGAGCAGGAATCCTACTTACCCCCCACAACTAAGGCTGTTCCAAGATCATAAAAGAAAGTAGTGTTTTATAAAATTTGGTTTGGTGGTTGACCATGTCCATGGAGGCCCCAAGTTTACATCATTACCTTAAATAAAATATAGGCCTCCAATGAAATTGCTTTTTACAAACCCAATACTGTTATAATAGCACAGAAAGTTAGATAATGCAACCTGCAATCCAATTTGTGGTTCACATTAAGCTATAGATACCAATAACTAATTCCACATGTGAGACAGACCTCCCGGGGGGAAGATTTTAATCAAATAAGTGATGGGAAAAGACAGGTTTCCTTATTTTAGTATAACGAATTCCCTGAACTAACAGTATGTTGATCTGGTAAAATGTACAGCAGTTGAACATTCATAGAACATTAATAGAACATACATCTGGTTTAGTTATTTCTGTAAGGCAGTTTGTACACACAGACCACAGAGCAATAAATATTTTATCATTACCATTATATTAAAAATGAGCTTTAAATGCATTTTCCTCCTCTTTTTAACTGCTAATGTTACCCAGCTCCACCCATACTTTTTTCTTTTTTTTAAAAAAGGGCAGCACAGTAGGGTTTATATTGGCCTTGTACTACTAATAGGACAGAAGACTGTGTACTGCAATGTTGATTAATGGTTCTGCTCTCAAGCTGGAGACTGCAAGTACAAAAGAATTAGGACTCTGAATTTGCATATTTTTTTATAATTACAAACTTGATCACATCTCTCTCCCATATTCAGGTTTCCCCCTTCTCCCACCTCTACACTTCTAGTGGTTTAACATGTGCAAACCTAGCTGCTCACAGGTACAATCATCTGATACCTATGGTACATGAAAATCAATCTTCATAGCTGCTACACAAGACCCACTGGAAATGGCTCAAGGTTTAAAATGCTGAAAAAAAAAAGAAAAAAATCAAACAAAAGCCTTTCTTCCATAAGGAATGATTTGCTCCGGTACAGCACCACTTTTTTTTTTTAATTACTCTCATTTCAGACAACGCATTTATGACTGCAATAAATACACTTCCATCAAAATCTGCTGACTAAAAGACAGAGAATACATTCTTGTCAGCATGAGTTTTGAAAGCCAGTCAGACAGAATAAAATAGAGCTAATGAAATGAAACGTGGTCCATACTGACAACTTTGCCAGCCAGAGTGAGACCATCACAGGCAGTCGGAAATACAAGACTTGGCAAAAGGAAAAAAACAGCAGCCAAGTTCTACTGAATAACCCATACGTGGATGACCAGGAAAAGAGCTGGATAGTTTAATAAGTAGCTACAATATACATTTTTAAAGTGCATTAAGAATAGCTTCTAAATAAGGGGTAATATTCAATTGCTCTGTTGGTGGTCCTGCTCTGCAGCTGCCTTGTTCAGAAGCCCTGACCGTCTACGCAAATCATGTTGGGATACTGTCATATACTTGATATGAGAAATCAGGACTCGCATGATAATAGGTGTGAACCCAGTAAACAGCTACTGGTCTTGTGTAGTAGCCACCATTTCATATTTATTGGACACTCAGCCCAGACAAGAACAAAATGGAGAAAAACAGACGTCACCTCAATGCCATCTCCTACCATCCGCTGAAGCATTTTTAAAGCTGCTTTTACCAGTTCATCCTTCACTGACCATCCTGGAGAAGGTCAGTGGTTTTAGTGTTCTTTAAACATAATTAGTGGTGTCTCAATTTCACCAGTGCTATATTCTCAAAATGCTTATAGAAGCCAAAAACCATAATCTGGCAGCAAGCCAGCCCAGGGCCTTAACCACCCGCTCTCCCAAATCCCTTGCTCTCCATTCCTTGTTTCTGCCCCCATACAGCTTTTCTCTCAGTGTTTGCCAGTACAGCTGTTTGGAGTGCAACGATGAGGACTGTGTATAACTGAATTGATTCATGTTTAAAATAACTCCTAGAGATATACCTGTGATTTTGGGGGCGTGGGGGATGCTGCATTTAAGGGTTATTTTACCTGTGTTTCCTCTCAGTTCCAGTTTGCAGCACAGCATAGGAAACAATTGTGTCAGCTCAGCTGGACAGGGTTGGGATTAAGGTCGCCTAAACTGAAAGAGGTAGCTCCTTTCTACCATTCTGTTACAAAGCTATGGTGGCATGCTGTTTATTCTGCATTCAGTTTCATATAATTACTGCTTACTTATTTAGTTCAGATTTAAGATAACCATCTCTTAAAACTATTTTCCTCTTTTCCTTGATTTCACTCTACGCTTCTCCCCTCCAATGCACTATAAAAGACCTTAATTTTTTCCTGGACTGCCCTTTTTGACATCTTTCCCACCCCCCACCCCCCCTGCTTTCTCCTCCAGTTGCCCTCCCCCAGTGTTTACACTGGGAAAACACAAAGCACAAGTTCCAGAACAGGTGAATGGACATAATTCTAATTGCCCAGATATTCTAACAAGGAGTCCTCCGATGAGATGGGGTTTTGTCTGGTGGGTTTTTTTGTTTCAGTTTAAACCTTACTCCAGTTTTTAAAATGCTCAAGCCAGTTGGATAACACAAGAGGACTCATCTGTAGACAGCTACTTTGGTCTCATGCCATTTACAATGCAGGAATGTCTTTTCAAGCAAGGAAAAATGTAAGTAACAACATTAAAAAAACCAACAAAAACACAACAAAAATACAACATTAAACCAAAAGTTAATTTTGTTTGCTTAAGGAGATTTTGCAGTTTGTTCTAGCAATAGGAATTTGTCAGTTCTTACTAGGGACACATTTTATTTAAGGCCAAAGCATCAGCAAGAAAAAGGGAACACTCAAATGAACCCAAAGAGATGCCAAGTTGAAAGTTTTCATCATTTTTCCTTGTGTCTCTGCTTTAATAATGCAAAAATTAATCTGTTGACTACATACTTTGGGATTTTGATCATTTTAAATACAAAACTTTAAAAAAAATCTACTTGTCTTTATCACTATATGTACACACACACACACAACCAAACCAAAGCTTTTGGTGGGCAAACTTAGGTCTGCTCTTACTAATGATTTCAGAAGAGCCATGTTTTTGCTTTAAAGTTACAATCTTACAGCGTAATCATCTTGAAATTATTTGATAATATATATCTAAAAAGTAATTTTAAATCAACAGGACGGCATCTAGCCTGCCTTCATGGTCAGGACTTGTCAAACATTAGTCAGACATGCCGTAATCAAAATCCAAATTTCTCAACTCCAAGTGCATTGGCCATTCTCAAATTACCCATCAATATCGACTGCCCTCCAAAAGTCCTCCAAAAACAATTTCCAGTCTTTGGATGAAACAGGCCACAGACAGTCTCACTAACATGAACATTCTCCAAACAGTATTTCATATGAAAGGGTAAAACTCTAAGACCAAAGGAAATAGAAACACAGTGAGAAAGTGCTTCAGAAAATATTGACTGGAAAAAAGGCAATGCACTAGAATAATTATTTTCAGTATCCTTCTTAGGTAAATCACAATGGTTTCATTGCCCTAAAATGTTATCATGCAGTGTGAAGCTCTCCATTAGACTGAAGCATTTGTTTTTAAGGTGCTACCTTTGTTCCTCTTTGAGACACCTGTCTTCATTTATTTTGAATTTGCAGTGATTATCCTTACAAAAGGCTTGTATTTCACTTTTTACTTCCCATGGTGTGCTTGGGAATAGGAAATTGAGATGATAAAGGTAGAGGTTAGAAGTTGGAGTACAAAAGAGTAGACAGACAAGTACTCAAAGAGAAGCATTTCTCATAGTAGGCTAGGTCAATGAAGATACTCCTGGCATCCCAAGCCCTGCAGGACTATATGTTCTCAGAAAAATTTATGTAATTTGTCAGTGATTTTTGTAAAACTTAAGTAAAAAAGAAGACTTACTGAAGATACTTCATAACTGAAGCTCCCAGCTGAGCTCCTTATCACTGTAAATGACTGAACAGAGGCTTCCCTAGTATTGAGGTAAAACTTAGACAGCAGAGCTCAGCCTGAACAGATGTACAAACAAAATGTAGCCTAATAATTTAGCAAATTAGGAAATGCATTTCTGGCAGACTAAGCAAAACAGTCATGCTTTTGTTCACTGTGGTCCCTCGCCATAAAATTCCCTCCAGCTAAAATCTAATCTCCATAAAAGTTTGCTATCTACAAAGCACAGAATTATTATTTCTATTGCTACAGATGGAAAAAAAAAGAGGCATTGACACTAGCTTGCTGTCCAAGAGAAGTCTGATGCAAGGTGAAAAAAAATCACTCAAGCCAGGTGTCCAAATGTAAAGCTCCACATCTAGGAAGAGAGGCCTTGTGTTCAAACAGTTAGGATGTAAAAGGTTGGATTTCACCTGTGTCACTTAGGTCTTTTCTGGACCAATTTTACCCTGGCCCTGCAGCAACAGGGGGAAAAAGGGAAAAAAGCTTTTGTCACGAAAATTTAATCAGAAATGTCTGCAAAGGCTTTGGTTTTGAGCAATGAGTATTCTGTATTAAAAAATTCCCAGCTCCATGACTGTATCTTGGTCATTGCAGGCTGCAATGAGGAGAGGCTGTGAGGAACATCAGTTTAAATTTGGTGTGAAATCATGCACAAGGCGTTCAGAATTTCACATGTGCCATATGAATGTTTTTACCATTCAATTCTATAGAATAGGCTAACAATTGAGTTATAAACCAAACTTCACATGAAAAAGCTTGCTGTTACAAACACACTTCTTAAAAAAACTTAAATTAGTTTACTTTGTTTCCGCTGAGCATTAGGTATACAATGTAATGTACAGTATTTGGCTACTGATATTTAACAAAGGTCTTACGTACTCCAATATACATGAATAAAAAAAAAATAAATTATTCTTTCCTTTTCAGTTTTGTTGGAAAAGAGCATGGTAACTAAGTCAACATGGTCACAGAATTTTAAGAAGGAACTACCAGAGACTACTTGGGTTTTTGACTCTATTTTCCTTGTATACTACAGATATATAGTCTCTGCAAGCAGAAATCATCACTTCTTTACCAAAATCTACTTCTTTTTAATTCATTTGAGTGAGAAATCAAAATTTTAAAATCACAGTGTTTGATATAGATTGCAAAGCCTTATTTTGTTTTATTGATTTTCTTGGTTATGTCTCACTGAAAAATGTGGCAACACACATTTCTATGAAACATTTTACTATTCTTAAGTCAGTATTATTGTGAAAGAACACTATTTCACTGAAAATTACATATACTCAGATTACTCATTTGTACAGCAATAGATGTAAATGCATCTTGATTTCGGCTGGGGTTTCTGGGTACCACTAAAATACGGTTTTGGGATAGGGAAGTTAGGGGGTTTTGGTGGGATTGTTTTGCTTATTTTACTTGCTTGCTTTTGAGCAATAAGTTAAAAATGAGAAATATTTATTTTGTTAAGGCAAAATACATTTTTAATGCAAAATACATTATTTAATGCAAAATACATTTGAGTCCTAGCTCCTATTAGGGAGAGAAGAAATACACGCCAAAGGCATGCACCCAGGTCCTATGCACCTCTGTTAAACTAGAACAGTAAGAGCTCTGGTTTGCCTCAGGGAGACTGTAGATGATAGCTATCGCACTTGCACTCCCGACCAAACTAAGTTGAGTTTGCAGGATACAAGAGGATAAGAGCATGAATGAATTCTTTGCAAAAGGCAGTCAGACATCCAGTGCTCGACAGTAAACAGAATGAGAAAGGAGCTGCTAGAAGCAAGAAAAGTAATTGAAAAAAAAATACATCCCCAGCACCAAGTAATAGCAAAGGATAGTAACGCATTGTTTAAACAAAATGTAAAAACCCCATATTAAGCTGCTTTAAATGTTCTTTCAGCATTAGACATCTGTGCTTATTTTTGGGAGTTGACTAAGCTACTAAGAATTATTGTGTACTTGAAAACTCATTTAGCACCTGTTTAACAGTGATTGGTGCCTTACAGATAGCTTATGGAAAAGAAAAGGAGACTCACCTTGTATAAAGCAGGAATTATCTGATGCATTTTCAGGCGATGAAATACAAAGATATCATACACCGCTGAAATGGCCAGAACAGTCACTCCTTGCTCCTTCCACAGCATGCTGCATCCTGCACACAGCCCTGCTCCCAAGATCCAGCCCCAAGTACTTGGTGAAGAACCTCTGGTAGAGCAGTGCTTCACATAACACATCAGGGAAAGCAGGAAGAAGAGGCAGGCGCCAATGTCTGCCCTCCCTACGATCCCCGCTACAGCTTCCGTGTGGATTGGATGAGATGCAAACAGCAAGCCGGATATCAAGGTCCAATACCCATCCCCAAAGAGGATCCTGGAGAAGTTTGTGAAAAGGCCTGTGACGGCAGCATGTAACAGGATGTTTGCGAGGTGGTAGCCCCATGGGTCCATCCCTCCAACAGCATGATTAATCCGGAAGGAAAGCGTGCAGAGAGGTCTGTATGATTTGTGGCTCCCACTGTGAGTAAGCAGTGTTCCCCAAAAGTCATTGTAGAAGATATGGGTCCATGGCGTCTCGGGCAGAAGGTCCTGGTTTGTCTTGATAGCTCGACTACAAAAGACAAAAACATCATTTCAGCAGAAGGAAAAGGGTACAAATGAAAGGCTGTGAAAATGCAACCACACTGCTACCACAAAGAATGGCATTGCGTTGGTACTGTTTTAATTCAAGTTTTGAATTTTTACAGGAGATGTTCGAAAACTACGTATCTATTAACTTCTTGATAAAACAGAATTTCCATATAAATTGGCTTTTAAAACATTAGACACTGATGTTACTCTTTCTATTAAATGAAATCACACTTCAGTGACATTCGTATGAGTCTAACTTAGGAGTAATCAGTTAAGATTTGATGAGTTGTAATTAAAATGCAAAGGAAGTATGAAAAACTCACAAACATTACTGTTGAAACAACAGATCCTCCAGTAATTCAGAACTAAAACCCCAACTGGCCTTTTCTATTGAAATTTTAATTTAGATGTTGGAATGAATCTCACTGATACTGCTGAACAATAAATACAGAAGTTGGTAGGAGCATGCAAATCTCTGGTGCTGTAAAGGGCACTCCCATAACTGTCCCATACATGTTTTGACTGACAACTTTTTCTGCTAACACCTTGCTAGAGGCAGAGAACAGAATATTTTAAAGATGAAAATACACCTTCTCTTTAAATTCCTCATACTTACAAGTGAGGAAAAAACATTTTTAGGTTGTATAAGCTTATGAATTCAAGTCTGTGTCAGTCTGATTGGAAAAAAAAAAATGCTGCAGCTTTCAGCATTTGTTTCCAACCACCCTGGCAAGGCCTGGTGCCAGCCATTAGCAGTCTCCACGTGTAATTCAGTATTGTAAAAATCTGTCCCTAAAATGCTTATACAAATCAAATCATTTGCATTTAAAATTTATGCTGTGGGAGAAGGTGTGAGACCTGCTTAGTGCAAAAAGATGATTAGAATTTAATTAGTTATTTGCCTTCATAACCAAAGTTGTATTTAAGCAATTCTTTAAAGATGTGTTATTGCTACTACTGAGCTTAACTCATTTAACATTTATTTTGCCACAGTAATTAAGAATCCAGCCAGCTCGAGACTCCTCTATTAAAGATATTAAAGATATGATCTATATCTCATTCTTTACTCATTCACCCCTTCTGTCTTTCCAATAAATATATTCCCATAATTAACAATTTTTCAATTCAGATGAGAAAGAAAGAAAATTGGTGTGAAATTCAGGCTCCCCTAACATTCTCACCCCCAATAAAACAAGTCACTTGGAATCTGTATCCAAATTCTGTTTTTACATAGTATTAGTTTCAGGAATGTTGTCGTGTTCTGTAAAAAAAAAAAAAAATGGTCAAACTCTGATATACTATGCCACAGAATCTCCATGCAAATACTCCAAATACCACACAGCTCAGCATTTCCATTGTCCAAAGCACATTGCTGTAATGCTTTCAGACATGTTTCCTCTCAGCATATCCTTTTGTCTCTGCACATATGGAGGTTATGGAGAGGTCAGCTTAAATGCTTTAAAAGATCTGATGATTCTTTTTAGACTACTTGAAAATTTCATTTTGACTTCTGCTTATGCAGTGGATCAGGTTGCTTGTATTTGTTTTCCCAACCCCACACACATTTTTCTCATTTTAGTCCAGCCACAAAAGAACATTAGAAGAAAACAAGATCTTTGTTTTCACATTATTTATCTTGTCCTTCAGTGTAGTCCTTTCCTGAAATCTAAGTCCTCTGTTTGTGATTTCAGTTTGTAGTATCACTCTCACAGTCACCATAACAAAACTAGGAATTCAGCAAGAATAAAGCAGGTGTTAAGGCTACAAAGAGTCCTTTCTGTGAGAAAAACAACGTGTTAGACTACAGACTCTCTCAAAGAGTGAGCACAGCTAAGAACGGCTATCAGTTGTCAGGATTTAGAGTTAAAAACCTTGAATTGAAGAAATGTTTTTTCTTGGGGAAATATTAAGAAAATAAGTGGCAGTAATACTGCCGGCACAACTGCCCTCCCCTGAGGCAGAGCATTCTGCTACAAAGAGCCTAGATGGTGAACAGGTCATTGCCAGGATATGGTAGCTTTTATTCTATCTTTTGCAAATGCAGCTATTTCCAACACTCGAAGCCAAGCAACCACTAAAAACAAAACAAAAAGAACTGCAGCTATCAGTATACGTGTATAAAACAACTCCACACTGCGCTGCTACGTTAAGAGACCAGCTCCCTCCCTCTAAGCCGATCTCTTTCATGCAGCACATACTCATATTGGACTATTCCCCACCAAATGTAATCTGCTTTTCTCCAAATCATAAATAAACCTACTGTACATTCTGAAGGCATTAATTCGGTCAAATTTTATTTAAAGCCTTAGCAACAAACCTGATGCAATCCTGATCGTTTCCTATTCAGTTCTGTTAATATCAAAATTTTAAAGAGAAAAACAAAACAAAAAAAAACCAAACAAAAAACCCACAAACAAACAAACAAACCTCCAACAAAAAAAAAGACCTACAACAAAAAATCAACAGGAAGCCTTGAAGATACAGTATTGATTATTGCACTTTTGGGTACTCAATTCACCAGAAAATTCTGAAATACTTCCTAGTTTCTCATGCAAGTAAAGGCAACAGATTCTGATACCTGTCAGTCAAAATGAAAAATACAGAAGCTGCCAGTTCCAGCTTACTCAGTGGTCCAGTCAGGTCAAATGTTGAATTCTCTGACTCAACGTTTGAAATAAAGTTCTTTCCACATGGTTATTTTTTGCTAAATGTTTAAAAATGTAAAAAAAAAAAAAAGTCTCACTAATGCTTTGGGTATTGGAAAAGTCTAATACAAGAGTGAAGCTAGATGTTCTACAGTGAAGAAGCGAATCTGGCATAGGCTGCTTGTTAACATTCAACAACTAACCTGTTTCACATTATAAAATGCAGTAAAACACACACTTGGCCAACATGAGACCTGACTGAGCAGGAGGATGCAGGACTACAAGCATCTGAGATACAGGAGCGAGGCAGCTCTGCATTATTTGGCCCTCAAAAGTGAACAATGTCTCAGTAACACTAAAGACAACACCCTGAACACCATTACAGCAGGTCAGTCAGAAACAGTCGGTGGACTCATAACCAGCCAGGGCTGCACCCATCTGCATCCCCAGCCTGGCTGTCTAATACCACTGGGACAAAAAACATAAAATGAAATGTTTATCCCTGTGAAAGGGACAGAAATACAAGCTTTATACCTAATAAAATTTAAAAAAAAATAGTACTAAATTGCTCCTGTCATGACCCTGAGGGCACTAATAAGCCTAGACAGCCCTGACCCCTCTTTGCCAGCTCCCCCCAACCTGCCCCTGGCCCAGGGCCCCATATCAGCCCCAGGGACCACCAGCCCTTGTCCCAGCAACACCTCAGCAGGGCCGGTCTCCAGCTCCCCACAGCCCTGCCCCAACCAGCCATGGGCCCCACTGCGCCAGGCCCACCCACAGACCCATGTCTGGGCCCAGCCTGAGACCCAGGGAGGTGCCTGATGCCTGTGGCTGCCCTGCCCCGCCGGCACCGGTTTCCCTGCTCCTGGCTGGGGCAAGGCCCTGTTTTTCTTCAATTAATAAATTAACAAGCTGTTAACTCTGCTGCAGTATTGAAGCTTAGTCGCCAATTTCAACAGCAATTTTGAAAGCAGTCCCTCTTCATGGCCTGGCAGGTAGCACCGACATGTCCTTTGTAAAGCTTCCTGCGCTGGCAGCCACCTGGGCTCTCCACAGATAGAAAACACTATTAATTGCTGGCTCCAGGAAAGGCTCCGGAATAAAAGAAACTACAAAATGCCTTATTAGCCTTGTCTTCTCCATCACTCACAGTTCACCTTCAGGTTAGGTCCTGCAGATTAGTCGAATCTTGCTAATGGGCATAACAAGAGAAAGTCTGCAACTGCACTCATCACTCTTAAAGAGAGCCGTAAACTCTGCTCTCACTAAAAGGCAGCGGGGTCACCAGGGAAAGTCATTTTTCAAAGCTCCAACACAATTGGCATTTTTACTTTCATGCAGCCTCAGATAAGGTTTGCAGACTCAGTCAGGGAACTTGCTTTCTTCAATTTTTAATGCCTGTCCATTTCACGCATCCCAGGAGAGTGGGATATCTTATTCAGCGTACAACAAATGGATGGGCTTGGGGGGGAAGAAGGAATCACAGTCAGCTATCAATTCTTCAAAAATGTAAGTGTGAAGGAAGACAAAAGACGTAAAGGTAAAGTCATCATTTCTAATCCACGCAAAAGAATCTTTCTGTCTCCTCCCATAAAACACTTATTTGCCTAGGTCTGTACACACCTTGAGCACAATTTAGTAAAATCTTTTCCAGCAAACTCAAAAATGCCAGAGATTCAGCAGTTCACATATGCACATATACATGCATACACACAAAAAAATCCCAGATGTTTTTAAAATTAACAGCTATATGTCCTAAACTTCTGCGCTAGTGCTAAACTGATCCAGGTGTTAACACCAGGGTAAAAAAACAGATGCGACATTCTAAAGTGATTTAATGCATTAAGCCATATGTCCAGCTTCAATATTGCTAATGGTCCCCATATGCTGAAAATGAACATCAGCATTTGAAGTAGAGAATATATTTTAAAGAAAAAGGAGAATTCCCAGATGTGCACACCGGAAGCCATTGACCAGCCTTCTCTCACATAAAATAGATAAGCAGTGATGGACTGGGAAGTCTCTGCCTGGAGGTTCTTCATTGTTTTTCCTCAAAATCATTTTAGAATATTTTTCATTTACTCTTTTTTCACAAATAGCAATGAGAAAGCATCTTAGAGGATTTTTACAGTGGACCTTAACAAGTCATTCTGAGAATGCTTTCAAGATTATACATTACTTGTGTAGGCAACAAGCCTGAAAACACACCCAGAGCCTACTTTTCGGAGTACAAACAGTTTCACATCCCCAAAACACACAGCAGCTGAGTCAATCCTCCAAACTACTTACAGGCTATCTGTTAGGCAGGTGCATGGTCAGAAAGAAAGCAAGTAGAGCTTGTTGTATTTTGGATAATTCTCATACTTGCTCACAGACTACAAGACTACTTGCCCATTTCCATGAACTTTCCCATCTGCTGTGGTTTGACTTCTTCCACCAGCAGGCTACAATCTAGCAGCCCACCAGCTGCAGGCTTCTAGACTTTGTATCTTTGTGACTGAAAATGCATGGTGTTATTGGGAAGAAGGAAGTGGAGGCAGTAGTTAAATGTAACACTGAATGCTGTTGGGCACTGCCTTTACTACACAGAAGTATGCTGCATGTATTGATTTTCTTATTGACTAAGAGAGCTTTGAAAACTTTAAGTAACTAAAGGTTCAAAACATTTTGGTTAGAAGAAAGTTGAGACGACCTGAAAAATCTATTCCAGCCGGAACGTAAATATTTCAAAAGCTAACTATAAAGGCTTCGAACTGTATCTTTCTCCATAGTATAAGCCTTCTCATTTCCATTAATATTAACCCTAAGTGTATCTTACTCCCTCTCAGTTTAAGCTTTAGTCTGACATAAAAAGCACTAAAACATGAACTATGTGAAATTTGAAACCCTAATTAATATCAACTGCCTCGCATACTTGATTATTCATGCACAGGTACAAAATGCATGCTGGGGAGAATTGAGAGAAGTAATTAATATTTTCTAATGCTGAACAATGGGATACCATCAGTTTCCTCTCAGGAGGAAGCAGATAAGAACAGAGGGAGAAAAGGGGCCGCTGTCTTTGCATCTGTTCCCTGTGTTCCTTTACCACAGCATGTACAGTAGTGCTATGAAAAAATATTTATTGAAAAAATACTTAAATTCCCAAACCAGAAAACACTTTCTGCTGTTCTCACAGCAGTTTCACAAGCTAGCTTCTCTCCCAACTACACCATACAACATGAAATTGCTAATTCTGTTCCTCTTAAGACTTCAAGACACTTCACTGTCTCCCACAGCATCCTCACAGATAATCTGATAAAGTATGGGCTTGGTGATCAGGTAGTGAGGTGGATCAAGAACTGGTTAAAGGGAAGAAGTCAGAGAGTTGTAGTCAATGGGACAGAATCTAGATGGAGGTCTGTGACTAGTGGAGTCCCTCAGGGGTCGGTACTGGGACCGGTGTTGTTCAATATCTTCATCAACAACCTGGATGAGGGAACAGAGTGTACCCTCAGCAAGTTTGCTGAGGACACTAAACTGGGAGGAGTGGCTGACACACCGGAGGGTTGTGCTGCCATTCAACGAGACCTTGATCGGCTGGAGAGTTGGGCGGGGAGAAACTGAATGAAATTCAACAAGGGCAAGTGCAGAGTTTTGCATCTGGGGAAGAACAACCCCATGCACCAGTACAGGCTGGGGGCTGACCTGCTGGAGAGCAGTGTAGGAGAAAGGGACCTGGGGGTCCTGGTGGACAGGAGGATGACCATGAGCCAGCAATGTGCCCTTGTGGCCAAGAAGGCCAATGGCATCCTGGGGTGCATTAGAAGGGGGGTGGTTAGTAGGTCGAGAGAGGTTCTCCTCCCCCTCTATTCTGCCTTGGTGAGGCCACATCTGGAGTATTGTGTCCAGTTCTGGGCCCCACAGTTCAAGAAGAGGGAACTGCTTGAGAGAGTCCAGCGCAGAGCCACTAAGATGATTAAGGGAGTGGAACATCTCCCTTATGAGGAAAGGCTGAGGGAGCTGGGTCTCTTTAGCTTGGAGAAAAGGAGACTGAGGGGTGACCTCATCCATGTTTACAAATATGTAAAGGGTGAGTGTCAGGATGATGGAGCCAAGCTTTTGTCAGTAATGACTAATGATAGGACAAGGGGCAATGGTTTTAAACTGGAGCATAGGAGGTTCCATGTAAATATCAGGAAAAACTTTTTCACTGTGAGAGTGACAGAGCACTGGAACAGGCTGCCCAGAGAGGTTGTGGAGTCTCCTTCACTGGAGACATTCAAAACCCGCCTGGATGCGTTCCTGTGTGATGTACTCTAGGTGATCCTGCCCTGGCAGGGGGGTTGGACTACATGATCTTTCGAGGTCCCTTCCAACCCCTAGGATTCTGTGATTCATATTTACCTGGTAACATACTCTTTCAAATAGACATTCAAAGTTATTCTTTAAAATACTCTTCAGTGTCAAACTACTGCCTGGCAGTAACGCATTATTTGTTTATTGATATATATATATATATTTCATATATATATATATTTTATATACAGAGAGAGAGAGAGCGCGCATGTGTGAGCGAGAGCATGTGTAATACCAGTTTCTGAAGCATGGTCAGAATTCATAGTTGGAACCTCTGCTGCCCTTTTCAAATCTATTTTAGATGATAAAACTGGGCCCAGCAGGCCTTATTAGATTTACTGTTCTGCGGTAGAATATGGCACTAAGCTATTTCTCTTCCCCACCTGCCTTTGAAATAATATAACATAAATAATTGTTGCCATTTAACCATATAGCAACTCAATAACAGTGCAAGGACAGCTTTTTAGGGCTTGAGAATACAGTAGTTAGAGTAGACATGTTGAGTTTCTTAACCAGATTAATAGTATTAATATTAAACTTCTTTTTTCGACAAGCCCCCTTCTGAACATACATAAAGCCTTTCCAAGACAAACACATTTTAAGCCATTATCTGAAAATAAAGGCACATATACCATACCACCACGAAATAGTCATACATCAGTCATACATCAGTCCCATGACTATGCACTTCTTTGTTCTTTTCAGTATGTGGCAGACTATATTGAGAAAAAAAGCTCAGTAATTTAGTTTTGGAAAAATTACCTTTTTTTTTCTTCATTCAATCTGCTTTTTGACACAGCAGTTTCAGAAATTTCAAGAAGATTGTACATAATATGCCTAAACACACACGTCTTATGCACTCTAAATTTAAAGTCTGAAAAATTTTTAGGCAGCACTTGATTTTATTTTCAGTGAAGCACTGAACAGAATATGCAGGAACATGTACACATACAAATATAAAAATAATGAGTAGAGGAGAAATTTCTGAACCACAACATAACATATAGACATTCTTCTTTTTATATTTGGAGGTGAGGAGGGTGATTGAGGATAAAGAAAAGAATCAAGTTACTTTGTTTAAGTTCCTTTCTTGAAGTCTTTTATCTACATACCAGAAAAAACAAAAAACAACTTCATTAACCAAGGTCTGGTCTAAACTTATCCCCAGAGGTCAATTTAACCTTTAGAACTCTCACTGAAATGTCCTTATTGTAAGGGGGAAACAAACAATCCCAGACCCAGCTATCATTGGTCAGGTTCGTGTTTTTCACTGTAAAAATCAAGTGATCCATTCAGTGAATTCAGTCAGTGACGTAAGAATCAAGTGATTCAAGCCAGTCAGACCTGCCCTGGCTTTCATCACCCACAGAACTGCCAAGCACAGACCCTACCATGCTACAAACTATCAGCTGTGTAATTTTTGCCCATCTAAAATTCTTCAGTCTCCAAATATTCACCTCTTCCTTCAGTCCCACCATTAAATGTATAAAACTAATGTTTTGACACACACCAATTATACACCTCCCATTGCTTTTCCTACCCAAAGGATATCATGCAAGCAGATTTGTGGGGTACATTTTTTAAAATAATATTGTACATAATAAACATTTTCCATTTAGGTTAAGCACATTTTTTTATCTTACAAATATTTATGCTGAGGCCTTAAAAGACTATTTTGTATGGCAAGAAACTAGAACTCTTCAGTATCTTTTTCTTGTAGCATTGCCCATTTTTAGTATAACTGCCCTCAAAATTTGTCCAATTATGTACATGAAAGATTGCCCACAAATATTCTAACACACTATAAAAGGTACCATTTTCAGACAGTAACTTTCAAATAAAGGGGTAAGTGAAAACACAGTGCTTAACATTTTCCTTTCCTGAAATCAGTCTAGTCTAATGAACCAAACAGATGCTACTGATCTTCAAAATTATCCCCATCTTCCTAGACTAGTTTATTATCTTCTCTCATATGCAGTCACAGGTGATTGTGGTCATAGCCCTATTTATAGCCAGATATTAAATAATATTAAGAGGGCAAGGGAATTCTCCATGAGGATTACAAAAATCCAATTTATTCTGTGTCAACTCCAAAGTACAGCTACACAATCATGAACCAAAGATGATGTACTGCCATTGCAGTGAAACAGTCTGAGAAAGAGAGCAAGCCCAGGAAACACACAAAACAAAGCAAGCTTAACTTGATGGGAAAAGCAACAAGAAATGTTACCATATACTTGAGATAAAACTCCAGGTTTACATTTCTCTGTGATGATAGTGTACTCACCAGTGAAACAACCAAAACATTTAAGGTATCTTTTCAGAGGATTCCAAATTTAAAAATAGTGCAGTAGTTTTCCTTCTCAAATTCCTCTGAAGCAAAACTCCCACAGAATATATAGAGGGGCTAAAATCTGGCTAGAAAGTAGCTGTGATGATCAGAGAGAGACTATACTTAGACCTTGCCATAGACATGTCAGACAAATTCCTCAAAGTTTTTTTTTGTTTTTTAGGAGAAAAATAATAGACCTTGCTACAGAATTAAGTCAAAATCATTTTTTTTATAAAAACTGAATTCTATCAAAAAGTTAAACAATCCAGATAATTAAAAACAATATTTGGTCCCACAAAGATGTGTAATGACTTCTAGTGAACAGTGTTCAGCATAATCCTGCATGACTGAACTATGCTCATTCCAGCTCACCAACTTCTTCACAGAAACACTGTGGGATGCCCTTTATAAATGTACTTTAACAGAACAGATTAACACCCACCCATGTGGAAGGTATTAATCTTACTGAAAAAAAGGTTCAAACTAGTTTTACTGATTTGTTTCCTCTTTGTGCCTCAACAGCTTATCCAGATGCAGGGGTCTACTAGAGTAAACCAAATATTATGGCATGCCATAGCAATTGTGAAACACTAGAAATTGAAATCATAGCAAAGTTTAAAAGAATTATATTTTTCCTTAATTCCTTGGTTAAATGTATCCCAGCAGTAGGCAATATTTTGGGAGTGACATCAAAAGGACTAACCAAATCTATTTTTTAAAAGAAAATATGGGCTTTATAGTTGCTATTGTATGCAAGTCTGCACCAAGCATGCTCTTGAGGATTTTAATGGATGCTGTCAAAGTTCGAGCTAAAAAGCCAAGAAATGACAAATTAGTTGAATTATGTTAACAGAACACACAGGATAAAATTCTGATTTCTGCTACACTAGGGTTAGTCCACATTAGTATTGTAATAACCTCCAATTTGTGTCACTGAAACCAGTGGGGTTTTATAATCAACTGCAATTGGCATAAGCTTTTATAGCCTTTCAATAGACTTTTTAGACTTCCAAGCATAAAAACAAAACAACCAGAAACCATTCCTTTCTATGTTTTAGAGCAGCTGTTGGGAGGCAGGTAGTAAATGAAAAGGATCTCAGATGGCAATCCGATTAAACTGAAGCCATTAGCAGAATCATGTACCTGATCAACTTCCTGACGATATCATTACAGCTACGTCAAGCCAATCTGAACTACAAAAAGCAGCTAGCGTTAACAAAGAGTGCCAGATTTTCGAGTCTCTCCTATTCTACACTAGTCAACCACTTGTACTTCTCTCCAGTAGTGATTTGCTTGCCAATTTATTTTGTTTTATTTTTAAGCAGCTTTAACTTTCCAATGAAGTAACTTTTAAAAAATTAAAGTCCAAATATCTACCATCAGATCAAACCACTATTTGACTCCTAGGCTTAACTTCCCTACGGTAACATTTAAGTCCAACCATCCTTGACAGCAGCACAACAGAGGACTGCACTTTTCTCGGTAGCAAAGAAACTTGAGTGCCACAAAAGGATATGGTATTTCATAACTCTACCCTTTAGAGAACAACAGCTGCAAGTTCTGCCTAAAAAAAACTATATAGGAAAGCTGAATAAACACAAAGCTTTACGAAACCTTTAAAAAAGTGAACAGCTCGCTTCTGTCAGTAGTCTACAATGAACACAGAAATGGTTCGTGGGGAAACAATTCACCTGTCCTATTTTCTTAAGACAAAAAAAGTCACATCTCAAAATTTCAGCACTGCTAATGGACAGTGATTATTTTGCCTTCTCTAATCAGAGAAGGATGGGATGAGATCACAATAAGAAGAAACTTCAAACATGGGAGAAAAAAAATTATGAACAGGTTAAGAGAAACACATGCAACTCAGTGTAATGAAGGTGACCCAAAAGAACCAGAGAACAGACCGCCTGGAGGGGTCAGCCAGCACTTTCAGACTTCAAAAACAGAAGAGCAGTTGGTACTGTGTTGTTGCATTTGTTGACAAGTCAAGTGTATTCTCTTCAAATACCTCCACTTCTCACATAAGGATGAAAAAAATATGGAATTTCACCTTGGGGAGAAAAAGCTTCAACTTCACATGCCTGAGCTTGAATCAAGTCTGTTTTCTACTAGGGTTCTACAAATGTCTTATATATATCATTTAAGAAAGAGCATTGTAATGCCTCCTTTTTTTTTATCTAAAGAGCAACAGTTCATTTGAATCTTTACATAAAGTACAGCACATACCTATTACCTACAAAGGTGGGAAAGGTTACTTTTTCAGAGTTCAGGCTCCCTCTTTGCCATCTCCCATGGCATTACAAGCCACTGAAAGTTTAATGAAGAAAATTATAGTTTGCTAGACTATATAAAATAGCTGGATGCATTTATTTCTTCATAATAAAACCAAACGAGAGTAACATAAGGCATAAACAGTTTCTGCTCTACAAGACTTGCTTCTTTTTCTAGGGCTCTACATTGATCTTGCTACAAAGAAATCAGGAATTCAAGATTTATTTCTCACCACAGGAAATTAGTTGTTTGGAATAATACAATGCTGTGTATGCATCATAAATTCCCCAGGTTCCTAACATGTCGTGGTACACAGAAAGACACTGAGAAGTAAATTACGATATAGCCAATAAATAATACAGCTATCCAACCCACACATGCCACCCACTAAGGCAATGTAACACTGAAGGCATAAAAAGACTTCAGTGTAGACTGCCATGTTCCTTTCATGAAATATGCAGAAATACTGATACAGTATGATATTGCTATCCAACCATTTTAGAAAAATTTACCCAGATGTTCTATGTAATCAGCTGTATGTACCTCATTCAAATCGAATTCATCACCCACCTATAGTTCATTCTCAATTTTAGGCTTGTAGGATAAAAGCCTGTAGAAATCAGTGTAGAACAGAGGCAGCTTGTGGCTCTTGAGAAGCACTGGGAGCCCACAGAAAACCCAAAAACTCACCAACACATTTTCAAACTCGCTGGAAGTTGGAAGTCCCACTGCTTCGAAACTGGAGTCTAACTGGGAACTGCAGCAGTGCTGACGATGAGGATCATTTCACAATAAGATGTTGAACTTGAATCCCAAACTTACTGCAAATGCTTAACCGTCAACTACTAAGAAAGATACAATAGTATTTCTAGAGAGACAAGGTGCTGTTATTTTAGTATTACAGGCCAACAAAATAGATGAAAGTTTTAATTTAAAGGTCTGTGGGCTGATATTCTGCAATTTTATGTATAAATCAAGCCAGGTGACTTATTTCCGATAGCTATGAAAATAGTAAAATTGGTTTCAATGACCTCAGAGATATATATATATGCTTATTTGTGGTTGTGGCCCCAGGCAACCCTGAAATCAGCCATTCCATTAAGTCAGAAGTATGGCACACAGCCAAGCTCCTGTAAGAGTTAAAGGTCTTGCACATACTTTCTTTGTGTGTTTATTTGAATAGAATGATGACTTTGGGTTTTGGGCCACCCATCACTTACAGACCTCCCATAATATTTAAAGTAACTGTTCAGCTGAATCTTAGCATACACTAGTCAAGCCTTGGGATACTAGCTCTTTAAACAATATGTAAAAGCATCAAAAATTGAAGCAACAGGGAAAACAACTTCAAAAGAGAGTTTATCTGGAGATATTTTAATGTGTATTTCCCTCTACAGATGAGTCATGCAACATATTGGGTGCAGTTTAATTATAAAAATATGATAAAGAATCTAAATGTTGTTACAAAGCCAAAAGAAATACACTCTAAGAAACCCTTGTCCTATATCATAAAATAAGAAATAATGGTGACAATTATCAGAAAACAAAGAAAGTACTTCAGGTCACCATACTGAAAATACATTTAAATAAATAAATTACCCTCTTTTTCCCTTTCTTCTTCAAGGTCACAAAAAGAAGTTGTAACAGCTGACTCATATAATCAGGAATACCACAATGATGTGAAGACATTAGAAACAAATGCTTATTTGAACACTCAAAAATAACTGGCATTTCCCAGTAGTCTTAAGGACACCAGGCTACTAAGTAAATAAATAATCAGTTTCCCAATCAGAGCTCGAGAGCCACAAAAGTGATCATGAATAACATTTTCATTTAGAAGCTTCAAACTTTTACGTTTAGGGAAGTTTTCATAATACAAGAAAATATCAGCATATTCTATTTCTACCTGTACAGCCGGGCTCTCTCAAGACAAATTCAGAAGGAAAAAAATGCTATGCCTAACAATGAGCAGGGGAAAGTACAAGTCAAACTTGCTAGCATACATAACACAAAAGCTACACTTCTCTATTTTCTTGCCAATGGTACTGCTTTTTACCATAAAAGGTCTCTCTCAAAGCAGCAAGTGTTAAATTGATGAAGATAAAGAGAACAAAGCTTTTAGAACTTGCTAATAGTAGTCATCATAATCCAATCTGGAATTCATGGCCCCATCTCTATATTTTAGACTGTTAAACATTGAACAAAAGAAAGTAGCAAGCAAGATAATCTACAATAGGGACAAAATTTGGATGATTTTTTTCCTTGACCAGGTACCACAATAAAGGTTGGCAGGTAACAAATCCAGCAGCACCAGTTCCAGCCTGGCCAACTACCACTTTGTACAGTCAGAAAATTATACAAGTGTGCACATATGTACACTGTAATTTAGAAACTGCTGCTTTAGAAAGTTGATTCAGAGCTAATGTCTACATTTTTACATTAGACTCCTGCAACAGAAAATGGTACAAAATCTTGACTGCTCACTAAATGCCAAGGAAGGAATCCAGTGAACCTCTCAGCAATAAGTAATTAATACAACAGAATTATTATTCATTTGTAGAATTTCTTTAAGTGCTTATGTCTTTATGGCCTTAAATAGAGACGAAAGCATTGCCAAGAACAGCAGAAACTTTGAGTTCTGCCACTCCACCTTTCCTGGCACCCAAAATACTGCTAAAAGAACATAATGGTTGCTCTAAACTGAATTTCACACAGCTTGTATCATGAAATGGACTAAGTCAGAAAGTTGTTCAATAAACAGCGAAAAAAGGCTACATATCCAACCAGCTAGAAACTGTGATTTGAAAGTCTGCATCTGAACTAATTGTGAAAAGTAAAAGTGTATAGAAATACACAAAAAGGTTGAGGTTTTGTACAGAAATAAAACTTCTAATGGCCAGCTCAGCTTAACTGTTTAAAAAAAACCCAAACAAACCTTCAGTAAGGTGTTCACTACGTGAGGTAGAGGTAGTAGGTTATAGCAGCTTGTAGCATACCTGCCAGTTCATCATGTTCTCTTCTTGGACACAGCACAAAAACTAGTTTGCAGATACCTCACTCCGGTACAGCACCCCACTGTGCTGGCGACACAAGGCTTCCTTCCCACCAGGCATGTTTTGTCTTTGTGGAATTAACTTAAAGCCAGGAACAACAATCCACCCTTCCTCTTGGAATTTATTACATGGCTTCTTGCTGTCTGAAGGATGCTGATGTCTCTTCGATACATTTTTGTAATTTCTCAGAACTTATTTTAGAAGCTGTGTAATGACTTTTAAACTCAAGTTTCATGGTGATGTTTTTCAAGCTCAACTGATTAAAGCTTGTTTAATGGATATTGAAGAAAATATATTATTCACCTTAATGAGAACTTATGCAAATCACTGCCAGTGGCTTCTGCAGAAAACCTTTTCAATTAATTATAATAGTCTTTTTAGTTTTAGGCTTCTGGTTTTTTCCTATAAGGAAGTTATAAACATGGATTTATTTATATATTTTCAATTGTGGAAGATGTACAAACTCCTGTATAAATGGACTTTTAAATGCAGAGCCCTTTTCAACCCTGCCATTCAGATCAGGTCTAAGTATCTACTCCCAGATATCTGTGATCGTAAAGAAGACAAATAAAGTTGGTCATTGATGCTGATACAGACACAAATTACTCCTTGGCTTTAGGAGAGTGATTTTATAGGAAAAATAATTAAAGCATTCAAATATTGGCAAAAAAAACACCCTCAAACTCACAACATACAGAAAGATCTCTCTCCAAATCTAATATTGTATAAGTATCCTTCCTACATATTTCATGTGCATTTCAGTGGCTTGCCTACTTAGCATTAATATAAAAAAAAACTTATGTGGATAAGCTGTTCTTTGAATACAGCCAAAATACTCCAGTGGAGAAGTTGCAACAACTCAAAGAACAACACACTTACCAGTAATAATATTTGAACTAATTTTACAGGTATGGATTTACAGTTAAGAAGACTGTGCAAAGCTCTGTATTGCAGAGATAAAGAAGTCAGAGGTTATTATGAATAATTAGATCATATGCTAAGAAGCTCCTCTTATATAAGGATATCCTTATTGCAACTCATCTCCTAAAGCCAGGTGCTTTTAGCTCTTCTAAACAGCTACCTAGCATCACTTTGGTATTCATTTTACTAGCTAAGGCCAGGGTGGGAAAGTGGGACAAGATTTTTTTGTTACAGTCTTTCTAATTTTGGAGAACATCACAAGTGCAATGAATCTTGCATATCTGGACCAGGGCAGAACCCAGGCACTGCCTTGTTCCCACTCTCTAACCTGAACAGTGAAATTCCATTCCTGATCCCAGCACTAATTCTGAATCACTCAAACCTCATTTATTCTTTTCATCAAATTCATGATTGATTTGGGAGGAGAAGGAAAGACAAGATGGAAAGGGACCATGAGGTTGCTACCTAGAAGTACAACTCGGGGAAGCTGGTTTCTGTCTGCCCCTATTTCTCCTGAGGAGCCACTGGGTTCCAGCTGTACAACACCTGTGTTATGACAGCATCTCTCTTCAAAAGCAGTCTAACACATCTTACATTGTTCTTGGTCTTCTATTAGGGTTTCCCGTGCTGGAGCCCAACAGGGACAGAAATTGGGTAAAAATAAATGACTGCCTCAAGCAACTCAATCTACAAATTTACAGCTGCCCATTGATGACAACTCCCTTCATATCCCTTTTTCAGGCATGGCCTGTTTTCTGCTATGAAATGGAAGTTCCAATCCACCCTGATGGCTGTAATCATAGCTCCTATTCATAAAACAGGAGAATTGATAATTGGACATAGACATATTCCCTCATCTGTCACACTTGTTTAATCACATGTCATTTAACCAGAAATGAAAGTGTGTTTCCTCTTGGGAAAGCAAATGTGAAAATGACTGTTTGGTTCTAGGTTTATAGTCTTCTAATCCAGATCAATTGTGCTCACAAAAAAAAATAAAAATAAAAAAAATAAATTAAAATTACCACTCTCCAACTGTTAGCTCCCCAAAATCAACTAGGGATCTGCAAATCAAACTGTTCCCCTTTGAACCTTATATAGCCATGACTTAGGAGCAAAAATTTGGTGGGCTCACCAGCTGCAGTGACATTTTATATAATGCAACGCTAAACATTAAAGATCTCAACAAGTCATACATAGGAGTACATCTACTGTGCCCAGAACAGTAACAATCAAAATTAATGTACAGGACAACCATCACCCAAACAAACACACGGGCAAGGCTTTGGAGCTGCAAGCAGATTCATTAGAAATAAAAAGGCAAAGCAGAGTATTAAATAGCCACATAAGCAAGGTGAAATTCTATGCTTTTAAATTTGCAGGCAGAATTTGGAAGCTGGAACTTCATTAGCTATTCTCTTGGTGATGTATGAACCAGTTCAGCCTCCCATGACTGTACCTGTTCTGCAGGGCTTGATAGTAGAACTGACATAATAGCTAGAACCATAAAGACAGAGAACACCACTTTTCAACACCCTCAATAAAGTGACATGGTTTATTTTTTAAGCACCCACTTAGGCCTTTTGGAAGCATGGTTACAGTCACATAACAGAAATCATCTTTTGAACTTCAATATTCACTGCCAAGTGGATATTATGATGCAAATTCACTTCTTGTTTTGCCATCAGCACTGTAAGCTGACAACTACTTTCTAAGAGTAAAAGAGATCTTGTTTTACACAGAAATAACTTCAGTGCATCTGTTGAGGATTTTTATTTTTTTTAATCCAAATAACTAAAATAATCACCAATATCCTACTTCTGATTTCTAGGGAAAGGTACAAGAACTTAACAGCCACTACAAACTAGCATTCAGGAGAAAAAGTCCAACTAGGTTTCAGAGATCTTTAGCTCATGGGATAAAGCCATACGTATAAGTAAAAATTGAGGCATTCCAAGACAAATATTCCTGTAAATAATTTGTTTTATATGAATGATACTTTATTGGCTGATTTTCTTTTTTTAAGAATCATCTAGCCAAACAAATATCATCTAAGGGAAGATAATTACAGAAGCAGCAGGACTCCAACATTCAGTAACATTTTTCTATTACAAGTGATGCTTTCATGCACAACAACATTCAATACTATAATGGCACAAACTGGCTTTCAGCACTGTAATTTTGAGAATTACAGTTTCAGAGCCTCAAGTATTTTGCTGCTGTAAGATTTAAGATTTTTTCTGCTCTAAGTAGCCAAACCTTTTAACACTTCTGCAGTTCTACATCAGATTAGAAGACATTTCTCCCTCCTCCAGCTTTTTTTTTTTACTTGGCTTCTGTGTTCTCCCATTTCCATCTAAGAATGTAGGATTACTAAACCATACCAGAGGAAAAAATGTTAAAAAAATTCACACAGTAATTAATAAAGTTACTTTCCTCTACTAAAGAAATGAAATTTCAATACAAATCCATTAAGTTGTCCAAATATATGACAGTCCTTGTCAGAAACATCAACTCCATCCAATAAGTGCTTTTGATTTTTAATTTTTCTTTCAAATTCCTTACTTTTAAAAGAAAGTTTCCACCTCTCTTTTTCAGCTTTGATTACCCCACTGAGTGAAATTAGCTGGCCTAAAAAAAAAAGCCACACACATGCAGCCACAGACGCACATATTTCTTTTCCTGAGCATGATTTCCCCATTTAGCCATTCTGCATAAGGCCTTATGTTCTGATGGCTCTTATGAAGCTAAAGCTTGCTCTTAAAATGGGCAAAATTAACTGAAGTGGGGGAAGATGCCTTTATACCATTTTCCTCCCTTGAAAAACCATTCCAAAATAACTATGTATAAACTTCCTTTTAGTTAACAAACTGATGCTACACTTCATAGCTTTCCTGTGCACCTTTAGAAACAGAGGAGGAAGTGGCTGCAAAAGTCACAAATGAGCTTGGAAGGAAAAGAAATTATGTGTCGGAAAAAATCTTTCCCTCATAATTTACACAGTGACTTCCTCAGCCCAAGAGGTTGGAAATAAATCTAAACAAAAAGTACCCATATATTACTGCCTTTGATATTCACTATTATCACTCTGCTTTCCAGAGTTACCAGATACAACAACTTTTTAAATATTTGCAGGAAAAAGTCTTCATTTTAGAAAGAATATAGTTCAAGAAGAGTAAGGGCCTGACTAGTTCAAATTGAATGTTGGACAGAGCTACAAAAACAGAGGATTTCCCCCCCTCCCGCTGTTTTCCTTAACAGTAAAAAAGTAAAGACATTTTAGTATAATTAAAATAAATAGTATTTTTTCTTTGTTTTTTCTTTTTACTCTATTTTGTGCTCGTAGTGGGTTTATGGACAACTGAAGGTGGGAAGGTGGGGTTGGTTTGTTTTTAACAGATGCTATAATCTAGAAATTAATTTACAGGAAAACAATAGTTTTTTCCTTGTTGATAGTTGGAGCAAGTGACAGAGGTGCTGCCCTCCCTCACCAAGTGTTGACTTACGGTGCAGCATTGGCTTTGAGGAACATGACCCACTCTATTAAGCAAGTGATCAAAATTTTAAATGATCTGCCCTTTTGGATTCTCAGCTTTTAATAGTCTGGCTAAGAATTTCTTCATGCCAAATTCTGAAATCTTGCTCTGAAATGCAGATCAGAAAACTTTTAAATATGACTGTGATCTGCTGTGAATACGCACTCCTCTATTTTTCTCTAATGACATCAATAGGTCTATCATCAAGCATGTTGTTTTATGTTTTTTTAATGTACATATGAACTTCACACCTTCCAATGCCCCTCTCTAGGCACCACATTAAATATATTTGTGCAAAAAACAGTCAACATAATTTAGTGGGGGAAGCAAAGAAACATGGAACTGTTTCTTTCATACTACTGTCCCATTATGCCCAGGAGGGCCATGAGTCTTAAGAGCAAGAACAGTCATCTACTGTTCTGCATGAACAAAAGCTAGAGCTAGTGAATTAGGTTAACTAAATTAAACAGAATTTTAATTTAGAATGTCCTTGTTTCGTCACTTTGTTATACCCTTGTGGGGACATTCTCAGTACTGCTGATAGATATTTAGCTACCAGGTTTCTCAACTACAGTACTGTACAGGGGTGTTTTGAAAATTGTTAGTACAGTACTTTGAAAGTGTAAAATACTATGTAAATACTAAAGGCATTCAGTTAATGTTAATAAGAGTAGTTTAGCTAAATCCTGGTTCACCATACTGAATGTAAGCATTTTATATTTTTTAAAGTTCACAGACTGTCTATTAAAAGCCTGACAAACACTTAATAGGCACTGAATAGCACACTAAAAGCACTGACAGCCTCAGCTTGTTGTTTCTGTAATCAGTTTTAAATGAAGTCAACCCAGAGCAATCATCTCACAGGAACAGGAAGCCCACATGAAATCACAGTTCTGAAATGAGAGGGCAAAGAGACTGAGTGCCTTTTCTGCTGCCGTGACCCGAGAAGCCATAGAGGGCAATGAGATTGCTTTAACTACTCTGAACTTTGAATCATGTTGTAAAGGTCAACAATTATTAGCAGAGTAACAAAAGAAGAGCTAGCATCTTCATTACCCAAAAAATTCATTGCAGTAGAAAATGCAGTTCCTGTAACAGCTTCTCAATATCTTCTCCTTCCTCCCTACCCCCAGTCTCTGCAGAACATGATGTTTTGTTCTCATACTGCACTATAAAAATTTCTAGGTTCTAAACTGTGAAAAGCCACATGGAAAAAGCAATACATGGTGTTGCACCTACCCTGCTACACACAACCTATATAACAATTATTAATGTTAGAAATAGATTCCTTTATCCATAATGAAATCAAAAACAGAATTAAGTTTATCAACCTTGCTTTGAATGGTACAATTAGAGAAGAACATCACTTTTGGACAGCACTGCCAGTTCTTCAACAGAAGTAGTTTTGGTCAAAAGGACCAACGCTGTGTGTTACACACACTGTCACATCTTTTGTAAATGGCCCTCCCCCAGCCATGTTTCCCAACAGTGACAGGTTAAAAACCAACACTATACTCTGCACTATTTACACACGTGTTTTTTTTAACCCTTTAGCAGGACAGTTTATTCCATTCCAATATTAAATAGTCTCCATTAAAATCTACATGGTCTACTAAAACCACGTGAACCTACATAAGAGTAGGTACCTGAATGTAACTACTAGCTGGAGCAACAAGAGGAAGATTCATACTAATACCTGTGTAACAAAAAAGGCCTGAAAATTCTTTTGTTTTCCCTTGTTCTATACATGTATACAGAAGATAGAAGTATTACTGATCATCATCGCATTTTCTGTGCAGAGATCAGTACGTGTACTGGCAGTCTGCACAGAAACATACCTAAATGTAAACATCTCGCAGCTGGGCAACAACGAGCTTCATTGAACAAGGTGGTCTGAAGCTACACGAAACAGTTCACCTTTTCAAATCAGTGTTAAAAAAAAAATCATAACTTGTATATACATTCATAAGATCAGCAGGAAATTGGCACAATTCTCTTTGCTACCACTTCCAGACTACACAAATAGGCCCTTTACACCCTGCAGAAGTTGGAAACATTTTAGAGTTCAAATGTCTGGTACTACAGCAATGTCAAAGTTCGATACAACATGGATGAGAAAAAGGGTTCCTGGCATTCACAGTTCAATTAGGTCTCTAGTTCCAAATGTTTGGCTTCAACAGTAACATTAAAATACTCATGACTTCATTTCAGAACATCACTTCTGTTCTCAAGACTTTAGTAGCAACTTCCACCACTACTCAGTTTTATATTCATAAGAGGCAACAGTGCTCAGTCAGATATTGGTTTAGGGGCCCATACCTAAAAAGACATCTGAATACAGACTGAAGGCCTGCCATCACTATTCAAACAAGCCATGCACACTGTTCCAAATAGCAACACTATGCACCTGATTTCTACAGCCCAAATAAGTCCGCTATTTCTGATGGGTCGCATTTTATTGGCACCTTTAAGCCTCCAAGGTCTTCTCACATTTATGTCCAAATGATAGTCTGTCAAAAGGAACACTGTTAACTATAGCTAGGATAGAGGGCCAAAAATAGCAAATGACAGCACTGAATATAGCCAGATTCATTTTCAGAGTAAAATTTCCCTTAAAAAAGGATGAATAAAGTAAATTGCTAATCTAAGCAATTTGAAAATATGAAGTGAATACTGTATTCTGATGGCAATTAGACTACTAGAATACTATAGCTAGAATATTCCCCACAATACTGCATTACTCAATTACTTCCCACTGTCATTCCATACGCATACAATTAAAAAAGTAAAATACTTGAAAAATTAAAGATATTTGAACACAAAAAGCTAGCTGTTCACTGAGAAGGCTCTTCTTTCATGTTATTAAGCTAAAAATAAGTTCACTTTACAATGTCATTTTAAAAAATATTTTAAAATCTCTACAGAGTCCCTGCATTTTAATGCAATATTTTAATTATAATTTATTGAGTAATGCCACTGTTCTGACAGTAGCAATAGTTCAGTGCACCTGCCTCACGCTTTTTGCAAGGTCTGCCCCAAAGACACAAGTCAAAAAGCTTCAGACCCTTTTATTGAAACAATTTATCTATCTTCAGTCAATGCTTACTTCGCTCTCAGTCTCCTAAAAATATCAACAACAGGCACGGAATAAAGCAGCGAGCAACCAGAGGGGATAAATAGAACCCCTATGAGTTACAGACAGAAAGAACAATGTGGGCAATACTTTATCACACAACAGTACAGTATTCCTTCCTTCTTCTGTAATTTTTTTAAGACTATCGGGATTCTTGAAAGCAAGAACGAAATCGCAGGGTGAAAACTATAATAATTATAACAACAACATATAAAAAATTTACTATGAATCTTTCAGATATCTCATCAGAATGATATACCTAGGGGCAGACATGCTCACTTTGAATCATATTTTATTAATTAAGGTTCTGCGATGAACGGTGTAACTATTTAATTTGTTTTCAGTTCACTGCTTAAATAACGTGTGCTGTACATTTTGTCAAAGAGATGGGTAATAAGGTAGTTCCTTAATATCAGCTGATTGCTCCAGCTCTAGGTCACATTGAACCATCTGGAAAAGCAGGAAATTACGCTTCCATCTCTCAAAGACCAACAGAAACGTCACAGGTTGGAGAAGCTTTTGGAACTGGCTTTGCCAAACTTGTTCTCTCTGTGGTTTAATGAAACACAGCTTAGAGGAACGGTACTCATCAGTACTGTTTGCCACACCCACCCTAAGTAAAGGGGATGCAGCTCAAGCCTTAGTGGTGTCACATAATTCAGATTACCAGAATTTGAACGCCTACTGTAATCATTTAAATACATAGAGAAATTCTTCAGGGATCTAACTTTAAAAAAAATCTTGACCCATAACTCCTTGTCTAGAGGAAAGCAATAAAAAAAAAGTTAACTTGATGTAAAAATGAACATTACAAAGACTGTGAGGAGCTCAAATACTATAGCGATGCGAGTACACATACATTGCTAATAGAGAACTCAGTTTCAAGCAAAAGAAGTCAAATAAAAGCACTAATTTGCTTGACAAATGAAAATAACTATAAATAGTCCAACCTCCCCCCTTTTTCGCTTCTATGTATTTTTTTGGAAGACATTAATTTGATGGAATGGAGAGGAATTACATCACTAGTAGGAATTGTATGAGTAATATCGCTAAGACATTATACATTTTTCTCCAGCTGAAAAGAAAAATAGCGGCTCAGTATTTGGGCCTCCACCTGAGCTCTGCACTGAAGGCACTCATCACCATAGAGGATCCCATTTGGGAATTTTCTTTCTTCTATTATGGGTGGAAGGGAATAAAATTTTACTTATTACCTAAGCAAACATGTCATTCCTGAAAGAAAAATATTAGGTGTTAATACTTTCATTGAACAACCTTTCAGGGCAGAAAAATTGAAAAGATATGTAAAAGACCTTTCAATATTTAAGTGAAAGCACAGATCTGGCTCTTGCTTCACTCATGGAAATGGGATTTTGACAATGAACTACCTTCAGAAAAATCTGGATTTATCTGAATAGCCTAGCATATGAAAAATGAAAGATCAGCAATGAATCAGTTAGCTTTGCAAACAATCACATTTTATGATAAATTCTCCTTTCAAAGACTCCCTGTGTCCTGGTAGCACACGAAGTACGTTATAAGCTTTAAAAATATCACTATAATGCAGGAGTTGCTGCTCTGTGCTTACAGTTATGACCAATACAATAACAAAATATCAGTCAATATGCTACCCATGAATTTCTTCAAACTCTTGTTTCCTTAGATTTTTGGAAGTGGTTGCTACTGAGCATGTAAGTCCAGTGCCTGCCTGTATGTACACAAGCCATGTATGTACAGAAGAATTCTTTATTCACACATATACATCATATTTGTAAATACTGAACCGTACATTACTTAGAATACCAAAATGTCACCTTTATTGTTAGAAAAACAAATCTTTTTTGCCCCTTTCTGTGCCAACTGTCTGAAATGTTCATGTTTCATTGCTCACCTGAAATAACTTGAAGTCTGCAGTTATCAAGCCACTAACATTTTTATAGTAGCCCAAGTGAAGACACACATGGAAAATCTTTTTAAGCATGAAGACACCTGCATTTTTCATGATGATTGCCTGCAAAAAGCAGCAGATGGAGGAACGCAAAGGTTTTCCAGTCATCAAAATTAAATGTACTGAAAGCAATACAGAGTGAGTGCAGATAATGACCTATCCTAATGATCTACTGTAAGCAGAAGCTATCAGTACTAGCTCCCTTAATTTTTCTCAGTTTGAGCTAATCAGTTTGAATTATGCCTCCTTATTTCTCCTGAAAATTCCTGCTTTGTTTTCTTAAACTTTCTCTGAAGTCTATTCCCTACCTCTCTATTCAGACTATGAAACAAGTTGCAGCTCAGTACTTTCTGAATGAGCAAAGACATCTCTGTTCAATTCCCTCCCAGATTAGTTCTAAAGGACTTTTACCCAAATGATTTTATACAAAAGCAAATGTCTCTAGCTCTTAGAAGTTTGACATAAAAGTCTAACACATCATTCCATGGAAGCAGCATCCAGGGAAAAAGGCATCTATTCACACGACAAACATGCACTTATGCATGGGTTCACAACACAACGCATGCAAAGAGCTGTGAGGCTGTTCTGCCAAAGGCAAATCAGACCCTATGAAAGGGAATGCCTGTTTTATAAAGCTGGTACTGAGAATCTGTTTCTTATAACACATTTTCCAAAGCATAACAGAGCTCCTCTGTCCCTCCCGCATTTATGGACTATACACCAGCAGATCAGTGAAAGGTCACAGATCTGTGAATCAGCTATGTTTGATACGAGGCGGAAGCAAGGCTGTGTAGCCAGCGTATGAAACATTTGGACCACAGCAGGAGAGCATACAGCAAGGGCCAAAAGAGTAAGCTTATGCTGAGCACATAAGACATAACAGGTCTGTAAAAGTAATGACTTCCAGCCTTCAAGAAATACTCTGTGGCATTCCAAATCAATATAGCAGCAGCTCTTTTCCTCCCTGACCTATAAGATGTCATCCTCTAACAAATGACCCAGAGGACTATAGGGGTTTTTTAAATTTTATTATGAGAATGCAGAATTACTTTTTGGCTGGAAAGATGGGATGATTTAGGTGTGAATGAGCATATCCTATTGAAAACTTTCAGCAGAAACAAAAGTATGAAGCAAGTTTTACAGCGACAGCAAGTGAAAAACAGCAGACAAAGGCTTTGCAGAAAGCACGCCTGTCCTGAAAGCTTGTAACAGCTGAACAAATGGAGCTCTGTGCCGTCCCCCAACACACACACACCTCCTCAACTCAAGATAAGTCACCACTTACTTGAAGCCACACATGCCCAATTATCTTCCCTCAACAGACTGCCCAGATAATCGGAAAGACCTGCATGGCCACCCTTCCTTGCTAGCATGAAGCCACAAAAGATGAGGGAGGGAAAAGAGCAGGAACCATGACCCAAGTCTTAACTAAAAGAAGAGAGTGAGAGAAATAGATTTATTTGTAATTGTGACAAAGGAAGAACAAGAGCTAAAATCTCTGTCAGGCCTTAAGTAGTGTGAATGTGCCTATCCAGAAGGACATGGTGACCCAGGCTGATCATTAACGTGTTGCAGCTCAGCATCCACAGGCCCACAGGGATTGTCAACAGTACTTTTAGGTTCCTATCACAATGGGGAAGAAAACCTCTCACCACCCTCCTCTGGCTTACCTCTTAGGTCTTCTGAGGGAATGTTTGAGAGAATTGATGTTTACACCTAACATTCACATCTTCCATGCATATGTACCTAGCCGAATGACCCTCTTAAGCACCAGCTCTCCTACAAGGTGAGTCGCCTTCCTGACTGCCCTCATAGGATAAAGATGGTAGTCTGTCATCTCCGAATGCTGAGGAACAGCATTTCATTCCAGAAATAAAGGAAGGAATTTGATTTGCACTAACCTATCCCTTTGCTTATTTGGACAAATCTCTTCAGCACAAGGTCTTTCTCTCCTGTGTGAACACACTAGATACTACACAATGAAGCCTCTTCTCAGCTGGAACCCTTCACAACTCTAGAGCAAGTACAAGTGACAGAAGACCCACCAACTCTATTTCTTCTTAGCTAGTGAGAAGGTTGGATGTTTTCAACTGGAATGTGGTACCTCACCTGAGAGGAAGTAAGGGAGGTTGACAAGGAACAGCTTCAAGCTTTAAAGGAACTTGTTCTTTATGGAAAAGAACAGCTATGTATCTCTGCCCATCTAACTGCTCATGTAGCAGATCAAGATGAAAAGCAGCAGCACGCATTATCAATCAAAGCAGTCTGCTATGAATTGCTTACTTTGTTACCTTCGACACTCTAAGTAAGTGATATTACCTAAGTATTTCCCAAAGGAACAGTCTCTATGAAGAATTAAGGAAATTAAGCCAAAAGACAAGGTCTTCATCTTCCTAGAAGCCTTCTGACATTGAAATTTATTATCAGGTTATCGATAGCATTAGACATCCTCCTCTTCAAAGCTATTCTCCCCACACTCTTCAAGGAGAAATCCGTCATAGTATTTAGTATACAATCATTTTAATTCTGCTTTTGAAGTAGTTTTCTAAATAAAAGCAAGTTTTGAGTGATCCACACACTTGTATCCCTGTATATACCCATGTAATTAGCACAACACCACACTTAAATACTGAAACATAAGGATATATTGAAGTAGACCAGCACATGATCATGCTGCAGCTAATCTTGACGTTTGATCTACGTTAATTTTTTCTGACTCAGAAAAATTTATTATCTAAATAACACCAGTTGAGAAAATAAAGTATGTAACACATGCATCATGCTTTAAAATACCCATGGCTTTCCCCAAAATAATCCAAATTTCTAAATATTAAACCAGTAGGAAGCTTGCATATGGCAACCTTCAGTCTATGCATGCACACAAATCCTATGACAACAGAAGTCTTGCCCATGATCTCTGAAGTACCACTGTGGCAGGTGTCATTACAAATATTTTTTTTTAAACAAAGCTTGCATTATATTAGACTGAAGACAGAATTTTGATGGGTTTGAATTTAAAGTGACAGTGGCAACCCTGAAATGTTTTAGACAAAGATAAACCCAGCATTGCTTTCCTACACACCAGTTACAACACTTGCTACATCTGCTGCTAAACAAAAAGCTTTTATTTTTATGAATTGCAACTCGGCTAAAACAAAAAAAACAGCCTACTTAGCTCTCACATTTAGAGAATCAGAAGCAAGTGTGAAACAGGGCAATGAATGCAAACTAAAAAATAGCAGCTCTGACTGCTGAAAGACATGAAAAGCAGATAAGGTAAATTGGAAGCAAAATACCACACAAGAGAAATACTACATAAAGGAAACACTGTAATAACACTGCATTAAAAAAACCCAAACTGTTCTATAGTTTCTAATATGCTGAATTAAGTATGGTATATAGGAAGAAGGAGGCTCTATTATTCAGAAAGAATAAAATCCTGTAAATTACCTTTAGGGTGCAATTTCAGTCTTATTTCAGGTAACTAAATGTATATGCTGTACAAAAAAAGGTAACTGGAAAAAAAAACTTAGTCTATGCAGATATAATTTTATTTTCTTTGCTAGTAGGCATAAGAAAAAATGGACACCAATGCTATACACTCACTAGAAAATAACTAGTTGCATCATTCGTTACCACACACCATCAACTTGAATTATGATTTTCTGCTTAGCCTCTTTTATTGAAGGGTAAGATGTAGCATACTTAAAAGTGAAAAATAACTGGATGTTGAGGACCATGAGGTTGAATCTACACGGAGATATAAAGCATTTTGATGAGCATTACAGGGATGAAAAGAAGCACAGCCCTTATAAGAGAAATATTGCCTCTCTCCACTGTTAGAACTCTTTGGGAGAGTTAAGAAAACAGCAGATAAGGAAGAAGCATTGACTGTAGGTTACATGTCCTACATCAGAGGCTGTTTAAAAAAAAATTAAAAAAAATAAAAAATAAATTAAAAAATAACAAATTAAAAAAAAATAAAAAACCACAATCCACAACCTTGGTAACCACAGAATGAGTAGTAAAGTCCTGTCATAGCCTAAAAGCTGGCCAACAGGTAGAAAGCAAAGGACTATTAATAAATGGCCAACTCTCAGCATAGAAAGTAGTTAACAGTGGAGTGCCCTGGGGAGCCATGCTGAGACTTATATTGTTCCATGTATTTATTAATGACCTAGAGGAGAGGAAAAAATGCTGATGCCAGGAAATTATGTAGGTTAGCCAAGATGAAACAATACTGTGAGAAGCTCCCAAGCAGCCTAGCAAAGCTAAATTGGAGGTAAGCCTTCCTGCATATTTAAATAAACTACATGTACCTTCATGAAGGACAAATTGCCTGTACATTCCTACACTTACAGTTTCTCAAAAAATCTGTTTGCTACCATGTCTAGTGCAAGTAAGATGGTGAGTCTTCTCATTTTAATTTGTATAAATTAGGAGTAACCATTTATGTTGGTGAAAATTCTGATATAAAAATTAAACAAAAGGAGAATCAGATCTTCCAGTACTTTAAAACGGAGCTAAATTCAAGAAAGATCTAGAAAGCACCTCTGCTGTTCCTTATATTTATGAATTATTGAAAAACAGGAGCAGGGAAAGAGGGCAGTAACAGTGAAAATGAAATCACAAAGTTTGCTCGTTTTAATCCAATAGTAAAAATGAATGCCAACTTTGAAGAGTTGCAGAAAACCCTCATGATATTTTGCAATCAGGCAATGAATTATATGACTAAATTCAATATTAGTAAATCCTAATATATCTTACAGATGTCTATGTAGTCAAGCAGAGCATATCCCGAGTATTCTTTTGTAGAGAGCAGTGGACTTTGACTTAGCTATTGCCCATGAAGAAAAAAAAAAAAAATAAAATAAATAAAAAAATAAAAAAGCAGGAGTTATAAGATATTCATAAACCTGAGTTTTAATGTTCATTTATTTTTATGTTCAAGTAGAATATAAAGATATTTTTCCACAAAATATCATTACCTCATAATATATACTTACGGGTGCACCCATTCATTCAATCATTCACTTATTTCGACACCTCTTGCTCGGGTTTGTTTTCCTTTTCTTAAAAAGGGAACTAGAAATCGTACAGATAGGAAAAAGATGAACATATTCCATACATGCAGCAGCTAAACAGACTGAGATCCTTCAAATTGGAAAAAAACCAAACAGCACAAAAAAAGCCACAGTACAGAAATGCATAAATATTCAATAGTATGTAGGAAGTGAAATAGAAAGTAAGGTTTTTGCTTTACTGTTTAACACATGCTCTAATGGGTATTCAGTGAAGATCCAAAATGCAGATTTTTGGTATTAAGGTTCCAGGCAAGTATCACTATGTTTCTCCTCTACTCTCATACACACTTCTACCTACTTGCTATTCACTCCTGTGAACAAAATAGTAAAATAGATGGATAAGAAATTTGATCTAGTATGACCATTCATACATTCTTATTAGGAAAAAAAAAGTTAGAAGAAAGGGTCAAAGAATGCTGGGAAAATTATTAAAGAAATGAGAGCTTGGGGCTTAGAATTTGTATGAGCCAGCATTAAAAAAAACTATAAACTGTCACTTACAATAGACTTCCTGGCTTTAAAGTACTATAATATGAAAATCAGTGTCAACATGGGAAGTGTTTAAAAGTCAAATGTTGCTGATAATCATCATCACAGAACTTACTCACTTTAACCTAAAAGGCTTATTCATAATTTTAAACACAGCCATACAAAAGGCATCACAAGCGACAACATGAAGTCACAGACACTGTAGCAAAAGATGTACACCTAGAAATTTAGTATTAAAGAAAAGGTTCTGTTACACCTCAAATTTGACTCTTCTTTGCCTTGCAACATGCAGTCATTTATACCAATAGCAGAAGTGTCAGCAGAAAAGCCAACAGAGAATTTCTAAAATACCACCAAATTAGAATGTAGTGGTTAATACCTACTCTGCAACAGCCTGAATAGCTGCAGAGTAATTGAGTATTAAGATCTGATTTACTGTGAGAAAAAGAGGATGGAAAACGCCCAATTATTTAATGACCTTTTCCAACCTCACTTCACTGGAGAAAAACATAAATAAATAAAACATTTAGAATGCAGCAGGAGTAATGAAACAATGCTCTGACACAAAACTAGTGAGGGGAAGAGAGTTCTCTAATTTGGAATTAAAAAAAATTTTTTCTTAGTAGAAGCAAGAAAGCGGAGTAGGGAGAATTAACTCTTGGAGGATATTGACTCAAACAGTTTAGCAAGACTACAAAACATTAGCAACATAGATAAGAAAAACATCCACAGTTATGGTAAAATAAAATTACAAAGGCTATCAGTACTCAGGTTACTTTTTTTTTTTTTTTTAAACAACCTCTAGGTAGCCTAACTTTGTATTTAGCTCATAAAACCCAAGATTTTCACACCAGTCTATACATAGCTCTGCTCACTTTTAGGGGAAAAAATATTTCAGTACATTTTACACCTCAGTAGAACATAACATTTTTAAACTAACTATTAAGCTAGCCCTTACATCAAATGGCATCAGCATACTAGTTTTAAAGTCAACATTAAAAAGTATTTTATGTTTTATAAAAACATTACGGTAATTCAGAGTTCAGAGTTCAGAGAGTCACGGCTTCTAAGCAGAGGAGTCTAGCTCTGCTTTTTTCTTTCACAGAGTGAAAATGAAGCTGTTTGGAAGATATCTGTAAAGGAAGATATCTGTAAACCAAAGAGTGATGAAGGGGTGAAAAGCTCCATGCTGCTCTAGGTAGAGGAAAGCAGTGCTGTGATTAAAAACACCTGAAGAGACCTTATGTGTCATGACATTCTTCTATATTACAGTTTTTCCTCTTGTTCACTTAATAATACGATATCTTATAACTATAGTCACAGACAAGGTACATGCCAAGTACATCAGCCAAAGTACTCTTTCTTAAAAACAATCGGACAAAGTTTCCTGTTTAAGAGCAATTTGGGGCTGTGATAGGATCACAGAAACCTCAGCAGTAATCACTCACAGCAAAGATACTCGAAACAAAACATACACATGTGAAATCTATGTTCCTACATTACAAACCACAGATACAGGCACTAAAAAGCTTTTACTTCTATAATTTTTTTTCTATGTAGCAATTTTTCAATCTGATGAACAAACAAGATGACTCAAGACCAGGAGATTTTTTTCATCTTGTTGGCAATCCACTTATAGTACTTCTCTAAATATTCAAATGTATCAACAAACTTCTAACACAATAATAATCATCCTTAGTCTGCTGCATTCTAGGTTGCTATTTGCAGTTTTTAAAAATATTCATCAAGAAATGAAATTTTCCATCTTAGCTGACTGGACCTTTTCACATTGACTAATCAGTTCCAAATAATAAGGCCCACAGCTCCTAATCAAAAAGGGACTGTGCACAGTCCTCTTTGGTCACAAACTTCACTCCAAAAAAGCACTGATGTCTCACTAAGAAAAATGTCAGGAAGTAAAATTGAATATTTTGAAAGTTTTTGCAGACTGTATTTCCATGGCCTAGTAAACTTGACACACCTGTAAATATGTACAGAAAACTCAGTTTCAGCTGGTTTTGACTAGAAGTAATTTGGAATTCTTCATTTAATGAATACATAATGCAATCTTCAAGATAGCAGAAACTATTTTATTATTTTTTTGCCTTTCCTAAGTAGTAGCTTGGATATTAAAAACATTTCTCAATTTATAATGGACTAATAAGAAAACTTTATCCCATCATCCTAATACTGACCATGAACAATAAAACAAAAAATAAACAAAAAACCCACAGGAAAAAAAGCATCTGTACTTTCTGAACAACGCCACCATCAAGCTTCCTCAAATTATTATGAAATTATGACACAATGCAAAAGCCAGAGAACCACAAACACAAGTTTTAGCTCATATGATTTCCAAGCCATCCTAGCTATCTCAGGACATACTTGTAAAAGACGATACTTATCTTACTGAGATGGACTTGGGCAAGCTCATTTTCTATCAAAGTATTTGACAATATATTTATGGGATGGCCTTGTGAATTGGTGCAACATAACAACTTTATAGTAATTATTCAGAAACCAAAAATTCTATCAGCAAGATTCATAGTTTTAACCAAGTCCTCCACAAACAAACAAAAAAGAATAGAAACAGATCTTTGAGGGTAATTTATACATTGATTTTGGCTCTATTCACCCAGTTGCTCCCAAATGTTCAAGTTATTCCGTGAAGCCCTGACACCAAACGCCTATCAATTCCTCTGTACTACTTTTAGGAGGAATGGAACGGCAGCCCAGCAGACAAAACGTCTTGCACTATTTGAATCTCTAATATAATAGTTCTTTATCTAGCACTCTCAATGTTTTGAATTAACAGCTACATTTAAAAGAATTAAAACAGAATTTGATTGTGGACAGGCATAACACCAGTGTACTCCTTTATGAATATGTTATCTAGCTAGTTGGAGAGCACACCAATGCTAAAGTGTTTGGGCACTTGGTATCTTAACCTCATCACTTAATAACTACATAATGTGTCTTGTATAGTAAATGCTCAGAGTGCAGGCAGTTAGGGCAACTGGGAAAATGCATTGCATCACGCTGTTTTGGACCACCAAGGAGGTCATTGGACAAGATCCTGTTTTCAGGAGGACAGGACTGAAAACAGTTCTCTAATTAGCATCAGACAGGCACAAGCTTGAGCAGAAAGACAAGGGTCAACAGACTGAAGAGCAGGTCAAGCTACCGAAGCTCTATAGGACAATACACAAGCTACAGGGCAGCAAAGCTTCTAATCTGTGTAGACAATAAGCTATGCTAAACTCTTTAAACCCTCCTCCTCTTTCTCACTCCCTCCCTCTTCCAAAGAAGGAGAACAAAATTAAATGTCTCTGTTGTCAGTGTGACATGATCGCTAATTAGCAGTTACAATTTTCTGAATAAACACAAATAAACAGAGGCCAAGTCCACATCACTTGCAGCCAAAAATGTTTATGTTGTATATAAGGGCTCAATTAGCCAAGCATTAAGACAGCACAAATATTCCCTCACGAAATTTCACGCTTCCCCTCCTACAGAGGACGGAAAATATACAGAAGCATTCCTGGGAGAGAATCAATTGGAACTATTCAGCCACTCTAATTTGTTACAAAGATTGACACCTAAAAAAACAAAAACAAAAAAAGCAGTAATTAAAGATCAGGTTTGTTTCTCAAAACGAAAATTATTATTGATTTTTGCTCCAGAGTAAATGCTCCACATCCCTGAAAGGATTCTCCAGTGAGATTACAAACTTCAAACTTTAGATGTCTACCTTTGAGAAATAAGCGTTCATCTGATCATTTTAGACATCAGCTCTAAGTGAGTCATGTTCAAGGTGTCTACTTTCTTCCAAGTGAGCCTAGAATACTATCTTAGACATGAACATATATACTGGACCTCCGTTGGTGGTGGATTTCTTTTTCATTCTCAAATTAAATGAGTGGGGTAAAGACACCACTGCCTTGTTAGGATGTTACAAACAGAGCATTGTATAAACTTCACATATTCCTTAAACTTTGATGAGATGTTTGTCCTTTTTCAACTAGGTCAAATTTCCCAATGGAAAAGAAAAAAAAAAAAGGTGGGGGGAGGAAGGTAGATCCTGAGAGAACCAAATTTATCCGCAGCTGCTTTGCTCGGGGACTGAGTTGTCAGCAGCTTGCGAGACTGTCGCTTCTCATGGCTTCCCTGGCATCATGTCAAACTACTCTAAGCCCAACAGGCCAAACCTCAATATAATACACAGCACAGGCAGAAAAATGGCAATGGGAAATGAGTGTACACTGGGGAAATTTGGAGGGCAAGAACCAGGCTTACAGATAGGCAAGAACAAGGGAGCTGAGGCAGTTTGAGACCAAGGGGAGAGCTGATCCAGTGAAGTGCAGTGGAATGCAGGGCAGAAGAAAACAATGGTGGATGGGAAACCAAGTGACATCCAAAAGGGTTTATGAGTCCTGTGCAATTCAGTGCTTTATCTCTATTATTATAAAACATTTCAGAATAAAAATCATCATCCATGGAGAAAACAGAGAAAGAAAACACTTCCCAGGACCCGAATCTTCCTAATCAGTTAAGGAACTTTCTGGAAATTCAATGACTAAATAGTAACCTAACATGTACTTACTTTATTTAAGGAAGTATACATTGCATTGCTAGTCCTATAAGCTACACATTTATAAACAAATGGGAAAACATGATTTTACTTTAAAAGGAATAAAAGGGATCATTTAAAAAAATATTCCAACATTGTTGGAGGCTTCAGGAAGTATTCATCAGCATGTTTTAAAAGTATCCAAGTGACTAAATGATGAGACTCCTGAAAATATAACGAGCGCACTAATAAGTGGTTCTACTGTTCCAAAGACAGTAGAAGGATACATATGAACGGAGCTACAGCCAAGTGACCAAGAGGCACAGGCCAAAACGCTGATAATTCTAAACCTCTGAATTCACAACAGGAGGGAAACCTTCAGAAAATGAAAGACAGACTTTCTTTTTTTTTAAGAGTCAAAATCTTAAGTCATCATTCAAGCAAAATGAGCATCAAAGAGGAATTGCAGACAACAAAGTCAATAAAAGACCTGACTAAATATTCTAGGCTTCAGAATACATCAAAACCTAAAAATTTAGGGCAACAGGTGTTCCAGAATAATATCGGTCAGAACAGCAGTTCAGCATGTTAAAATAAATCAGTTCTTTCATATTTGAGTGTTATTTACAGATAGACGAATTGGAAAGGGAAAAACCTTGCCAAACAGAACAACACAATGGGGCCTCTTCTAAAACAACACCTGTACATTAACCATTTATTAACTGGCATATTTCATATATTACTTGTTCAAACTACAATAAATGCTGTAGAGATTGTAACATTTAAATGCAGATCTACATTCCTATTGGTTCAGGTTAAGAATTTAAGAAATTCCTCATAGTCTATCTAAGAGTGATTAGTAATACAGTAAATTGAATCTTTCAGGAAGTTTTCTCCTAAGAAGGAGGGAAAAAACCAACTTACTTTCACAGTACTCTATATGCCTAATACATCCCATATGTATGATGTTAAACATGCATTCAGTCCTCATCTCATAGATAAGAATTATGAAAAAAACAAATGTCACTAGAAGTTCAGATTTTGGAGCACATTCTTTTCTCTTGAAAAACAAAGTAGGTTTTTCAAATGCAATTTGTTTTTAATAGCCTCTCCTGAAGGAGCAGTTTTGAATGTAATGGGGCAAAAAGATGTGTTTTTCTGATTACTTATGTCTAACATCATACTATTCTGCTGTAAAGGATGGAGGAGAATTTAAACTTCAGGGAAAGTCCATCTAAGTTCCCTTTTCAAGATCTACCATTAAAGTCAGAGTAGTTATTTTGAAACTTCAGGAGAGACTTACCTTCACAAATCTTTAGACTGGAAAGTTAAGTAAAATTCATTGGGGGAGGACAGAAAATGGAAGTGGCAATTAATTAAAACTTTGTCTATAATAAGTACCAAGTTCTGTTAAATATTCAAATCAAAGAAATTAAGGCGCAAACATAACAGCAGAATATCCACTCTGTGGTTGCAGAAATTCATCAGCACATTTCAAAATAGTCCTTTGGGACTGATTGAAAAAGTAGACCATCAATTTTAAAATTGACTTCAGAAACAAGCTTATCAATATCAAGGAAAACAAATTTTCTTCATTTTCTTTATAATGTTTTTTCCTATTTTCTCTTAGCTGACATAAGTAGTGACCACCTTTATAATTAACTGTAATTTATAAACCTACAAACTTGCTCTATTTTTGTTTGAGAATTCAGTCGCTTACACCACACCTCCATAGCACTACATTAAAATTCTGATCTGCAATTCTATCTTTAGAAATTTTACACATTTAGACATATTCAAACAAATGCATTATTTTGTGCTGAGCTAAAGTTTCACTACACAGCACCTGCATTTAACACATCTAATAACTCCAAACTTCAGTATTCTAGAAAAAAGGCATTTGTTGAATAAATATTTTGAGATAATATACTCAAGACCCCAGTGCAATTCATTTATTTGAGAGGGATCCATTTAGGTCAGGTCTTTCCTCCAGCTAGGAGATTCCTCATCTAATAACACTAAACAGAAAGCAAAAAAAAGATAGTATTTTAAATTATACTAAAAAAATGTATTTGCAATATTATTGCACAGTTTGCAAGGGCATAATTCAGACAAGTGTTCAAAATGTTGCTAAACCAGCTTTGATCACTTTGGTTTTCATACACAAAAATCATAGACAGGATCATACCCCAACTTCTCTAACAACAGCTTGATCCATTAAGGCCATTCCTCACTGACTTCAGCGTAGAAAAGTTCTGAAGCACCAAAAAATGTGGCCAAAATTATTCCACACCTGTAGAGTTACAGGATTCCTGCCTTTTTAAAGAAATGAAAAATACGGATTTGTTCATCTCCTTTTCCTTCCCCCCTTCCCAAACGAGACAGTTTAATCGTGACCTGGCACATCACAACCAGCTGGAATTTGCTGCTATTCCCAGCACTGATCAATCAGGACCTCGAAGTTAGATGGATGCAGTAAGGCCCAGAAGATTTTAAAGTACAGGCTTCAGTTCATGCAGAGCTGGCAATGGTTTTGTTCCCTCCTATTGTTCAGCAATCCACGGAGAGTTCTTACAGATGCTGAAAGTTATACTACAGTGAAACCAAACCTTTAAAAGAGCAAAAACAGAATGTGATTGAATGAAGCTGCAAACCAGAGTGAAGACAGCCTTTAGCAAGATTCTTTACAAAGGAAAAACAGGCTTGGTATTTTACAATGACATAAAAAACCCTGCACAAGTTTGAGGTTTTTATTCTAAAAGACTTCATGAATCTAGATAGGAGCCTGCTTTGCACAAGCTAGTCGAATATCAGTTGAATATCATAGCATTTCTTCACCCCTCAACCTGCCAGTTTGCTGACTGCCAATATCAAAAGTTCTTCTGAAACATAGCTCTAGTTGAAAATACAATAATTCAAATGACCATTTACTGTAAAAGTAGCCTTTCTTTCAGAGAAGTCACATACTGTAATAGGCACCTACACTGTCGTATACAAGCCTATTTCGTTAGGATGTTGACATATTAAGGTAAGGGGGAAAGACATAAGTAGGTGCTATTTTATCAGAATATTTGCCTGACTGTGCTTTTTAAGCTATTCTGACACTATCTTCATCAGGGTATTCACACTGATTGTTAGGTACTTCCATATTTAATTCTGGAAGTCACCAGTGGAGTTCTGTAGCTGAATTTACAAGCACGATGCAATTTAATGAATTCTTTACTCCCTCATGCCAAGCAAATTGTGACTAAGGGCCTGGGACAGATCAAGACACAGTAAAGGCAGGTGCTGCATAAGCATGAGAACTTTGCCAATATGCCTCACTCCTGGTCTATGATTACTCTTCAGTTCCAGCACTGAGCCTCCGTGGAAGACAGGTTGCCAATGCTTTCATAATGTGTGATGTTTCTCTGATGTGGACAAATGTCCTTCAGGGAACAGGATGAATCCCATGAACTCTGTCTCACTTGCCAGACACACCAGAATGCACATGTAAGAATAAGTAAATAATAATAATTTAAAAGGCAGCTGTTCAATGTTAAAAACTATAATAACAAGAATATTTCTTCTCCTTCTCCTCTGCACCACTCTGGAAACCAGAAAGCCACCAAACGGGATGGAGCAGAAAGGTATTCCCTCTTCTCACACTTTCTTTTTAACTACTCAAACAGCTTCTAGCCAGTAAGTGTACAGGAACCTAAACCACTCATCATCAGAAGTAAAAAAAAATATTCTACACTTCAAAGAGAACACAAGCCATTAATATAAAACAATAATAACATAATCACAGAATCCTAGGGGTTGGAAGGGACCTCAAAAGATCATGTAGTCCAACCCCCCTGCCAGAGCAGGGTCACCTAGAGTACATCACACAGGAACGCATCCAGGCGGGTTTTGAATGTCTCCAGCGAAGGAGACTCCACAACCTCTCTGGGCAGCCTGTTCCAGTGCTCTGTCACTCTCACAGTGAAAAAGTTTTTCCTGATATTTACATGGAACCTCCT
>VZRW01011852.1:157607-218389 GCA_013398125.1 Aegotheles bennettii | reverse complement strand
ATAGTGCCAAGAACAAGTTGTTCCATCACCTTTCCAGGGATGGAGGTGAGGCTGACGGGTCTATAGTTACCTGGGTCCTCCTTCTTGCCCTTCTTGTAGACTGGAGTGACATTTGCTATCCTCCAGTCCTCAGGCACCTCTCCTGTTGCCCATGACTTACCGAAGATGATGGAGAGTGGCTTAGCAATGACCTCTGCCAGCTCCCTCAGCACCCTTGGGTGCATTCCATCCGGACCCATCGATTTATGGATGTCCAGATTGCTCAACTGATCCCTAACCCAATCCTCATCTACCAAGGCAAACTCCTCCTTTATCCTCACATCTTCTGGGGCTATAGAGATCAGGGGCTCCCGGGGAAAGCCTGCAGGAGTAAAGACAGAGGCAAAGAAGGCATTCAGCATGCCTCTATACTTCAGAGAAAGGATTGCAATCCAGTCCCAGAGTCAGATATGGTTATGAATATTAAAAATCTGTTTCTCAGATAATCACAAGGGGAGCAAACAAGCACTCCAACAGCTGTCAGCATTCACATCTGTCCCCGCAAGAAGAGACTGGTGTTCCACAGAAAATGTTGCATGTCACTATTTTTGCCCACAGCTGGGGGAAATACACATTACTCCCCACCTTTTCAATCCTGATACCACATGGCTTTCTACTTTAAGCTATTACGCAGTTCCAACATAAGCACTGTCTTAAGCACTTCAGTTGCTAAAAAACTTCAGTTGGGTTTAAAGAGAAAATAAATACATGAGAGAAAACTCTTGTTGAGGCTCCTGAAAAAAAGGAAATTTTGTTTCACTTAGGAGGAATTATCAAAATACAAAAATTTTTGAGTCTCACATGCCAAGGTGTACTAGTGAGACTGTTGCTTGGCATCCTCATGACCAGATAAAAGATTTCCCTTTCTTCCTGCTCTACTTCTTGGGTATATAATGGGTATATTACAAAGAGAAGCTTTTTTTAGCTTCCTGGGAGATCCATGCCTCAAAACTGGAAATAGGGATACAACTGAAATATTGAAGACTTGGGCCATTCTGTCAGGCTCTTCTCCTACATCTGATAAACTCTGTCCTTTCCAGCATCTCTTAGGAGGCTTACATGCCCCACTGACATCTGAAGATCCCTTACATGGGTAGTTCCAGGAAGAACTCTCTCAGGTTTTACTCAGACTCTGTCATCTTAGCACAGGGAGAGAACTGATCATTTTCAGCTTTCCCTTCTCTTAAGTGAAAGCATAGTTTCAGTAAATTTGGGCAAACATTACTCTCTCCTCGTTCTCAGAATTGACACACTACACCAACGGCAGGGCAATATATAGCTTCAGTTATATGATGCTTTCTAAACTTAGAATCATAACTTCTATGGATCAACCCAAGAGAGAAGAAAAATCAGTAATCATTTGGATATTAAAAAAAGTCCCCACAAAGTTTTAGTATGTTAGCATCAATTTTCCTTAGCTCACATTCCCCAGAATGCCACTTGGGACAGAAAAAAAAAAAAAAAAAAATGAGAACATTAGTTGCTCCTGACATCACTGAGCAAGTAAGATGTAGTAACTATCAATACAGAATGATAAATGTTTTCAGTAATACATCATGAGACATACACATAAAAAGATTACAGATGTTTTATTTTTGGAATATGGACTTCTTGATAAACATTGGAGTTTGGTTCATATTTTCCAAGCAAATTCTTACATTGTACAACACCCGAGCTAGGAATAGCAAGTAAGCAAAAGGCAGCAAGGAGCATGTCCAATGATACTGTGAAAGCTGGCAATATTATAGGTAACTTAACACAGCTAAGAGACTATTGACCACACAGAACTAATATGCGTATTAAGTCGTGCCAAAACACTGTCAAACTTGCAAGTGCTGAAGTGCTAGAGGTGAGGCAAAAAGCAAGAACAAGCTATCAGTTGATTAAAAGTTAAAGCCATTGCTGCATAAGCTGCTCTGGAGAGAAGGCAGGGGCTCAACTTTTAAGAACAGCTTGAAAAGCACTCCACTGCTAAAGAAAAAAATAGTAAATCAACAATTAGAATTTGGAAACACTTAATTCCCCTGTGCAATTGGCAGGTGGCATGACATCTAGAGGAAAAAAATAGTATTTAATTTGTATTAACATGTTTCTCTTAGTTAAATTTTCCCCAGAGGTCTACACAGAAGAAATAGCACACAACATTCAGTTAATGAAGAGCACTCAAAATTATGAGAGGCAAACAAGCTGGAGGTGAATCACATTTTGAGTGCTTCTCTTGAAAATGTTTCCTCTAATCTCAGGTAAAGTAGTTAGTCCTCACCTTTCTTCCATTCAGTAGGCAGGAGGAACAAGAATATGCCTACAGCAAAAGTAGAGCTGTACAAGAAAGCAACAGTGTTAACTCTGAAGTGGCAGAGCTGCCTGGATCTGTTCTTGACTTCTATTGCAGTAACAGCATCGACACAAGGTGCCAGGATTCATTCTCTGGGGTAAGTGGTTTGAATCAAGCTCTGATTAAAGTTGAAACAAATCTGTTGGCCACTGCTCAGGCACTATAAAACAACATGTTCCATACCACAAAACCACCAAACATTTCTGCAAGAGCCAGCAGCATATGAGACCCACCAGTATGAATCACATTGATGACAAACGTTAAGCCACTGGCATTCTGTTGGACACTAAGGTTATCTGTTATTTTGGGAGCAAAATAACAGTAAAAGCATATAAATAAGGCAATAGATGAAGGATACTGATGATCATGATGTGCAACATTACCCTGAATGGTTTCTTCTTTACATTATGAATTATCCTTACTCTTCAAGTACCCCTAGTAACAGAGACAGCTCTGCTTCTGGCACACGTGCACAATCCCCACATGCAACGGTTCATAGCACATCACGCTGCAAGCATGCCTTGTAACACATTGAAGCCTCTCCAATAGCTTGTTAAATATTACACAGTTCTGCCCATTTCACCCATATAGCTACTAAGAACAAAATATGTTTGAATTTGCTATGTTTCTGTAACTGTTCATGCAATAAATATGCACATCAAATCCATAATAAGTGGAAAAAAAAACCAAAACAAACAAACACCAAAACCACTTTTAAATGAAAAGAGGACAATTTTGTAGATTTTGTTGAAAATACAACTTTACGTGGTTCTAGAAGCTGAAACATTTCACTGCTCCCTAGAACAACTCAAGTTGCCTCAGAGAGGCAACGTAACCCTGCTCTACCTCCTTACCTGCAAGGAAATGCTTTTCTTTACTGCTTTGAAAGACAAGTGAATTTGCTTGCAGTTGGTACAGTTTTCTCAAAACATTCCTTTCTTTATGAAACTGGCTTACAAAAGAATATCCATAAAGAGAATTTAATTAACTTATTTAACAAATTTGACCTTGTGACTGCTCACACCCCACCCCTCTTTCCTGAACTCATATTTTGCATCTTATGGCCCAAAGACAGCCTGAACACAGTCTAGCATTTCACTTTTTTATTCTGGACAATGTAGCATCCACTACTGAAATCACTTAATTTGCTTAAATTCATGAGGCCTGATTTTGATTAAGCAAAATCAGCCTTACCGTACAGGAGGTCTCTAGAGAGGAAGTAAATAGTTTCAGTTCTAATTTATCCTCGTAAATTCAATTCAGACTAGATAAGTGATCTCAAAGAAGTCTGAAAGACAGACTGCAACCCCGAGAAGGAAAATTAATTGGCAAGTTTCTTATGCATCCAGGTAGACCAGGTCCGTAATAAAGTTGTACGACAAGAAACGTCTGCATGACCAGAATACAGAGCATATCCAGAACTCCCAAGATATCTTGAAAAATAGATTGGAAAAAGGTAAGATATAAGGTTTGTAATAAGATTTGGCTTTGTTTTTATTGTGGTTTGGTTTTTTTTGTTTGTTGGGGGTTTTTTCCCCACTTTTTTTGCAAGTAGGCACTTTATTTTCTTTCACTGAAGTCCTAAACGTATTTGCAGCTGCTTATATTTCATTACATTATCCCAAAAAAGAGCAAAAACCTCCATACCAATATATTCATCATTAGGTCTTTGGATTTAAGTGACAGCTCTTCTTCTGCACACAGGAAAAAGTTTTGATTCATATTGTTTATGCAAAGCAGTTCCTCTGGAAAACTGAATTTAGACTTGGGACACAAAGATGCTAATTGCTTTTATGTTCATTCCTTATTAATTTAGTAACAGCAAGGAATGTAACATTTGCATTCAAAGTTTCAGATACTCTGTACCTAGATCAAAAGACACCCCTGTAACATGCAATATACTTTGAAATTTAAATACCAGCATAAATTGCATTCATTTCCCTAAACAAGAGAGACCGTGCCAACTTGCAGGGAAGTCTGTGTCATCAACATAAGGCTTCAAAATGTTTATTTCCTTTACCATTAAAATCATTGCCATAAACTTCTGCTATTCCTGACATTACCAGTGTTTCTAACTCTTATCTCCTCTTCAAGGTCTGACATTTCTTTTAACCTCGTGAGCTCTACTGGGGTTGATCTGAGAAATTTACAGACCAATGAAGAGAAAAAAATGTGACCTGGTGAATACAGCCATGTCACAATTCCCAATGGCACCTGCCCTTTTGTTTGTTTTGAGATTTTTTTTAACCAACAAAACAAAGAAAAAAGATTACCACTCAGTCTAGAGATACTGACAAGAAAATGAAATTCCTTTTCTCTCTGCTTTACTCTAACTCAAGCCATATGGACGTAATAACAAGAGTCTCTCAGGCAGCCTGGCTCAACCTGGCCCGGAGAATATTCACCCCTTAGGAAGCCTGTTCAGCGCTCCCCCCTCTCTGTAAAGTGCACATAATGAAGACTTAAACCCTTTGGACTTGCACCCAAGCTCTGCTGAGATCCTCCTAGACAATATGATATTGCTCTTCATCTCATCCTATTACCATAACATAATTGTTCAGATTTATAATGAATAGCGGTTGGGACGTACTCCAGGTCATTACTGCAACAAGCTTAAACCTGGAATGAGCTAACTCCGCTGGAGCAATCTTCCTCTGGAACTTGCTCACTCCCTCTGTTTACAGTACTTCAACTCTGAATTCCCTAAGATTTTTTTCCCCTGAAGCAAATTCAAAGTTTAACCCATTTTTTCTGATATTTAATGTAATTCATTAAGTCAATAGGCATTTAATCTGTTTCTTGGACTTGCACAAGAGTTTAATCTGCTGTAATAAAGTATAATACAATACAGATTAGTATCTAATCACATGACAAGCAGCAAAGAAATGAGAACTCTTTTCTCTGTCTGAATGAGATCACAAGAAAGCAAATCTAAAATTTTTTAAGAAACTGTACTGTCCTCAGAGGGAAAGCATTTTGCAGTCTTTACAGACAGCACACGCACTACATTATCTGTTCACACCATACCTTTTTTCCATTACAATTCATTATATACTCTTCTTTTGAAACCTACTGTACACAAGAACCTCATTAAAGCATGCAAATTCTTTGGTTGCCAGCTTCATTAGTGCGGGTGAGCTGTATTAAGTAATGCTGCCTTCCCTACTTGCTAAAATAATCCGTACAAAGAGAGAAAGAAGCAGGAATTAGAAACTAGACAACTTGAGTCTCCTTTCATAATACATAAATTTAGCACCACCTCTCTTAACCATCTAGCTCCTAATAAGGCAGATTTGTATACCTGGATGCAGCAGTAAAACTAAAATTCCTCAAAATACTACATAGGTTTTAGTTGCAAAAGTCTTTGTAAATGTACACATAGGGGACAGTGAATGTATGTGCACCCATGCGTGTGTATATGCATTTTAATTATTCTGCCCTAAACTGCACACACATGGTTTGAAAAAGAGTAGCATAAAGGCTTGCAAGGTTTGTAAAGGTTGCACATAAGCCACTCGCTGTAAGACACCTGCACATGCATGCTTCATCAGTGCTTGCAGGAAAGATGAATTATTTTCCAGCCTCTTACACCAGGATCCTAAAATCCTGGTGAGAGCCTGTTTACCAAATGCACACCAGAAGCTAATGAAACTAATTTTAAGACTCAGAAGTTCAGTGTCTGCTTATTGGATATTTGCATAATAAATGCTGTTTTTTTACAGAACTATTTTTTCCCAACCTAAATACAAAGCTAAAACTGCTACATGATTTACTATAGACAACTGGTGGGAACAAGACCTGTACATTCAATAGCAACTTTCAACTTAAAATACATTGCTAATTTGGAGATCACATTTTCATATTTCATTCATTCTCAGATACGGCCACTATCAAGGGTGAGGGAAGGACATTACAAGCATGCTTGTGGATCTTTCTTTACAACAAAAAGGAACAGTTTAATCTGATAGCAAACCCAAAACTTTTATGAAGTTAAGCACTAGAAGAATCAATTATTTGCTTCTATTTTTGGTATATAAAAAAAAACCAAAACAGAATACTGCAGGTATATCACTACAGGAACTTGCTATAAGAAGTTATAGCAAAGTCTGTTAGCTTGATCTGGAGAGAAGAGCAGCCTTAAGTCCATCAGGAGGCATATCATGGTTACCTACATTTTAGGAGATAAATAGACTCTATGACCTGTAGAAATTAGAGATGGGACGTATGATTTTTTTAAGCATTGAGATTAGCTGTTAGACTGCTCACTTGAGCATATAAATAATGAAAATTCACTGAATTGAAGCAGTTCTTATGCAGTTTTTATTAAATAAGTCAGCTATTTGGGAATAAAATTACCTCAGTGGGTAACCAAATCACTATTGTCTTCATAAAAAAAATAAAATTACATTTTATAGGAATGGCAATTCTTTTAAATACTGTATGTCACCTCTGGCATAAAAATATTCTTTTATATTCTGAGATAAATAAAAATGCATATTCCTAAATTTCAGAAGACAAAGTATATACTAAGCAAATTCTGTGTTTGCACCTGCAATTAAAAAAATCTCAAACTACGATGATAAATCAAGTAGGGGGGAAAATGGGACCATCTATTAGATAGTAACCAATTGTCAGGGTAGCAATGACAGCCTTGAGCAACACAACAAGGCATTTTGTAACTTATCCTCTGGTAAACTACAAGAGGTTTTAACTTAAAATTATATAAATACTTTACATTTCTTACCTAATTAAATTAGAAATGATGTTTTACCAACAAAATGCAGCTGCTTAGTAAGATCTGCATTCATAACAGTAGCTGTTTAGTAAGGCAGATTTTCAGAATTGCCTAAGACTTGCCAAGCTTCAATATACTGAAGCTCAGTCCTTCTGTTCTGAAATGTTTTAGTCTCCAAGTACCTTCAAAAAAAAGTTTCTTCCTAGCCCACTTATTCTGATTAAATATCTGGCAGTATAAAAGATTAATTTATAAAACACACAGCTGGAAATAGCCATTTTTATGGCCTGTTATGCTATTATCTCACAAAACCTCTGATTCAACCAAAGCCTGCACAGCTCTTCACCAGCTACCCAACTCCAGCAATCCCCCAGCTTTCGTCGTCTCTTTCAGTTGAGACGATGCAGAAACACATTCCTTCCCAACTTCTAGAAATCACATTAGAAACCAGCAACTGCTTCCAGAAGAGTTACAAATTTATTACTCTGGAAACAACAGCTATCAGCACCTGATTACACATACTAGCTACGATGCTCTTGAGTGTGCTTTCAGTTCCTTGAAATTTTGAAATTAAGCTGTGATTTTAGCATCCATTAAATGTAATTTTAGGAGTCCAATTATTTTAGTGTTTTAATGAACTTTAAGCTCATCTTTCCAACCTTTCCTTCTCCTTACCATCCATTTTAAAAACTATTTTCACAGGCTGGCTGCTTTTAAAACTTCTAGCCCAAGAAGTAGTACTGACCAGCATTCACACAGGCTATTGTTTTCCTTTGTCAGCTTTTGATCAAATGCTTATTTCATTGTGCATCTACAGAATACCAGGAACCAGCAGCCTTAGCTCACTATGTATATCAGATGGCAACATTATATACCTCTAATACTTGTTTTCTGCAGTCATTCCACTCAAGTGCTTTTTCCCAGACGTACCTGAAAGTAAATACAAATCTGAAAATACAAATCTTGACGTATCTCAGTGACTGTGTTGACAGTCTGATAATCACAATGGCATTACATTTTACGTAGAAGCAGGAGTTGAAAGTCAAAAACCAAGAATAGATATTCCCACACAAGTACAAAGATTATTGAAACTTGGCCCTGGGTAACCAACAGTGTATACTGTGAGTATTTGATTAAGGAGTTACACATTCTGGTTTTGAACAGTAACTCCATCAGTAAAGGCTGATGGAGTACAAGTACTCTATTTTTGTTCCATCTATATTTCATTTTATCAAATTATGGATGCTACTAGGCCTCCACATTCTGAGGTTAAAAAGCAAAAAAAAAAAAAAAAGCAGCCTCTAATGACTCTTCCTTCTGTCCATGCTGAGAGCAAATCTGCAAAATTAATATGTCAGGAAGCACTCAGACCAGGAACAGCAAGGTGCAACACTCATACAATCCAGCGACAGCAGTTTCATTCACCACAAGGCAGACAGCTATGAATACAAACTTTCCATCTCTCTGCCATCTGTCAATGCTTCATTTTTACCATTTGCTTTGTCTAACACCTGACCTTGAAATACAGTTTTTCTGTAAGTTCTTTTTTAAAAAAATCTCAAAATATGGAGTTAACTTTGATGCTTATCTGAGCACTTTTTTCATATTCATATGCACAATTGAGCATGTACTATGCACTAAATAAAATTAATATAGTCAAGAAATTTCTAGGAATTTAAGAATACAATCTTACATATAAAGCCACATTGCACGTTCAAAAATATTTAAATGGGTAAAGTTCCATCTACTTTTACCTCTACTACATAGACCAAGCTACTCTGCCAATCACCCAGAAGACTAAGGAACTTACCCTTCAGAGGAAGTGCTCTGAACTTCTATTAGTATCTCTTGCTACGTTGCTTGCCTCTCCTAAGTTGTACAGGAAAGAAAAGTGCAGATTATCTGTCCCAGACTGATTAAAAGGTTTAATAAGGGTAACAGTCAAGGATTTTTAGGTATACATGGCACTATGAGCCCCAGGAATCCAGTACATAAGAGGGGAGAATTATAGAAGGGGCATATCAGAATGTAAAGGCAATGAAAACTACTACTGAAGGCATTAAAGGAAGGTGGCAACCTTCCATGCTCCACTATTCCTCTTATTAGCAGGCCAGAAAGATATAGATTAATGGGGAGGAGGGATATTTCATCTTCTTTCAAAGCATCCACAATCTATCACAACTATAGAGAGGATGCTGTAATGTTTCTACTTACATTAAATTTTGAGGTAGACGTGCCCTGCTCAAACACTTAGTATCGGATCACATCACCACAGCTGAGTCATGATAAAAGTCTTCCCCAAGTCAGACTGGCAGAGAGCCATTGAGATTTATAGGAATGTATGTTTCCACATCCTTATTTAACATGGTATGTATTCTTACGAAGCAAAACCTTCTGATGAAACAGACCATTGCAGAGGCATTTCCCCCCACCTCCATCTTATTTTTTGAGGCTAACAATTCCTTCCTAACTCCCAAAACCCATAAGAGACATACTGAACAGCTAAGAGCATATGGTTTGTGGTTGCATACTAGTATGCAAAGCAGATGAATCCCTCAATCCCTCTAGATCAGCCACGTACCACACACTTGTAGTAAACATGATTCTAGTTCAACGTTTCCAGCAAGAAAAAACAGTCACGAATGGTGGAGATCATTTCACTGCAACTGAAAACTGAATAGCTCAGCTCCTAAGACTCTGCAGGCTTTACTCAGCTCTGCTTCTTTCTCTTTTGGAGAATTCGTTGTCCAGTTTTTATTGAATCAGTGTTCCCATGCCACAGCAGAACCACATGGCATAAATCAGCTATGGACTAAAAGCTATCATCAACTAAAAATGTAAAATTTTTAACTAAAGCATTCTGAATGTACTTAGCAAGTTGCTGTAGCCGGTAGCCATGCATTGATCCATCCAATCAAGCCGGAAAGTAAGAAGGAAATCTGACAGCAGCTACACACTCACTGCCATGGGGAAGTTTTTTTTTAAAAAGTAATTAAGTCACAAGATTAATTTAAGCACATTTTCTTAATTAAGAATTAAAAATTGGAACTAATCTTAGAACATAATTTTTTAGGAGTGCTATTTAGAAACCATATTTTCCAATTTTCCTGGTGTCTAAAGACGAAGATATAAATTATGTGGTAGACTGTTTAGGACAGCAAAATAGTCAAAAAGCCTTCAGTAACACCGCTGATATTGAAAATTATGCTTAATACTTGAATGGCATCCTACCCAGCCCTGTCAGCAAACCGCACTGTAAGTGGTAGCAACCTATTCCATCACTATGACTTATAACAGTCCTTCTGGCCTGTTATTACTTTGCAAATCTCTGGAATGAAATAAATTACAGAAGAGTTTTAAAGTTTTGCCAGAATGTATTTTTTGAAGAATGAAATGTTTCCTTTGCTTGTTTTCATCTAAGTCACTAAAGAATGTTTCTGTACCCAGACTACTGTTTCAGGTTTAAGAGCAATATTGCATGATTCCGAGGCTTTATCTAAGCTGTCATCATCTAAGCATTGCTTTTTAGAGGGACCCAACTTCCAAGGCAACTACACCACACTTTAAAGCAAAGGTCCTAAACTAGCTCTGAACAAGCATCGTCCCCAATGAGAAGCAGGAAGGGGCAGCTCAAATTGGACCAATGAAAGAAACATCACACAAGAAGGTAACCAGGAATTTCTCCCTAGTCTTGGTAATGACCACATACATGAACATATCCACAGAATACTGCAAATATTCATAGCTTACATCCCACTCCTTTGATTTTATGAGGGTAATAAAGGCAGACATTCAGAAACCCAAAGACCCTGTCAACTCTCTAAAACTGCTTGCTTGATTCAGTCTCATCCACTCAAAGGGTCTCTATACCCTCCTGATTAGCATCACAACATTCATTTTTTAGATTCTTGTCATAGAACTCACGTTAAGGTTAGAAGAGCATAGGACAAAGAAACCTGAAACCAGTAAGTCCCAGGAATCAAATCCAGCAAGCACCGTGAGTGCTTCAGGCAGAGCTGTTCTACAATGAAACACTAACAAATAGAAAAAGCTCTCCATCAGCTAAGCCCCCTCTAAGCATACTGGCTGGGCTCATCTGCTTGCAAAGAGCTGTATTTGTTTTTTTTCTTTTTTTCATCCATTTAATAAACAGTAGAAGCTCAGAAAGGAACTGATCAAATTGTGATTACGTGCTAACTTGAAGGAGGAAAAGCTTTCAGTGCGATGGAGAGAACTTAGATAAAAAAAAGAGGTAGAGCAATAAAAAGCTTCTTCACTCAAAAATTATTGATAAAAAAGACTTTGTACCAAAAGTTTTGCTCTGTTCACATCATCTGAAGCATCGCAGAGGTATAAACTTAATGAACCAGGAACTACCAAAGATATTTTTCAGGACTTTACACAAAACTTGTCTAAATGATCTCACAAATACACAAGAAACCCATTCTTAAGAATGGGTCTTTGCTTTTACTTTTTTATTTACAGAAATCTTTTCAGAGATTAATTGCTGCTAGCTGTCTTGAATTCCTTTCTTGTTATACGTATTTTAATAAAATATTTTTCATTTCATTCTGAACTAAATTGAAAGTCAGATTCCTAGAGCAGCTGTAAGTTCCTTGACCAGCCAAAACAGATGAAGAACTTACTCTAAACAACTAGTGCTAACCTCAAATTCACTGCAACCATTTGCACCATTTCAACAAGTATCAGTGGAAAGACGCTTTAAATACAGACAGCCTTAATTGTATTTTGATCTATTCTTCCCAGTGATCTAGCCTGGGGATTAAGAATACCATTTATGTTTACAACCAAGAAGCCAAATGTCTTAAGTGATTAGAAGTACTTCATAAAGTGATTAGCTTCTATGTAAACTTACTAAATAGTTTACATTGGACTCTAAAGGTACTTCAGAATACAGTTTGACAATGAATTCTATGAAAGGCCAAGTTTTAAAGAATTACCACATCATCTTTACAACTCAATGTTTCCTGAAGTACACGAAACATTTCATTAAAAATTCTGATCTCACACCACAGATATCTGGATCACAGTTTGGCTTCCACTTCAGAAATGAATTGCAAAGAATAAGAAGCATTTTCATCCACAATGAATAGAGATGAAAAGGCATTGCTCTGAGGTAACAGGAGTTCTAATACCAAGAAAAACTCTGAAATATTTTATTTATTTTACATCCTTTGACACTGTAGGCACTTTTACACGCTAGCTGTCATATACAACCAATACTTCAAGACATGTATGTGAGTTTTGTTATTTAGGTTTAAACTAAGAATAGATTTTCGAGATAAGAAGTGCCAAAGCTAAAGATTTGTACTTGCTAAAAAGCCAGAGCAAAAATAGCAGTCCGTCCTCACTTCTCCCACAAGGAGCTTTGCATAAACACTTTCAAATTGAATTCTTTAACTGTTATTCTGTCTACTTTATCTCTGGAAATATTTATTACAAAAATTCTAGGCTGCATGACTGAATTTTTCCAAGTCAATTTTTTTCCCTCCTCTACATCCTGAAGGATACCTCTTCTCATCTAACAGCTATTCTGGTCTCTTCCTATCCTAAGGGCCTAAGTTAATGCAGCTATAGGAAACTCACTTCCTTCCCACACTAGTTATTTTTCTTCCTAAAAGATACAAAAACTGATCTCTGATAAGACATTTAGTCATTGAGAATGGGAGGCGGGTGGAGGGGAGCAGAATCCCTTTAGTACATTTTGAGTATTTAAATGAAAACGCTGATTCAGGCCAGGGCAGCTGTCAAACAACTTTATGCAGAGGATATTTAACATTCATAATGCCATCTCATTACTACCCATTACAATCACTACATGTCCTTTTATAAGAGACCTGTTACATTCAGCTATTATCATGGAAAATACTCAAAAGTCATCAATTCCGTTGGCCAATATTAAGTATTTTATTAGCTTGGTATATCCTTTGTTTTTCATCAAGCCTAGTTTTTAAGCAAGACAACTGAACTGCTCTGTGAATAACATTCACAACATGGTATAGTTGAAAAATGCACTTTTGCATAGGTTTCGTAAAAGCCACCAATTAAATGTGAACACCACCATAGATTTGTTGCACTCAGTAATATTGACCAACTTACGACAGATCCAAAATGCCAAAGGAGAAGCATGTCACTGTAGGGTAGCCTGACATCAAAGCCAGCTGTTGCCCATGCCAGTACCTACACACAATAAATCCATCCAACTACAAGCACCTTGGAAATTCTACGTAAGTGACTGGCCTTTCTCCATCTGTACATATTAGTTTTAAATAATTCATTACATCCCAAATGTTTCTGCACAACACCTACACACCTCTGTTCTGCAAGGTTACAGCAGAAAGTGTAATCATTTTAAGCTTTCAAGAGAGGAAGTAATTTTATTTAAAGATGAAGAGCACTGTGTATGGTTAAAGAGGGCTCACTGACTACATCTTTGACTTACTTTGCCAGTTTTGCATCATCTCCAGACCATAAAGACATTATTCACATGTTACAGATGAGGCTCAAACAAAGCCAGATTTTCTATGCATTCATATTACAGGATATAATGAAACCTATGTAACCTCAGGGCTAAATAACAGCAACACATACTGAAAAGTAATATTACCACTATTTCAGTTTCAGATTGAAGACGAAAACAGTTTTCACCACTTTTCCTTGAGGTGAATTTTGAACACCACAATATCAAAAACAAATGAACTAAACAGCAGGTTCTCGATAATCTGAAGTTAACTACAAGTCAGTAACTTCTTACTATTTCCAATGTCAGCATGTAGGAAAGGAAGTTTCACTTAAGATGATCTGCTGTTGCACTGTCAACATTATTTCAAATGTATTCAAGGTTTCCACAAGCTTTTTAAGATAAACCAGTACAGCACTCAATTTCAGTGTTACCCTTCATTGCAAGAGGAAGTCACAGTACCTTTGGCTACAACCTTTCCTCCTGCAGACGATGCAGAAGATTTCCTACAACAGATCTTATCTAACCTACTTTGATGTAGCCAGAAGAAATATGTTATTAGATGATTGCACAGCATTTCTTGTTTGTAGTAATTCAAGGTTATACAGTCCACAGCTTAAGGGATCAAAGAGATGAAAAGGTCACACATTACTACAAAGGAGAAAAATGTGAAGTTTTAAAACTGACACCTATAGCCCCTTCTAATGATTATATGCTACCGATTCAAGATTATTCTCCAGACTTACAGACCAAAATGAAAAATACCAATTATTTCTTCTCCCTGTGTACATACAGCAAACAGCAATAAAGAGCAGAGTAATTACAGTATGTGTGTGTTAATATGAAAATTCAAAATAATGATAATGAAAGCTATTGACAGTCCTTATATATTATCATCAGCTTAGGACAAAAAGCTCAGCAGTACAATAGGAGACTAGCAAAGATGATCAATAAAAATCTCAAAACCACTACCCTGCATCTGATGCCACCATTGTAGCCATTATTGGGATAAAAATGTTTTTCAAATAACATTTCCAGCAGATTGCATCTTTCTCAGTTGACCTTAAATTATGACACCAACCCCCACTCTCATCACCGCTGCATGCAGAAAGAGACTAAGGGTGGAGCTAGAGACAAATCTCTCAGAACCAAAGCTGTGCCTACCACCACTGCTGACCCCCAAAAGCCTGAATTGAGGTCTGTGAATTTAAATTCATATCTCACATACACCTGTGAAGGCCAATACTGTGCTTCTGTCTAATCCGTTTCTTGCTACAGAACAGCATCTGCTTGATTTCACTTGTAAAAGACACATGTTGAATCATCTGAAATATGTAATTGTAGTTGTCATGATTCCCATCTTGTTGTGAAGCTATGTAATGGAAAAATACTGCTATTACTAATGCGTTAAATTGGTTATATGCTTTATAACCTAAATTGCACTGCTTCTAAGCTTGTGGTCTGGTCTGTGCCTGGAAAGGCAGTTTATTTTTCCTCCACAAGAAACAAAACAGTACCATGAATATCTTTCAAACCCAGATAAAACAAAACAATATAATTAAGAATGGAGTTCTAAGAGGAAACAGAAAAGACAGACTGAGACAAAAAGCCACTACGCAAGTTCTTGCTAAAGCAGTGCTGGGTGAAATGGTTGGCCTCTTCTCTTATTAAAATGTTTCATCCACAGTTAAGCTTTACCTTTTAAGTAATGAGCATTTATGGCTAACAGCATTGAAAGAATCATTAAGCAGGACCAGAGGGCCAGACATGCTGCTGAAAGAGTCCACAATATATGTGTATAGCTGGGAGAAGTGTGACCATATACATCAATACATAACCTTCCTATACACCTTTCTCAACAGACCATGAACCTTCAAGGACATCCAGGACTATTCAGAGATTTGGTGTTGGGCTTTTCATTTTGGATTTTGAGGTGCAGGGGAGGAATGTGTTTGTTCAGGGGGTTGTTTTGTTGGGCTTTTTGGGTTTGGTTTGATTTTTTTCTCCAAAGTGCAGTACCTGAAGAGCATACGTGGCAAAAGTCTGACTAAAAAACAAGATGGGTCTTTACGATATTGCCCAGCATTCCCCATTCATGTTGAGAGAAATGAATGATTCTATCATTAACACATTTTTAAGTACACACCAATGATTTTAAAGACCCATCTCATAGTCCATGTAAGAAACCAGGACACAAGAGTGATGTGATGTTTGCACAAGCTCCCCCCAGATTTGGTCCCTGAAGGTCACAAGGTGCAAACAGAATAAGGAAGAATCAGAAACCAATGAATACTGCTTTCTGAGGAACTATTTCTCACCGTACATGCCTCCTAATTTCCACCACCCAAGGAAACTGCACATGATGAGGGAAGGATGTTTGAGCCATAGTATACATTTTAAAGTACACATATAGTCTCTTGATTAGCATTTCAAAGAAAGTGATTTGAACCCAGGAGAAGTAAGAAAAAGGTGGAAGATGGGAATCAAATGACATAAGGCCTGATTTGGGTCACAGACCAAGAGGGTTGACAGGTAAGAGACAAGAGAAAAAAGAACTGGTGAATAGAGACAACACTAACATAATTAATGAGCCTTTTTTCCCCTCCAATCCTGTCCCTCACTTCCCCCTGTCGCCTCCCTCCCAAAAAAAGAAATCCCATTTCTTTTTTTAATATTCTGTGGTCCTGCCAGATAGTCGCTGTGAAAAGGTAAGATTTGGGCCAGATGAAAAGAATCCAAATTACAAACAGTTAATCTGAGCTGATGATCAGCCTTATTAGTTTTAAGTAGTGATATACTGCTGAACAAATGTTGTCCAAAGACATTTCCCGGCTTTGTCTCTCTACACTTAGTTCACAGTAAATTGAAAAACAAAATGTGCTGACGCACAACTTCAGTCAATCAACTTTACTCATGGCACCCATTTAAAACTTTCCCTCCATCTCAGCAAACATTCAATNTAATAATAATATAATAATAATAATAGAATCCATCAATACAACCCAAGTTAAGTAGTTTAAAGGCATGACTACAATAGCTGCTAGAAATTTTCTGAAGAAAATTCCTGTCTTTTTTAGCTCCTTTTCCTCTAAAGAATCCTCTTCACGTTTTTTATTCTTTATACTTTCATTCTATATACATAATGCACCTGGTCTGCCTGGCAAAGAGAGAAGACCAAGACAGATGAATTTTTATGCATGTAAAAATGTACTAACACTCAAGAAAAACATTCTCTGTATAGTGATGCAAGAGCATAAATTTTATAGTGAGCTCTTAAAAAAAACAACACATAATACATTTCTCTGTCTAAGCACGTGTAGTTCATTAGAGAGATAAACCAGCTTTGACAGCTATAGCATGTTCCATGAATACAGCAAGGCTACATATATTTTATTTTTTTTCTTGGTTCATGCAAATAGCTCTATTTAGTTACTAATTTATTCAAAACTGATGAACCCACAGGGAGTTGCAGGAAGAGAAGAGCTTATTTTCCAGTCCATCAGTAAAATGAAAGTGTGATCTCTCCCAGTTCCACAAACAAATCTGGAGGGACACGGGTAAGCAAAATCAATTAGATCTAGCCCCTTCACTACAAATACTTCCTTTGGTAAATAGACTTTAGACTTCCTTTGGTAAATAGACTTTAGGGGGAAGTTCTTATAAATGTAATTTTTCTTAGTTATTCAGAATATGCAAGGCAACTGGAATGCAAGAAAAAAAAATATTCTATCACAGAAAAAATATTCTATCACAGAATCACAGAATTCTAGGGGTTGGAAGGGACCTCGAAGGATCATCTAGTCCAACCCCCCTGCCAGAGCAGGGTCACCTAGAGTACATCACACAGGAACGCATCCAGGCGGGTTTTGAATGTCTCCAGTGAAGGAGACATTCTATCATTCATATGGACATCCATTGAATCATCGAATACTCTAGGCTGGAAGACACTTTTGAAAGTCATCTTGTCCAAGTCCCTGCATCAATCAGAGCTAATTTCAAAGAAAGATAAGTTTGCTCCATACCTTGATCACTCTAGTTATTAAAGGCTCCAAGAACAGAGAAACCTGGGAAACCTCTTCCAGTGCTCAACTACTCACACTGTGGATATTTTTTCACCTTTTACCTAATCAGAATTCCCCTGCTACAAAGTGCCACTGTTATCTTTTGTGCTTTCATTACATACCTCCAACAAGATCCATGTCCTCTAAATGCCTTCCTTTAGATAGCTGAAGATAGCAATCGGATCCCACTTACTCTTCCCACCTTTCAATCGAGCAAACCCAGCCTCCTCAGCCTCGCACGTATGCTCTTGCCCCCAGACCATCTCAATGTTACTCTGCTGGACTTGTCCTTCTTAAATTCTTCTCTTGCACTGGGAAGCCCCAGACTAGATGCAATTCTCCAGATGCAAGCTCCCAGGTGCCAAGTGGAGGGGAGCCATCACTTTTCTTGACCTTCTGGCTGTGCTTTTGCTAATACACAACAGAATGGATTGGGCTTCATTGTCTCAAGAATGCAATACAATAATATCCAAGGTACTGCAACACAACAATATTTAACCAAAAGTAGCCTGATAAAAGACAGGCTGAAAATAAAAGTAGGAAAAATCTCGCAATTAGAAGTGTCATTCACTATTTTCTAAGAAAGTAAAAATTAAGACTGTACATCGTACATAAATACACATTGGAAGAACTACCATATTTAATAAAAAGTTAAATTTTACACTAAGTAGTTGTATACTTAATCACTATCCAATATAATCATAATAGTTATAGATCAAAAGGAATGAAACATTTTTACAGTTAGTATTTCCTGATTTTTTTAAGTAATGATTTGGGCAATAAAAATCAACACCTTAAAATCATTCTCTTTCTATGAATCCATTGTGTTTTTTAAAAAATGAAAATGTTGATAATCCAAGTTGCCTTTTTATACTTTTTTTCTTCAGTTCATGTTAGGTGCACTAGATATATCCATATCATCAAAACAGATAGAGGGCTAAACTTTCAAAGAGACTGCCTGACCAGCCCGAGTGAAGGCACATGTGGAACCCATGTCCTGTTGGTCAAACAGGCTTTGCTCTGAAAGGCATCCAGCAACAGAATTGTGGTCTCTGTTTATGCACCCAAGGATCAGCAATTAAACCCTCCTGATGAACATCACAAAAAAGCTAAATATACACTTACAAACCCTCAGACCACAGCAAACTTAAATGTCATGAGATACAAAATATTCTCGGCAAGGCATTTCCTTACAGACTCTTAGAGAAGAGTAAGCCATCCGCTTACTCAAAAATCAGTCCCAATAAGAAGAAATGAAAGATAATAACGTTGCATGAGATCACAAGAGTAGCACTTGGGTGTTGTAAAGCAGTGTTTTGCCAATGGGTGAGCTCACAATGATGGGGTTCACTATAAAAATTATGAATTTATCACCACCAATGAGGAGTCGAGATGATCATGTAAAGTAGTGTCCCAGGAGAGAGAGAATATGAAAATAAGTGGAAAAATCTTTTAAAGGTGATTTTTAGCAAGTGTCAGGAAACATTTCTGCCAGTTTTACAGAAAATTAGTATCTGGCAAGATAATAAAGCAGTATGTTTACTCATCTGCAAATCATATGAGTATGTATCAGTGGACTAACTTGGGTTTTGTAGAGACAGTGCAACACATCAGTGATTTTCTGCAGTCCCAGCACATCACAACAAACGTGTTTATCCACAATAAAACTTATATTCTAAACATTATCAGTAAAATCCAAGTGTAAAAGCTTAGTGTTGTGCTGCAACAACATTTATTTAATAACTCAGACAAAAAAGATTTACCATGTCTTTCTGACAACGAATGTTTCTAGTCATTTTTTGGCACTGCTCATCATACAAAAAGTAACATTTCTATCCCTTAAATGTAAATGATTTTGGACATTTGGGAGTATAATATGTCAGACTACATGACATTTGCAAATGTTAACTTTCACATTTTGAAAGATCTGTGTTCTCTCATTCAATATTGCTCATTTTTATTTTTTCATGAAACATGAAGTATCAAGCACTGATTCAGCTCCATAGCTGCTTCTGGCTGAAAGTTCTGCTAAAATAGACATTCTAGTCCTCACCCAAAATTACAAGTGATTTTAACAGACTTGTGTTTCAGAATAGAAGTATCAGAGGTAGTATCATCTGAGTGTCTTTGTCAACCTGCATTGTCAAGAACTAAAAACACATCTTGTAATAAAAATCTCTACATATAATTATACAGTAAAACAGTATAGGAAGCTTCTTCCTTCATATATATCATGTCTTCAACATTAGTTCTTCTATTTTATTTTCCCTTTTTATTTACATACTGTTTGATGTGCCCTTATTCCTGTGTGATTAAAAGTGAAGACTAGTCCTTATTTCCAAGAATCACTCTAGTGAGGAAGCTGACCAGAGTTCTGATCAGTCTCACCCACCAGGTGGCCATGTGCCCAGACACAGCCGGGCACATCTTTCAGGTCTGCAGAGCCCACGTACCCTGAGCATCTGGGTACACACTCACTGCTTTGCCCTCCCAGCAGCAAAGCTGACAGGGAGCCAGGCAAGAGGTCACATACACTATTCTGTATAGTTGACCTGGAAGCAGGCTTCAGAAAGCAGTGCTGACGAAGTCCACTACGCTTCCCATTCTATGGCTGTATGTTAACAAAAGAAAAAAATTAAGAAGTAAAAGCAAATAAAATACTGCATTTTTCCTTCTCGGGATTCAGTAGAATTATTGCATTTTGTATCACCACAAAAGTCTGGAAATAGTCGGACATCAAAAATTCCCAGGACATCAAGATGTTGCAAAGGTGCAGAGGCAAAAAAGCTACACAAGTACCACTTTGAAAGTCTGACACTCTTCTACAGAAACCAGACTTACAGTTGGATTTGTGTTTTGGCCATAAACAAACTGCAAATATCATTAGGATTTTTAATAACCTGATGTGGTGTGTGATTGGTTTGTTACCTGACTTACTAATTCTCCCCTATAGAGTCAGACTGTGAAATCTTGCCCTCTAATCATATTGTTTGGCTTCAATTACTATTTTTAATTAATTACTTGTGCTCTAGATACTCCAACTCCAACATCAACTAAATAGAAACTTGCTGTACTTACAAGGCAACCTAACTCCCTTCCTCTGTCTCCCCTGAGAAAGCTGATGAAGTGAACACTGAGGAACACTTCAAGAGAAATGGAAGAAAGGTAATTCAGCTCTTACTTTTCCCATGGCACAAGCTGGTCCTTCCCTCATCTGAAACAAAACTCGAGCTTTCTCTGGAGGTGAAAATGGCAGGGAGACCCCTCATAAGCACAACCGCCTCCTAAACCCACTTCACACCCTGTCAAGACACCGCCCTAACCACCAGTGCTCCTTAGTGTGGATGCAGAGTTCATCCAAAACCCTGCAACTAGATTCTAACAGAGAAACATTCAAGAAACCAACTCACCTCCTTTATACACTGTAGGAAGAAAGATGAAAGTGAGGTGGGTGGGAATGATCGTAACTGCAGAAATTATGCATTAGGTGAGGTAATGAACATATTTTTCCTCAGCTTTCTAGAAGCCACAGATGCACAGACTGAAATCTTGATTAAAAATGAAAACTGAAAAAAATAGCAAAGTACCTAAGCAGCAGTGTTGTATAAAACCTAGATTATCATTTTGTCCAGTAATTTAATGTCTTACAAAAGGTATAACTGGGTGAAAGTTAATAGTGTTAGTTAATATACTTCAGATCATAGGACACCCCAACATCCCTTTGTGGCCTTGCACTGGTAATTTATGTGAAAAAATATTTTTATTCTTATTCTACTCAAATAATCCTTCTTAGCTTTGAAAGTGCTTCAGTTTAATATTTTCTAGCAGAACATACAGGCAACAGCATACTTGTCTCCCCTTTTCTTTATACTCTAGATATCCATAATATATTTTTCTGACATACAACCTTTTGTAGCTGGTACTCCATGAACAGTTCTCTTGCATCTGTATATTACCTTCTTTCAGAAAATAGCATCTGGGCACTTACAGCATGACAGAAGCTTTTCCCCCCGTGGGCTAGATTTTGGCATTAAAAAGCAAATGCTGAACCAGAAGTTTACACCACTAACACAAGTGCAAATTCAACCCTGCCACCCATCAAAATAAACTTAATTTACAGCAGTAGAACTCAACATCAGAACCAGGCCCTCTATCACCAACTAACTAGCAACACCGTATTCAAATGTACTCAGCATCCCTATACTCTCAAATGCAGAAAGGTGACCTTTTCCATCTCAAATACACAAATTTCTGGCCTTTCCAACACACTCCCATTTTTATGCAGCTCTGAACTTATGCCACCATGAAAGCATAACCAGCCTTATACTCTCCTTTATTTGAGTTACGTTGCTACAGAAGCATCTGCCTCTTTCTCTCTATGTAGGTTAGGATGAGATTGCTGGTTTACTTTTAAGGAAATAATAGCACAGCTATTTTTGAAAACTGTGTATAGCTACTAGTTCAAAGCCATGTTTCAAAACACAGTGTTTCTCAGCATAGTTGTCTTAACTGAGTGTGAGCTCAACCCAGTTTCAAAACAGTGATTCAGAAAGACTTTAATTACTAATATTACTCTCATATCACTGTCATTTTTGTATGAAAGAATGTATTTTAAGTGTTAGTTGTCATGCCTACCGGGACTATTGTGTTACCGGCACAGGTTTCCCTGTACAGATAAATCAATGAAATGTCACTGACTTGCTGAAGAAGCAGGAGTATCAATACATGCAAACGCACAAGATTATGTAAAATACAGGGTGAAGTGGAATCACCTTGCACACACTCCTGAACAGAAAAAAAATGCTTTCTTAGTGAAAGGTCTTTTAGTGATTTTATTTCAAAATATTTACCTGACCTGTTTTTTGCTTCCATTCTGTGCAAGAGACTTCAAGGTACCAGAAGGCTGAGAGAATTACAAGTATATTGTTGCTACCAACAACTTGCCTATTATTTCAAAGGAGCTTAAGTTGGATGAAAGGATGGGGAGGAGGTGCTATCATACCTCAGGTTCAGTGGCAGAGCCATACTGAAAATGAAGAACAGATTATTCTTTCCCCCTTCAGTTTTACTCTAGGTCAGCATAAACTAGATTCCTCCTTCAAACTTTTGATAAATGTAAATTGGGGGCTAAATAAAAGAGTGTGTCTCACTCCTTCAGTTCATGCACAAAGTAATCCTTTCAGAGAACCACCGGCGGCTGCCTCGCACGTGGAGGCTGAGGCACGCAAGGGAGGACACGAGGGAGGATGCAGCACGGCAGGGCTGCAGGCGTTCGCTTCCCAGATCACAGCCGAACCCCAATCCCTTTTTTTTCCAGTTTTGAAACATGATCTCTTACCTTTCAGCAAAGCACTGTAACTACCAGCTTCAAAGGCTTTCCAGGGGTCAGAAGGGGACAGTCTATCCTGTTGAAACTATTGACAAAACATACTAAACATGCAGAGTCAGAGGAGCGGAAGAAAAGAAGGGAAGAAAGCTGGGAGGGCTGTCTGGGAGAGCCATGTGCGTGAGGAGTGCGGTGCTCACCCATAGAACAGGAATCTTGGCTCTGGCCTGATGCTTAGTGAACATATAAATAATTTTGCTAATCATTTTAGCTAGCTTTATTTCCAAGTACTACTTCAGGACTAGAATCTGCAGCCCAGAGCTGCAAATCCCATTATTGTTAAAATCACATTACATTATAACTGCACAAATATTAATATGGCTAATGCAATCACACAGCTGAATTTCTAAATTTAAATATATCTTTCACATGAAAAATTCTCATAAAAAGAGTTCAAAAGGGTTAAATAAGAAACGTGTAAGATGTCAGAGCCAAAGACACAGTAAACAGTACACATTTATACCTCACGATCAGCCTTCCCCAGAAGGGACTGTCCTGAGACAGTCATATCTGCACACAAAAAACCAAAAACATTATCAGACCACTTCAGGAAAGAAATAAGCTGCAGCACTGAATCCTAAATTCTTGTTACCCGAGTTACAAAGTACCATTATTTCTGCCGGATTTCACTGTGGATCAGATGCCTTGGGATGCTGAAGCCTATCTGACAGGCTCAGGCTTTCCCTGGTGAATCCCACGGCCAGTTATTCTCACATCCTCCACAGTGCTTTGCCTGAAGCCTGGAGGCATTATCCCCTGTGAACAGTCATGCTGCCACCAGGCTTAGTAACTATTCCAAAGACAACAATGTACTTCTCTGCCTCAAAACGCACTCTGGTTTCCTATCAGGTGTAAATCCCTACCAGATAAGGCTCAGAGCCCTGTTCCTGCCTGCTAGTATAAGAGTGCAGGGAAAAAAAGTCCATCAAAGCCTTCTTTTATATTTTTCTTTTTCTGCATGCTTGTTTTTTAAACGTATCAAATAGTTTGATACTGTTCTATAAACACTGCAAAGAAAACATTGCTACTTCTACTGTTTGTATTTATGAGAAAAATAATCCTCTTCCCAACACAATGTTTCAAACCACCTAACCCCTTCAAAGGACTTCACAAATATGTTTGCAGAGACTTCTATTCCAACACCATTTATTTCAAAGATGTGGTAGAAAGTTAGGTGATCGGAGAGCATGGAGTTATCTCAGTCAAGAAATCAGAGGCACCATTTTCAAGAACTACCGATCTACTCAAAACTGCCTTTGAAAAGCACAAAACATACCCAAACATGTCTATTTTGATAGAGTTCCAAACTACTGTTTTCTAATACACAACACGTTAGAACTGCAGAAACATAAATGATGACCTGAATAATGATTACAAATTTGTTTTCTAAGATGTATCATTAAGTACATTAATTAACTTTTTTTTTTAAGATAATAGCAAGCTGAAAAACAGATTAACTGTATCAGACCATGAAAAAGCAGGGAAAAGTTTGTTTTTCAATTAACAGGCTGCAAGACCACCACCAAAAGTTTCTCAATGAGTAGAGCAGGAGTAAGCCAGGCATAATGTCACTGTATAAAGTAACATATTTCATTTACATAGTCTTGTGTCACGTGATTGACCCTTGTAACCTTTACATGGGCAATACTGACTCCAGTAATGTAACCACTTCAAAGCCTCCAAAATGTATCCAGAAACAGACTTTGATCCTCACCCTAGCAAAACCAGCCAGCAGTGCAGATTCGCATCACCCATAGCAAATTCTACAATCCCTCCCTACACTTTTTGGGCACAGGCACTGATGACATTTAGCAAAACCTTTCTGAGCTTCTTATTAAACATTGCCCTCCCTTGTCAGAAACTCTACTGTTTTATTTAAACATGAGCACATAGCCATGTCTGCATCTCCCACTCACCTCAGAAGAACCAAGCTAGTTACAATTACCTATAGACAGAAGCTCACAGTCAAACACTGATAGGTGGGAACAAAAAGTGGTCAGAGTGGAATCACAGCATTCTAGAAGATATCATTCCCAGCTGACAGTTGCATATTCGTGTAAATGCATCAGAAACTACAAATCTGCTCTTTCTACTGGAGAAACACGGCTCACACAAGCTCTACCGTCTCCGTTTCCCTCCTCCTGTAGTCACAGGTTCAGACAGGAAAAACATCCTCCCTCGGAGGAAGACACCTTTTACTAGCATCCCTCCTCTCTTCCTCCACCAACCCTAAAAACAATACAGCAAGAAAAAAGTCATAGTTCCTGCTCAGTTATCATCTCCGGTGTAGATGTGCTCTCCATAACCTTAAATGCCAGAGGACTCTGGGAACAAAGGGCTCCTTCCGGAGCTCCTCCTCTCATCCTGCCCTCCTTAACCCACAAACAGTAAACATCACCAAGGTGGACACAAGCCATAATCTCCTACATGTCAGAACAAAAACCAGACACCTTTCAAATCTCAGCCTTCAGTGATCACCACCCTTTCACTTCTAGGATTGCCATAAGGCTGTGTTAGCTAGTATTTTTGATGTTTTTAAACAGCAGCTATTGTTTTTAAACAGCAGCTATATCTTTTTAAGGGCTGGGAAGGACCTACTGTTTCATAAGACACGGAAGATGCCCTCATCTTTCATGTAAGAGTTCAAGGGCCACTGGAGAAGATTCAGGTTACACTGTGCTAGATGATGTCAAGTGCAAATACCATTTTAAAGATGCTTCCCTGATAAATATGGTGTGTCGACCACTTAAAAAAAAATGCATGCAAGAGAATGTCTGGTGCAGCAAAGCCATAAATTTCTCTCCCATCTTTATTTGATCAGATTTGAATGAAGGCCAAATGGGACTCCTGACAAAATCTGGAGCCAGCTCTCCGAAGAANGGGGGGGGGGGGAAACCAGAATGATTGGCAAACAGCTCAGGTTGCATCTGCATATCTATCTATCCCCATCCGTTATCACCTGCAGCTGAGAAGACAGCTGCTTTAGGAGAGGACCTTAGCCACACTAGGATAACCTTTGTTATTAAGGAATCTTGAGCTGCATTACCAGGAGGGAAACACACAACATGATGTTCTTTTTCCCTTTGACTGTTATGAAAAGATAAAAATCTACTAGCTCAGATGCTTTCAGCTGGGCATTTCTCCTGACCGTAAGTGAATCAACACTTCCTAATTCAACCTGGGTTTTAGGCAGACCCTCATTATATTGTCATTGTAAGATCCAAAGGAAAGCACCTTAACTCAAAACAGCCTGAATGAGCTTGGGAACACCAATAAAAAGTATTTGGGAAATCATAACGGAAAAAAAAAAAAACAAACAGTTTTCATAAATTTTTAGATACATTTTTAGCAAATGTTTAAAGCCAGACATGTTCAATTTCTTTCTGTGTTTTACTTACTACCTGCATTAAGCTGCAAAGTAAAATTCCCAGCTATTGTATACACAAAAAAATATAATTATACCACGTATTTAATAATTCAATGTTTTAAGTAAAAATTTTAATAGAAGACTGCTTTAAACCAAAACAAGCTTTTTATTTTCTTAGTTACATATTATAGAAAGGATAAATTTTGCTGTTTTGTTTTGTTGGGTTTTTTTTAAAGCTTACTCCTTCGTGGACAATTACTGCAACAAATAGCCAACAATTCTAAAGAAAAAAAGGATAGATATGCATAATAAATTTGAGCCTATTTTCTCACAAATTGTATTGTTTACTACACCTCTCAACTTTGTTGCAACAAAATCACCACTCTTACTTACATCTTTATCAAGAAATAAAATGCTATATCCTCCTATTCAAGATCAGGAAGCATTTCATTAGCCCCAGACTTATATTCCCAGCAGGAAAGAAGAAAAATGCAGCACATGTTAATCAGATTGTAAGCACCTCCATATTATCAAAATATCAGCACAGTCACAGACGCCTCTTAACCAAGTTTGAAATAATTCAAATACAGAACCTGATTATAGAGGGAATATTAGAGACTTGATCAGTCCTCATTTTGCTTGTTTAACTGAAACAGGAAAAAATGATGGTACATGTGGAAATGGTTTAAGTCTTTACACAACCCAAGGCCTCATATCATGCTAATGCTTAGATCTTAAAATCAGAGCAGAAGGAGAATGCAGAAAGAATACTACTCCTCTTGATTAATTTTTAATTTCATTTGACAGTTTAAAGTTCTACATTCTTTTTGGTCCAATATAATTCGCTTTCTATTATCATCAAAACCAGATGCAGTGCGTATTAAGATTTTCCCCCCCCAATAATTTTCAGATAGACATTGCCCCAGGTAGGATAAAGTATGGGAATATATACTTACACATAGCCAGAGGATTAGCATTTCATGAAAATAAATTCTCTTCCATAAGGTGCGCTGCTTGCCCAAAACCCACAGAATACCCTGACCACAGGTAATAACAGAGGTTAAGGAAAGTCAACATAACCATTTCTTCCTAAAGCCTGGGAAAACAGGAGGACTACAATCTGCTTCAGAGCTGATGCTAGTTTGGACTATTTCACACCAGTCAAAAAGAAAAAGAAACTAAGTAAATTTCGATGTGAAGAAAACATCAGAATCAAACAGCCCGGTCCCCTTCCAAGCCAAATGATTTTTGGATGCTTCTCCTGAAGACACGTTCAATGTAACAGATCGGGGAAGACACGTGCTTCTCAGAACTGGCATGCAGATTCTCTTGCAAACAAATACAAACTATTTTTTTGCACTTGTACATACTGGCAGGGACCACCTAGCAATGGTAAGGAATACCATTAACAAATACATCACCCTATCTTTGTAGTTAACTTTATTCTTTCAAGATACTTATGGAGTGGCTCAGTACAGCAGTACAGTAACATTGAAATAAAAACCAAAATCCAGATCTTGATTAAAGCTGATGACCAAAACATGAAGTGCAGCTGAAAGGTCACTGATCAAAAATAAAGGTTATAGCTCCCTAATCCAAAACAAAGGAGATGAAAATACATTACTACAGCTACTTCTCTTCATTGTTCTCAGCATGTCTTGGAAAACCAGATAACCATTCATCCTACTTTTAACATGTTATCTCTTATTTTCAAACTCTATCAGACAAGTGTCTTAATTAGTTGTGTTCCAAGCACATACCGGACAAGCTAATCAGATCTTTTCTCACCCAGTACAAAATAGGAAAAAAAAAAAAAAGAAAAATCAATATAGAGACAGCACTGCAGAGACTCTTCGTAGCTACTTTTATACAACAACCATTAACAGATAAAACTCCACATTATTCTCATATAATAATTCCAAATTTGGACAAAAATAAAATGTTATAAACAAACAAATAGGATTTTAAAATTGAAGATTCAGCACGGGACCTATGCAAACTGAAGAGGTAGCTGTGTAGTCCTCCAGGGGAAGCATGCTGTTATCCTTTGCAGATTAGCCACTAAGGGGTGCAGCATACTTCACTTCTGCTTCACATTCTGCTTATCCATATGATTTATACATACACTAGCTATTCATTCTTTTAATGCCTTTGATAAAAGCCTAACCTAAGAATGTTAAACCCTACATGAACCATGATGCAGTTATTCATAATGTACTTTAATGCAGCATGTACCAAAGCAGTCAGATAAATGAGTCTATGATCTTTTTTGTACATTTTTAAGCATAGCCTTATCTCCTCATTTGCTGGCTTTCTTGATAGGAACTTCTAACTGTGACTAACATGTAGAGTACACAGTATCTTAGTACCATATCCATGAGAGGTGAGATCTTACATTCACCAGTTGACAGTCAACAGAAACAGTCTTCAATTTACAAAATCAGACAAAGCATTTAACAATTTTTGGGAAGCAAGTGTTTCCTTTTGCCTCATGGAGAAAAAAAAAAGAAAATTAACTGTTTAGACCTTTACAGTTTTAAATGGAAACACTTATTTTTCCTGCCAAGAATTTGCCTCCCCCTACAATTTGTACATGGCATACTATACACTTTCCTTCAGTTATTTCTTGATAGCATGTTATTTCTCCTCACCAAGAACATTATTGTACTTAGTAAGCACAATTTCCAAAGGATGACCGAGACACTACACCGTACCAACTAATTCCTAGCGAGGCATTTTCTGATACTTCCACAATGAACAGCAGTAATGTGATAAACTAGCAAGGATTTGGCTTGCCTATCAATACAAAATGCTGATAAGGGTTAACTTTTTAATCACTTGCATGGACTTATCTTCAAACATCAGAGAGATTAGCAATTCCAGGATTCCTTTAAGCACATAACTCTTTGATGTATCTTCCTTAACTAAAACTTACCACCTCATATGCAAGCAACCTTCGAAGCAATTGTGAAACTATCCGTTTCCACAGCTGATTCCTTTGCTTGCAGCTCAGAACAATCCACGGAAGCCTAACCTGATGGGCAGTGTGATATAAATTGCTTTGCTCAAGAACTATGCAAAGCTTCCTGTATCAAGGAGGTTAGCACATTTTTTTCTGATTAAATCTGCATAATTATTAAGCTGTGTTCATGCATCTCAGCAAGATATTTTAAAGGTAATTAGCATTCTAGCAGATCAGGTCTTCTTTAAGAAAAGGCTATATTTTCCACGAGTTCAGAATAAAAATGGATTAGCTCCTCGTGTTCAAATTGGACTCACTACCCACTGGCATAGCACAGACGTGATTTCAAATCAATCTTACATCACTGGTGGTGACAATACTGTCAAAATAACAGAAGCCAATATAAACACCAAATGCAACGATCTATGCCTACCATTTCACAAAGCATGAATACATCAATTAACAGTCTTTCAAAACAAAACAAAATTGGAAGAAAATGCTACTACTGTGTATCAAGGACACTGAGTCCTAAGTGACCAGATGAAATTATCTCCAGGTAACTAAGCTGGAAACATGGTCCCTCTAGAAATGCTCTCTTTGTCTTTGGTATTTAAACAGTCTTCTATGCTGACAATAAGATCAGAAGCATACCTGGAAGCATGAATTAGTATTTATAGACAGGATTTTCAATTAAGCAATATTCTTACTGAATAGGAATGATTCTTTAATGCTAGAAACTGCTTTCACTGAGGAAGCAGTTCTAATGTCAGGTAAAATAAAGGTTTTATATCTAAAGTGCTAACAGTACTCAAGAGAGCATAAAAAATTGGGGATTTATGTGGAAAAGAAATACAGACGGAAATCATTTTTAACTTGTTTATCCATGAATCCAACTCAATTACATGCTCTAAAAAAATTCTTTCACTATCAAATATTAAACAAAATTTTCATAGAATATTTAAAACCTGCCTCTTTCACTGTGAGGCAAGAAATGCATTTGATTTACATGTTAATGTAATTATGCAAATGTTGAAACCTTCATCATGTCCTGCAAATAGTTTCATTCTTTTGAGAGTTTTATCATAAAGTCATAGAAGGTTTGGGTTGGAAGGGACCCTAAAGATCACTTAGTTCCAACTTCTCTGCCATTGGCAGAAACACCTCCCACTAGACCAGGTTGCTCAAAGCCCCATCCAACCTGGCCTTTAACACTGTCAGGGAGGGAAGAGGCATCCACTTCTCTGAGTAACTTGTTCCAGTGTCATATCACCCTCACAGGGAAGAACTTCTTCCTAATACCCAATCTAAAACTACCCTCTCAGTTTAAACCCGTTTCCCCTTGTCCTATCACTACATGCCCTTGTAGAAAGGCCCTCTCCAGCTTTCCCCATTCAGATACTGGAAGGCTGCTCTAAGGTCTCCCCAGAGCCTTCTCTTCTCCAGGCTGAACAACCCCAGCTGTCTCAGCCTGTCTTCATAGCAGAGGTGCTTCAGCCCCCCTGATCATCTTTGTGGCCCTCCTCTGGACTCGCACCACAGCTCCACATCCTTCTTGTGCTGGGGACTCCAGAACAACTTAGTTTATCTATTCAGTTTATTTTAAAAAGTGCTTTTCATCTCTTTATTGATTGTCTTCTGTCTCACCTCACCTCCAGAAGGCAATAAGTAGGAATCAGGCTGCTACCTTCCCTGCTACCCAAGCACACCTCTTCTGACAGCAGAGAGCACAGGCTGCAGCTATAATTAAGGATACCTTCAGTCCCCAGAAAGCAAAGGCAAGGCAGGAAGAGAAGCCAGAAGCCAGGCTGGCCTCCTGATATCTAGTTTGGTTTCCTGATGTTGAAATGAAGATGCAGAGAGCAGTCACCAACAGTTCTCACAACCTGGGCACCCACACAACACACGTAACACAGACGTTAAGGACAAGCAGACACCCAGCCATGAAGTTTGAGACAGGCTATGTTTGTAAGAGCATTCTCCAGGCTGTCACTCACTATTAGTGCTCAACATTAAATCAAGGATACAAGTCACAATTACATTCTTGGCTAATTAATTAAACAGCCACATGCCATTTCCTCCCCTTCCCACCAACTGTGAAACGTAAAGGTTCAAGAGAAAGATGCTTATATCAAAAGGGCATCTTTGTCTTACTCTGTAATAACATGAGCATCATTAAGGTCAAGTGCACTCCTCATGCTATACTCTGCAACCTCTCTTTTCTTTCATTACAGAACACCAACACTTAAAAGACTTTGCCTATCTCCACCTCTTCTGCAGCTCACATCCCCACCCCGCCTTCCCACAGCGTAAAGGCAGAAGCCTTGTCACAAAAGTCATTCTTTCAGTACGTCTTTGCTCTCCAGAAGAGGACAGTGGTTCTACCTTAGACACACAAGCCCACAATCTTTCCAAGAAACTTTTTAATAAATAAATAAATAAAATTCAAAGACCTTACAGTACTCTATAGGAATTTCCTTACAGGAAACCATTCTTTAGGACTCTCAGAGAATGCTGGAGCAGCTGTACATCCACCTCAGTTCCTAAAACCGCTCTGTTTCCATTCCACTGTCAACAAGGATTTATGGTAAGACTTCTTATCTGAATGAATAATCAAATTGCTTTAGGAACCTCAATTTCATGTTATCATATACAACTATATGAGAGTAATGGCAAAATAGATGTTATCCAAGTGGCAAAGGGATTCCCAAATCCTTTGAAGAGAGATTGTCCATAAACCATAAAATTAAGTAGGCCATGCAATTACACAGCTACACACAACAGCAATGAAGTGGAAACAAAAATATCACATTTATAGGAGATTGGTTAAATTACTAACCAGGAGTACTAGATACGGAAGTATGGTTTTAGAAAGGTTACTGGCAGCAATAGTATCACCAATACAGAAATGCAAGCACAGCGTGGCAAAGCATTTGAAGGGATGGCTCTGCTGCTAGCGAGGCTCAGTTGTTCATGAAGGGATCAAATACTGCAGGTGAAGTTTTATCATAATTTAAAATGAAACATTTTAGATAGTGCTCAAATATATGTTTCCAAAGCATTTTTAATGTTTCCCTTATCTTTTAACTTAGTCAACATATCTTTTAAAGATCGATGATGATATCTTTAAAAATTTTTAAATTATCTCTGAATTGTTAAAGAAAAATGTCATTAGGGGTGTCTTAGTTAACATTACAAGCACACTGACAAAGCTAATTCCAGCTTTGATACCAAGTACCAAATCAAGTGATTACAATAGCAGCTGTGGACTTAGAACTGTATTAAACTTCTGAAGTCAGTTTTATATACACGAGTACAAACACATGCAGAGGCATACTGGAATAGCATCTGCATAGAACAGACTATCCAGTCCAGTAACACCATCTTTGAAAGTGGTCTTTGCATATTTAATAGCTTTTTACTCAGGCAAACTATGTCGCAGAATGAGAAAATGAGTACACCCAAAAAGCAGCAAGTGCAAGTCAAGCTGTACTTCAGCTTCTCTGAAGGCGGGTGTTCACTTAGATTCTATTCCTCTTTCAAATAGCGATTCAGTGATAATTCCCGTGCAGCATTACTGAGACTTGTAGCTGTTGTGATAACATATGCTTGGGAAACAGCTGTGTCTTAAAGAGACTTCAATAACAACTCACTTCACAACGTCTGATTGTTCCAATGCAATTTGATTTCTGCCGCCGTGGTGGAAGAGATGTGCCAGGCCTCTTAGACTGTACAGAGAAAGCTGAGCCGAATGAGACACAAGCATACGATTGAAAACTATCAAGATGGGAACCTTGTCAATTAAAAACAAACTGTTGAGGGCAATAAGCAGCTGCTAACCACTTCCACAGGCTGGAAACAGAAATTACATTGTCCCACAGAGCTCCCTGCACACTTTCCACTCCAACCCCCACCAGTCCCAAAATTGCCTGTGCTGCTATTTCAGATTTACAGTATTTTTTGTCAGTCTCAAACTCTGTCATTTACAAATCTATCACTTTCCCAACAATATTAACAGTATGGCAGAAATTCCTTTTTCACTACAGCTCAAGACTCAGCTTCCTACTCCAATAGTTGAAATAAAGAGAAAAGCACTGCAACTTAAGAACTTACTTGCTACTACTAAGTCTCCAATTTCCGTTTTTTTAATCTGGCAAGCATTTCAAAATTTAGCATGCAAGTTACACGGGCTCAATTCAATTCCTATATTACATCCTGAACCCAAGATGTATGGAGGACGTCCAATCCAGGCTCCAATATGAGAGATTTATACACCTTGCAAGATTTTGGTCCTTAAACCATGCTGATTTCAAGAAATGCAGGGTCAAATCTGAAAAATCTTATCCTTCTGTCAAAAGGCCAGCGTTCCTCCTCTTTCCTACCTACCCATCTTTCATCTATCTTCCCTGGGGAAACCCTAGGTTGTCTCAGAATAGCCCAAGAGAGGTAGAGGAAGGTCCTGAAGAGGCCAGAAACAGTCATGAGAAAAGCTTTGGAAGAAGCATATACATTATCTTCAGCTGATTATATAGTGGTATCACTGGATAATTCTTGCAAAAGGTTTTCTGGATCTGCTGCAATCATGCAAATTCAGTTCAAAATGATTCACAAAGGAGTTACTAAATGAGCACTGACAGCCTTGTTTGCTAGATTTCATCCCTGCATCTTTCTCCCAATCTTACAAGTATGATAATTGCCAGCACCTCTGGTATTTCCCCATGAAAAACAAATTAAGCTTTAATGAAATATGCAATCTCGTTCCAACATACTGAGGCAGATTTGCCCCCGCTTAATATCCCACAACTAACACCACGCAGCTCCTGGAAGCCAGGGGAGCCTGGGCAGATGATGCTTCCTCAGCGGTACGCATTCATCTGCCTCCTGCTTCCCGTCAGGGAGGGTAGGCGTACCAGCAAGTGCACGTGTTCAATCATGACAAAGCTATCTGTCCAACACCAGCAATGTGCTGTCAGTAACCAATGTGATTGCATTTATTAATATGCCTGGAGAGCTGAAAGTCTCATTGCTGGTATGTTTTTAATCGTCGTAATTTAATTTTGAAGTTTTTATTCCCGTGCCTATCAACAAATATAAAAACTATTAATTAGGCTGCAGTACCATAATTTCAGAGAAATTAAATGAGACTGTGAAACTACAATAGGTATAAACAGGCAGTGTGCAGTAATCCTATATATTTGCCTCGAAGCACTACACTTCAGTTGAATCCTGATGAAAGCTTATCCCATTTCACTTCTTCCAAGTCCTCCCAACACTGAAGGCAGAAATCAAGCACACTTAAAAAGTCATAGATTACAAAAGGAAACTCTTTCATATTCTAGCCTTCAGCTACTAAAACTGGACTGAATTTCTGAGCAATTCCACAGCTGCATTAGATGAGACAAGCTGATTTCCAAATAACTTTTTCTAACATTAGAATTCATTACAATTTTTTCAAGATAGGGTAGTGATGCCACTTCACATGCATGCCCTCTCCTCTCTCTTCTTTTGTGTTAGGCAAGGCAAATGCATAAAATTAATGTATTAATCTCCTTCCTAGTAGCTAAATTAAGAGTATGAGAAAGGACTCTTTACTTTGTTTGTCTTCTATTAAGGCAGTGCACTTCTAAACAACTTTTGGGTGCATTTTCCTAAAACAAAGAAGTCATGGTGTTTGTAAAGGTTGATGTAACACTTCACATTTTTATCCTCATCTTTTAAACCATGCCATGGTTCTTGCAGTAGCAGAAGCAGCGACGCAAAAGCAAAAACACAGGAAAACAGTCTCCCAAGTGAGACTGCAGTGGGAAAGCAGGTATTCTTAACAGAGGACACTGCTCTATCACGTTTTCAAACAGCTTTGTAAAACGAAGCCAGACAGAATTAGCTATTATCCAAACACTACTTACTTGCAATGCACTATATATTTCTTATTCAAAGTGCTGCTAAAAGGGGCAGAGAGGTTCCCGGTCTGACAATAGCCTGCTACCAGGTGGAAACAATTAAGGAAGGAAGCTCTCCTCCACTGTGCAAATTATTTACTAGCAATCCCCATTGAAGCTCATGCCATGATCTAATTTAACCACATCACTTGCATCATGTCTGTCTCTTCCTGCATGCCTAGGACAAGACAGGCCCATGAATTGCCCATGTTTCTACAGAATATTTTGATTTCTGTAATTTGTTGTAATTGTAGCTGTTTTTAAGAATCAGTCTGCCTTCTTCCTGCATCTGAAAGCTGAAATAAGAAACATCATTCTCTGCTGTGAGTCAGCCTAATTCTGTTTACTAGCTATATATTAACTTACATCAGCCAAAACTCTAGCTCAGACTTAATAGCACTGGGTTTTTTTGTTGTTTTGTTTTTTTTTAAAGAAAACATAAAAACAGGGAAGGGAAGGAGGATAAAAGATGTGACATTGGTTTTGTAGTGATATTTTTTCTAGTAATCCTGGTTAAAAAGACTGGTATTTGTATGCACAGTAGATCAAAACCAATGGTGATCTCTCCATCTTATCTTTCTATATGATCGTATTCTAATGAAGTATTAGAGACAAAGGAAGATTATTTTTTTTAAAAAAAACAAAGGCTAACCTGATACATTCTGCATATTTTAGCCACACTATTTGGTCATCTTTGATATACTGGTCATCTGAACCAAGAAGTCAGTATTCACTTGATTATTAATAACAACAACAAGGTTATTAATAACAACAATGCTGAAGTTAAAGGAGGGAATCCTATCATACATGTAGGACAGATAAATGTTTTAGACATTTGCTTCAAAATACTTAGCCATTATGAACAGAGACAGAGAAGGGGAGAAGTCTCTTGAATGAAATTCATTGACCCTGAAGAAACTGCCCATCTTTGTTCCCTCTGAGCAATGTTCTCATCCCCATAACTACATTCAAGTAGACCTAAATATTTTAAGACAAAGTTAGGCAATGTAAGTCTTGTTCTTACTAGTAGTATGTCATTCAGGCTCAGAAATGGGTTACACAGCAAGACAGTGCAGTTGCTGATAGCTTCAATAGCAGCATTGTGGTGCAGCTTGACATCACACATAACAAAAGAAAGGTTCCCTCTTGCCTTGCACTGCCACAGGTTACACGCTCTGTTGAGATAGTTTAATACATTTGAATGTTTTCCATTAATCTCAAAGGCTCCTGGTATTTGATACCACTAAAGACCACCTGCCCAAACATGCATCGAGAACAAGCTCAGCAGGAAAGAAACAGAATTCAGACTGTCTCCACTTGGGTTTCGTCTTTGTTCAATAAAACAGCTATCACCAAGTTTCCCAACTTCAAAAGTAAGGAAAAGTACCACTTCCTCTCAGAAACAGCATCATGGTCTCACTGGAGATTGCTCACTCCTGAGTCCTACACTGATGTTCTGAATTAGAAGAGGGAGAAAAGTGACCAATATTTGTGTCAACATCTTTTTAGCATGAGTGCAGATACCCATTTGCTTCCTCCTCCTTCGTGTTGCACAAGCATCAGTAACTGCAACAGAGAGCACAGCCATAGTCTCTGTATCTTATTTCATGGATCGAGTGAGAAAAGAGATGAAAATAACACCTCTCACAACAGAAATAAAGTACGAACAAGACAGTTATGAATGGGGCATGAGTACAGCTCCTTCACCTCCCAAGCGAAGACCTACAATATCAAAGGAGCAGTAAAAAATAGCAGCAGGAAATGCAGCAGGGAGAACCCCAACACATTTAATCCTCAGTGAAAGCAGCTGAGCTTAGAGAGTCTGTGGAGCTCTTTACATTACCGGAGGGGGAGAGAGAGCCTAATTACTTGCTACAATTACCAAAATCCATAAAACAGGAGGTCCTTTCCCCTACCCCATTGAGAAAAGGGATGGAGGGTAGATTTATATTTTAGTCCCATCAAACACTTCAGTAAGAGTCCTTGAATTTTACCTTATCCTCAACAGTTTTACAAGGTCAGTCTTGTTCTAGGAATACGGATCCTTAGCAAAACTGTCAGCCCTATAGCATAATCATTGTTTTAATTCCTTGGCAAGAAAGGAAACTTTTAATGGAGAGAGATTTTAAGCACAGAGTTGACATTATTCTCCAGACTGTAATCTTTTCCAACAGAATCTAGTTACACGACATCTTCCAAGTATCTCTTCTAAAAGGGATTTGGAAGACCAAACAGATCATGCACAATTTAAGAGCTTACAACACCACTCAGCTAAAAGTATAACATTTCTCCGAAACTAGTAGTTTACCTCCTGGTTCTCCACCCAGCTATTTAGGAGAGAAACCTTAAACAGAAGCAGAACTTCAGACAAAGCTCAAACTAAGTAAATGCAAACTTGATTGCTGCTTACACACATCTGTACTGGGGGAACATCCACCCTGAAGCACACAAGTTTTCTCCATCTGTGCATTGGACTGGCACTTATTTAAAGCTGACAGTGTGCTTAGCCTGTTGTCTTGGTAGATAAAACAAATAAATAAAAAAATGGAGATGCTCCACAAAAGGCTGATCTTGCAAATATATACCCAACTATTAATAAAAATACTTTAAAAATGAAGCAGATCTCTTCAAGCATTGCCTTGTCAGTAATATTGCTCAGCAATCCAAAATTAAAGCCACTACAAAAAAATAAACATCCAAGTAGAATTCAAGTAAATATAAAAAAAGTAGAAAATACCTGGAGGAAAGAAAAAAACATATTGCCCTTAAAGCATTTGCCACCAGATTTGTCTCCATTACAGCCAGCAGTGCCCAGCCACAGCAACACAGACTCAGGGAAAGCTGCCTAACAAACAGCCTTTTTGTATCATTCGTGTCATTTGTTCCAGTGTCATTTCCTGATCAATATAGCCCCAGAAGTAGTCAGGATAAAGGAGGAGTTTGCCTTGGTAGATGAGGATTGGGTTAGGGATCAGTTGAGTAATCTGGACATCCATAAGTCGATGGGTCCGGATGGAATGCACCCAAGGGTGCTGAGGGAGCTGGCAGAGGTCATTGCTAAGCCACTCTCCATCATCTTTGGTAAGTCATGGGCAGCAGGAGAGGTGCCTGAGGACTGGAGGATAGCAAATGTCACTCCAGTCTACAAGAAGGGCAAGAAGGAGGACCCGAGGAATTATAGACCCGTCAGCCTCACCTCCATCCCTGGAAAGGTGATGGAACAACTTGTTCTTGGCACTATCTCTCGGCATATCAAGGATGAGGGGGTCATTAAGAGCAGTCAACATGGCTTTACCAAGGGTAAGTCATGTTTGACCAACCTTATAGCCTTTTATGAGGATGTAACTAGGTGGATAGATGATGGCAGAGCAGTAGATGTGGTTTATCTCGATTTCAGTAAAGCATTTGTCACTGTCTCCCACAGCATCCTCGCAGATAAGCTAATAAAGTATGGGCTTGGTGATCAGGTAGTGAGGTGGATCAAGAACTGGTTAAAGGGAAGAAGTCAGAGTTGTAGTCGATGGGACAGAATCTAGTTGGAGGTCTGTAACTAGTGGAGTCCCTCAGGGGTCGGTACTGGGACCGGTGTTGTTCAATATCTTCATCAACGACCTGGATGAGGGTACAGAATGTATCCTCAGCAAGTTCGCTGATGACACTAAACTGGGAGGAGTGGCTGACACACCAGTCCCCATCCAGAGATCTCACAGACCCTGTAAGGCACACTAGAAGTTACCACATCATCTTTCAAAAGTGAAACTGGATGAGAAAAGCCTTTTTAAAAAACATAAAAAAATAATGTAAACATTGCATTTATATTTTCTTCTTTCTTTTTTGGTGATGAAAAGGGAAAGGGATAGAAGTCTGACTCCCCTTTCCAATACATAAACCCACATTTCTGGCTGCTTTAAAAGAAGGGAAAAGAACAGACAAATTAGGTTGGTTTTTTTATTAGGAAGCCATAAAACACACAAAGGAGCACAGAGTCATGAAGGGCCGTGTTTCACTCTGCTTTTTAAGCATTGATACGGTGACACTCACAACATTTCATGCAAAAAGTACTTTCTTACAAGGTGCACCACTGGCTCAGGTGCCTCTAAGCAGGTTCCTGTGCCTGGGTTTTGGATCAGCTCTCAGGCAGCCAGAGAGGAGCAGGACTGCCCAAGGTCTCCAACCGCACCGCCAACAGGGACCGTCCAGCTGCTGCCTTCACCTGCACCCTGTCAGATCAGCACTGCCAGCGTCAGGATGAAGAGAAATGCTTTGAGACCAAGTGGCTTCGGAGCTTGAACTGTTTTCAGAAAGGAATTTCTGACACCTTCCAGAAGGGTCAGAGCCAAGCTTACATTGCCTACATAGTAACAAAGCCATGATCTTGATAATGTGATAACGGCAAAAACCAAGGGAATAATATACATTTTTATTCTCACGAAATCAAAAGTCTGTGAGGAAATACATTTAAGTATTTTACACATACCCATCAGCAGTTGTGCTGTGATTAATATTGCATGTTAGCAGGTTAGAGGAGCTGTAGGGTGGGGGCTTATTACAAAATTCAGCTCCTCAGAGTGTTTGTAGGCTGAAATTTGCGTCATCCCTCTGTTCTTCTAGGAATTAAAAAACATCATTATTAAACAGAATGATGTGAAAGCTCTAGAAAAGACAAATCAGCAATACCTATACACTTTAAAAGGTCTCACATACCAGGTTCTAATGCTAAAACTATTGAATCTACCTAGCAGAGTTTAACATTACATCAAAACAAAGAGAAAGCTGACTGTGCTAGTAAAAATTAATCCAGATTAATTTAGAATTAGAAAATTATTTTTTACCTGTAGGAAAACAATTATTTTTAACAGATAACCAGGTATGTTTATAAAGTGGAGGCAGTTAATTTGAGCAGTATATATTTAAACAGTCTATCATGATTTAGGGAACAATTTAACTACCTGAAATGACCCCTACCCTTCTCACACTGCAGATTATACATTAACACCATTTCCAAATCAGTTCGTTGCAGGTGCTTTGTAGGAGACTAACTGAATCAATTGCAACCCTTCCTAAGCATAGATAGTTCACAAGCCCACGCAGAAGGTAAAAATACTAAGAGGAAAACTTTTAAGAGACATGTTTACTTCAGGGACAGTGAGACATCATGTAAAATAAGGGATGTTTGTTCCACTGAACCTGGCAAACAGCCCCAAATAACACAGGATCAACTTGGCAGCTCTGTGTTTTTGGTCTTGTAGCTGACTAGTCCCCAGCTCCCCCACAGACATCCACTGACGACACTTATTGCAGTAGATCACCACACAGACAGCAGGTTCCAATCAAATTTGAGCATAACCTGAACTACAAACACCCACTTTCTCCTTCCAGCTTTCCCAAGCAGAAATGCAATCACAGGGAATGGTTGACAGCACACCACTAATCCACACACACACTCCCCACCCCCCCGTGGGGGCACTGGGGACACGGCACAGCTGGCATCATGGGGACCAGTGATGGGGAGGAGGAGCCCCCATCGCTCATTCTTGGAAAAAAATCCCAAGCGTTCACTCAGCTGAAACAGGGCAGTGGCACACAGGTTTCACTGGGGATGATGTTGCTCTTATCTCTATCAGCTCAGCAGGGGTTAGGGCCAGGTTTCTAGTGACCCTGCAGCTTTGCTTGAAGCCAGAGGCATCAAAAGGAAACTGACAGCTGCTGCAGGATTATCTGAGCAAAGCAGGAAGGGGAGGAAAAGCCAGGGGCCTTCATCAAGGCTGTGGTACCCATATTGAAGCAACCATCCTTGGGAAACCAGCATATGTATCCTCGGGACTGCCATGACAATCCTCCAGATCTAAAGGTGGCCCTGACCTGTTCCTGACAAGGAGAAGACACTCTCACAGATTTGTCCTGTTGGCAAAGGCATCCTGGACAGTGTACTGCATCTCACGAGCAAAATTCACGAGTAGCATGTATTTTACATGAGCGCTGGCGATTCCTCTTATTTTTCTATTTTATGGTCCCTTACTGTTCATATAATATAGGAGACACACCATTACTGGTATTCACCGATGTAAAATCCTAACACTCGTCCTTATCAAATACCTACATAAGTAAGACGTAGCAGGTTACATGAATTACAAGAATCAACAAAAAAAGATCAGGTTCAGAGAACAGAGTAACAACATTTAAAGAATCCAACCCATCAGTGAAGACATGTTCCTGCAAGACATTGCACAAGCTCCACACGGGTTTGTCCTCAGCCCACAGGAAGTGTGATCTAAGGGTGAGGTAGGAAAGAACAAGCAGATGTGGACAAAATAACCAAAAAACAGGAGACAGAACAAATTTAGTATTGTCATGCAAGAAGATTAGTTAAGCTTGCAATACTTTCACCATTCATGGTCTATGATGATATGAAACTGCTTTTGTTCCCAATATTTTTTTCTGGTAGGGTTTACATTTTGTTTGATATTAAAAAACAGTTTTCTTAATACTAGATGATTAGGACTTGAAGAAAAAGAAAGAAAAGAAAAAAAAACACACAGAAGAAAGTAATGTTAAAGTAATTAAAACACTACTTCAAAAAATGCATAAAATTATCTACCTAGCTAGGGCTATAGGCAGGTCTTTGTTAAAGGTGTAAATTTTATTCAGTAAATTAACGGTTGAGCACCACTTCAAATATTTCACTCTGAAGACTCACAACACGACCTCAGGCAAATCCACAGATTAGTGTGTGGCACTGCTGCTCACTCCAAGCTTAAAAACAAAGTAAATATTTATTAACTATTGCATTTTGGTTCAGCGATTTAAGAAATATAACTACCTCCAGAAAGTACTGAATCCCTTTTTCTCCTAGGTACATCGAAGAAGCAAAATACAATTTTCCAACAACTTTCTGAAACACGAAGGGAAAAGTATGAGATTGTGATTTGAAAACATTACACAAAAAAAGAAAGCAATCCTTTATTAACTGCAATTAATTTTGATTGTAATAGTAATTTCTTTAATTGATGAAAAACACTACACATAAATCGTTTTCCCCACACCCGTGTTCCAGATACAGATTTCCATTACCTCATCAATACCCACAGCATGAAGTAATCAGAAATAAAACATAAGAAAAATCTCTAAGGTTTTTAGGTTCTTAAGAAAAATAAGACAGCCATACCAATGCTTAGATTTATATAAGCAATTCTACAAAGTAAAATACAAAATGGGCAGGGGTCAATATTAAGTAGGTTGGTTTTGGGTGGGGTTTTTTGTACAAGAATAAGAGCCTGAAAGACAATCACTTTAGGACTGGGACAGTTCACACTTGTACAGTCTCTCAGACAGTGAGGACCCAGCTCTAGAAAGATCTGACTGCTTCAAAACTTATGTTATGATAATAAATTAGAAATTAGTTTACACTTTTGAACCACCCATATTGCAGATAAACCATTTATGAAGTCTGGTACTGGTCTCTATCTTGGGTTTCTGTCTAAGTCTGCCCTGAAGACAGAGCCACAACTCTAGCATATGCCAGAAATATTTAAATCCAAATAACTCAGATTAACACTGAGGCAAATACACAATGGTGTTTCAGCTCAGACTCTGCAAGTATATTTAGAACTCAGAGGAACTCAAGAATATGCATTGCTCATATGTCAGCCCTTACCCTAAATGATTTTCTGCTTTTACACCCTTATTAGGTTGGACAGAGATTGCAGTTGTCCCTAATATTTGCAGGGTCTCCAAAACTCCAGTTAAATCCCTTGAAAACTGAGTATTATTGTCACGTGGACTTTGAATAGCTAACTATACACCAAAGCAAGTGATGAAATCATGCTATGAAAAGAATTAGCATTCCTCAATGCTCAGTATTTTTTTGCTTTCATGGATAATAGTTCTTGCCTTCTGATTATTGTCATTACATGTCTACCACTCCAACATGCTTCATAATACCACCTTGACCAATAGCTGCTGTGAGAGCAGCACTGCCAAGGCACAGGGCAACTTTCTCCATAGTTGTTACTGGCTCATCTGTGCAAGCAGGCTGCTCCCGTGCCATCTGCAGACTGGTTCTACCACTACGCACAAAGCCCAGATCTCACCACACACAGAATACTGACGGTAGTATAAGAAATGCTGTATCAGCTAAAGGTAAACACAGGTCATTGCCATTAGCACTTCTAAAGCATTCCTCCCATCTAAGAAAATGGTAAATTTTCAAAAAAATGCTAACATGAAAAATCGCAGAGCATTTTTTTCCTGTTTTAGGTTCAGAGAGGGAGATACATCAGCCAGCAAGTGGGGGTAAGGGGAGCTACTGCTATTCTGTTTTTTCATGATAAATTGATAGCAGTCTAATTGCATAGTGCATTTTCACCAGCATCAAAAGTCAAGCAACATGTAAGGAAATGCAGGAAATCTTTTCAAGTTTCATTCAACATTCTTGAGTGCATCCACCAAACATTTCAGTAAAACTACACGTTGAGCTGGTCTCAGAATATGTTAGTTGTGGCTACATTTCCAGTTTCAGACCACAAGTCTTGGAGGCCTAGGAGTATAAAGCGTCTTTACAAATCATTTCTTCTTTAATGTAAAAATTGACTTTTACTTTGTCCTTTAAGACAGACACGGTAGGAAAGAAGATAAAGTCCAAAAAGAAGGAGAAAAGCCTATTTACCTTGCATTAAAGATGTATGTTTGTCTTTTATAACAATAGCCTAAGCAAACACAGGGAAAAGAATACTTGTTTAATTCGTAACCTTTAATCTAATAATGGGATAATAAATGAATGCCACATGCTGTGCAATGCTATGTTTGAAATTCACAGTCAATTCTCATGTTGAGAGGGATTGGGAAACTTCTTCAGAGTAAAATATCCAAAGCACAAGGCACCGTGCCACTTTCCAAGAGCTTCTATAGTTTTATATCATCAACTATTTCTTCATATACATATCCCTAAAAATAGCATTGTCTCTGCTGATAGTTCAGCTTGGCCTTCCATCTGAACTATTATTGCCAAGACTAGGTTAAAATCTAGTGCTTCATTAGCCACACAGCAGCCTTGGCAAGGACCAGATGAAAGCAGCAACGCTTCGCATTGTCGCCATCTGTCCCAAACTAGGACTTGGTGTAAGAAATAGCCAAACAAGGCAGCCATGAAACCACAGCTTGTGCAGCCATCTCATTTTTGCACAGCAACAGCTATGCCTGTACTCAACCACATTGTTTGATCTATTTTCCCTTCCCAAACAATTTATCTCTTTTTTAGTCCACATTGTGTCTCTCTCCTTGAATGGGCCTAACTCTGTTAATGAAGTCAATGCTCATTTTTCCTACTTTGGTTTCAGTGTCTGTTTTCTGTATATGTCTTATTAGCTTTCCATTGTAGGAAACATGAGAGGAGAAAACCACCCAGGGAGACAGAGAGAGAACAGGTTAGAAGAGCAATCTGAAAACTCGTGAAAGGCAAGAATGAAATCCACAGAGATATCTTTGGACAGGCTTCCCTGGTGTCCTCTGACTCTATTATCAGCAGCAATGATAATCCCTCATCCCCATTTCCACAGCTAGCTGTTACCCCTTTCAGACCTGTTGGCCATGCTGATGGTGTGAGCGATCTCGGCTTTATTTCAGTGAGGCAAGCACCCTCAGCTTAAGCCATTTGACCCCACCTGGCTCACTACAACAGAAACAGTTGAGACTGCCAAAATCTAGGGTTAATGTCACTTTCAGCAAATGCACTAGCAGCATTCACATGCTGAGAGCAATTTTTGTCCCAGCTTGTGTACTGGATTTGGATCCTCTGCATCCTACACACCAAACAGCCACCAAGGGCTACATCTCATTTCACCCTTATCCATTACATCTTCTGTCTTGCCTTCCTCTTTCTCCAGACCTTCCCTCACTGTCACCATGATATTTAGATGGCTCTTGTACTTGCAAACAACAGAGAGACCACCATGCAGAACCACTGTCCATACACTGACTCTTTTCCATGAGTTGCTCTTCTCATATCTTTCTAGTCTGAAGCTCCTTGGGACAGAAAATCTATTCCAAATTACTCCTGAAAGCATCCTAAGGTACCACTCCCTACCCAGTGGGATAATATAACTGAAGTGAATGGAATTAAATCAGCACCTTATCATACCAAAACAAAAAAACCTCAAACCTTGAGAACTACAAACACAGAACTGAGAAAGCATTTGTCCCAGACATCCATGCACACAACAGCTGCAGAGCTCTGTACCAGTGCTGAACCTCCTAGTGCGTTGCTGCTTTACTCTTTTTCCTACTTGCCCACTACATCAATTCTTCCCTGCCTATTCCCCAAGAACAACTGGACTGCACAATCAGCAGGATAGTGGAGCTGGTATGTTCTCCTCCATTCAGCAAACACATAGGTAGTATCAGCCTCCAACTTGTAGAACAGACAAGGTTCTGCACCTACCTGTCAAGAGAGAGAGCAAAGACAAAGGAAAGGTTGCAGGCTGAATCTAACCTCAGGCCGGGGGGAGAGGGGGGGCATGGATAGAGAGTATGTGTGTGTGTCATGTTTCTCCCATTTAAAGCCATGCACAGAAAAAAACAGCTGCAACAGCATGCCAAAATGAAGTCATCTAAAACAATGAATAGTAGCTATTAATTTCTTAAGACCTCATTGTTTCTCTCTTTACGCAAGTTCATCATATTATAAAGTAGGTTGAGTTTAAATGAGAATTAGGCCGCAGCTTTTTAGTATGCTCCAGGTAGAACGGGTGAACACACACAAAGGGCACCTGATAACATTATTTGCACATGCACTATTGTGTAACTGTTTCCATAGACACAAAGGACTGTCAGGCTGCTGTAAGACTTCACACTAATTGCTTGGTTGTGTGTGTTATGAAATGTAAATTAGGACTCCCTCAAAAAGTGGAAAATTGCACTTATGTAAATCTCACGGGATTAAGGTGGCAGTTGTTAAATTAATATTTCTCACCAAGAAACATGAAACTAGGCTCTGCAAAGATGTTCTGCACAAAGAGAGAGACAGAGATCTGTTAGTGTATGTGAAAGGTGTTTTGCTGCACAAGCAGCTCCAAGCAAATTTGCAAACCAGTGAAACACCTGGAGGGAAGGGCCTCAAATGGTGAGAATCATCACAGGTATGTTAATACCCACAGTGCTTCTTTACCAAGCGTGGTATAAAACTAAGTAGTTAACATACTTGCTGGTTACAACAGTTGACATAATTATCAAATATTGCATGATTCCTATGATTGAGATGTGTGGGGGAGGAAGGGGCCTGGCCTTTAATTTCTATTTTAAGTCCTTCTCCTTCCAAAAGAAAGCGTCTCCTACTACTAAGTTCTTCTGAATAACAAAACACAATAATGATACTAATTCCTTACATGCATTGTGCCAAAAAATATAAAATAAAAATATATTACATAAACAAGCACAGCCCATAAACATTTTCACTGCTTCATTATTTAGGACCAACCAAGCGTTTTACGAATTGTAGTTATTTATGATGTTTTATATACTCTGTATTTGTTTATGCCCCAAAAGGTTCACCTACTTCCTCACCGTGGTTCTCCATCATGCAACAGCAAGACTTGACAGACTTCAAACCACGTCACAAGGGTCTTATTCTCATACCCTTTCAGGCCCTCTATCTGCAAACACTTAGCCATGTGTTTAACTTTATGTATACAAGTAGTCTCACTGAACTCATTCATGAAATTCTAGCCTTATTTAAATTGCTACAGGTTTTACCATTGACTTCAGTTGGACCCAGATTTCATCTAATGGGACTATTTACATCTGAAAAGCTGTACACATGTCCAAATGTTTGTAAAACTGAAGTCTTAGCCACAAAGCCAAGACATACACTGCCATTTTATCTCTTACTGGAATTTAGGACCTACAAAATTATTTGCTTTTATCTTGGCTTAAACTAAGTTAGAACACAATAAATAGACCATCACTAAAGCAGATTATTAGGTCATATTTTTCCTCCTTCTTGGATATTACTAAGCAGGCTATTCATCCTCTCCAATCTGCTCATTTTTTCCATTCCAATAAGCACAAAATAGTTAATGCATAATTATCTAGGCACAAACACTCATTTTGCTTAGCTGGAGAGTTCACATGTTCATTTGTACTTCAAATAAGAATCAATTTCAAGCAGGTACAAGAGACATACAGAAAAACAGATTAGGTAGCTGCAGCTTTCTTTCTTTAATTACAACAGCAGCAACATTCAACCAATCTAAAATGAATTCAATTAAGTCAAGATTTAGTCAGTTCCCGAAGCAATAGCTGAAATATAATCTCTGCACTTGCTTCTTCATTTAGTTCTATTTAGCATGGATAGTGGAAGGTGATCCAAGTACCTAGCTTCTAACCTTCAGCACAAAAAAAAAAAGAGGAAAACTAAAAATTGCAAAGTCAACAGAAATCCTTTGCTGCAGAAAGTAAAACCGTAGAAGTTACTGTTATACAAAGACTTCGTGATGAAATTCAGAACAATGACTAAAGAAACAAAGACTCTTTAAATACAAAAAACAACTTGCTTTTTCTGATTGCCATACTGCTTACTATATTCACCAGCTTAGAAATTTCTGAGGGCATAATTCGATACTAATTTAGTCACTCTTTTGGCAGATCTACTGATTGCTGGGTCCATCTCTTTACTCCCTCCATGACCCGCACTGCTGCTGCAGACATAAGACAGCACTGGAAGTAGAGATATCATGAAAAATTGACTGTTTTTTGACTGTTACTACATGTGCAATTAAATATGAATATTAAATACAACTGTCCTGTTACAAACAGGGTTCTCTTTTCATTTTACAACACAAAATACAGCCTGGTAATTTTCTTTCAGCAACTTATTCTACATGTGCAGTCACTTACTCTTCGCAAAGGACTAAGTGGTATGATTTCAGGTTCAAGCTAAGATTTATCACAATATCTTCCTTAACAGGACTGTGTTCCACTACCTCACACATTTTATATGGTATTTCAGTCCATGAAAAGTAAGGATAGAAAACAAATATTCTCCACTCATCAGTATCTTTTCAGCCACATAGCAGTATATAAAGTATAACTGTGCATTTTCAAACTCTACACACAGATGTTTCCCCCCGATTTCTTATCTTGAAAGAGGTATGCAAAATAAAGTGCTCTCGGTGCCCTTGTTCAAGCAAAATCATTCAGCCATCACTCCCACTGTGCTACACAATGAACAGATGTCCCCACACCCTTGCCCACGCTATGATCCATTGCAATTCATACTTTCAAGCAGAATTGTTTAAATTACACTAGATAAGAAAGAAATAAAATTTCAATAAACTCATTTTAATCCCATCCATTACTGAATATTCTCATTCACATTTAGATTTTTCCTTAGAAATTTGCAGAAAGAATGAGGCATATAACAAGATAGTGTTTATTCTGGAATCCTGTAATCTTTTTTGTGCTTACATTTACCTGTGTCTTAGTTTTTTATTTTCATGCTTTAGAGTAGTTTTACTTATTCAGAAACTGTACCATAACATTAGGATATAGAAGCAAGAAACTGAGTTTTAAACCTTTTGCTGTAAAATAAGCACATACACTTTTTCACATCATTAACAATTAGCATAGTGTGAACATAAATTGAAACTCCTCACCTATAATAAGCTACAATATAGGGAGCCTCAACAAAATCTACAAATTTCAGTCTGCAAGGTGTTCAGAATAAGCCAAGCACAGAGCCGAATTAGAAGATTTAAATATCACAAGCAGCATGTGATATTTGGAAGCTGTGCGTAACAGGGTGGTACCTTGCTTCAAGCTACTGCATCAGAGCCTTTCAAGATATGTATATCATACTCATCACCATGGTACCTGCAGACCTGCACTATCCAATCTTCCTGTTTAGACAAGACTCCTTCTCCAACACTATTCCCAGGGAGCACTGAGAGCCAGAGCTGCATAAAGAGCAGCAAACAACCTCTTTGCAGTAAAACGGGATACATTCCATACACATCAAGTTAACAGCTCAGAATTACAGTAGGTTGAGCACATATCTTAGTGTAAGATGCACAAAACGCTATATGTATTCCTACACAATCGTGGTTTTACCATTTTTCAAAAGAGTAAAATACCAAATACTAATATTTATTAGTATTACAAGATAGCAGATTAGGTATGCAGCACACAACCAGGTAAAAGCCAGTATTCCTTAAAGCCTTTTTTCTTTGTGGGAACTTTTCCTCACCTCACCAGACACTCTCCTAGCCCCTAAATGATGTGGCCTTCAACTATTTCCAGAAAGAATTGCATATATTGATTGAAATTCGAACATTTAGGAAAAAAAAAAATGAAATAACTGTCCCCTAGAGGAGAAGGGTTTCCTGCAAAATTTCTCACAGGTTTATTGTACCTCAGCAAATCAGTTTTGCTTGCTTATAAACATCAACTTTTTTATTAATGCCCTTACGTTACTTTCTTTGTCAAGTGATAAAAGCAGGCTCTAAATTCCAGAAGACCAACTAGCTTCCTGCTCCCTGGACACTCAATCCTTCTCTTTGGTTTTCACACTGTATCAATCAGGTATGATGCTCCAAGTACTAAGTTCATCACAAAGCAGGGTAATTCAGGGTTCTCTTTTGAATGCATGCAAACCTACCCATTCAATATTTATCAAAACAGAGTTAGTGAGACTTTTTTTAATTAAAAACTAATATAATGCTACAGCCGATCACACTCAAGAGAAACCACAGCCAACCTGCTCTGGCTAAACAGCACCTAGACATCTAGCAATTCTATGGAAAAAGGAAATTATATAAAGGAACTTCCATTAAAGTTCCCCTCTTTAAGCCCAAGCCACCATTTTAAAATAGCCAAATGCCCGCAGCCAGTTTCCCTTATCCAAGCTTGAGTAACACTGAGCCAACCAATGCACAGACCTACTAAAGAAGAAGTTTCAGCTGCCAAGAGTTTGCAATCACACTATGAGCAGGAACAGGGAGAGAGGAAGCAGAATCAGTACAAGATGTAATGACTTGCATAGTAGCTCGGGGCACATCCAGACATACAGCCTCAGGTCTGTCAGGGTGCAGAAGGCTTTCATCTTGGGCTCCACCTGCCAGCGATACTCTGCAAGCCACATCACCACAACCATCTTCATAACACTAGCTGAAGCTATGCAGCACTGGTGCAGAGCTTATTTCAGCAATCATTTCAAAGCCCAGGAAGAATATGAACATGTCTGGCAGCGAACAGCAGCATAGACTGTATTCTGGAGTGATCCAGCTTGGGTTTTGCTTTTTTAGCATGAGGCCAACAGTGTGAGGAACCATTTTCTTTGCAGCCTTCCTAGTTAAGTCTTTCTTCTTCTAAAGAAAAAATAAAATTGCATCTTGAGAACTCTCCAGAAGTATGATGTTTATTAAAGAGAAATACTACCATTTTTAACAAGCCAAGTGATTTACATACAAGAGATGAGTAATGTACTGTGAAATGGAATAGAACATACAGCTATGTCTTTTCACACAAATAGAAAATTTATTCAAGTATACTGGTGTTACAAAGAAGCTATAAGGACTTTTTGTGCTACAAAATGAAAGCTGCTACACACAAAAATGCCATTTTATTTGATCACATTTTTTCCTCATTCTCTTAGTACTTTTTCTTTCAGCAAGCTTTATTTATACAGCCATGCTCCATTTAAATTATTTTTTTGGCACTGGAACCTTAATTCAGATCAAAGTGGTTTTAAAAAGCCTAAGTTTTCTTCTGTTTTAATTATAAAAATGTAAAAGATCAGAAGTTTAATTACGAATTATTAATTTTAAAAACAAACATTTCTTCTGCAACTAACATTAATTTCTCAAGACCAATTCTCCTTTTCCTTCTGAGAAAAACAAAAAAACAAACCTTTAAAAGTTTCAAGTACAACTGAAATTATTTGAAGAAAATGAAGCATACACACTGAAGCTTCATGGATTTTATTGCAAGGAAAATCTTGTTATAATTCAAGATTTTGCAGCAAGGAAATATACAGCTAGATGTACACCATACCTAGAAGTATCTTCCCAGGAACTACATGGTATTTCTTTCGGCATGGGAGTTGGGAGGAAGCATGGAAGGTCAAAGAAAGGCTGGCAGAACAAGAGTGACCTTGCTAGAGACCCACAAGCCAAACTTCAAAACACTCACAAATTAATTCAGAGTTGCCCAAGATGATTCACCGAAGAAATTCTGGCACCAACAAGGGAAGAGGCTTAATCCAACACATAAATATTTTTCTTATTTTAGTGGTATCCAGAGGGCTGATGTATAACACATAAAATAAGGCTTCTTAAGATACTGACTCCACTTTTGAGTCTATGCCTCACTTCTGAGCCCAATTTCTTCTTTATTTTGTTATTAAAATAATTAAAACAATCAACACTGTTGCCACACTATGCAATCAAATAAATACAGTATCAATTACAAGACAAGGCATGACAGCACCTTCACATAACTGCTGCAAATGAGAGGATATGACAAAGCACAGTAATCCTTCAAATATATTATTTGAAAAGAAAAAGATCTATTTTTAAAAATCATATGAAGCATGGAAAAGAGTATATAGCAGAAGGCTCATAACATACAGAACAACAGCTACAAGTGGATTTTTACACTCAGAGTCACAGTCAAGGCAATGTGGGCTCCTTCCACCTCTGTAAGAAAAATCCTGAGTGTTTTTGGGGTTAGGAAAGCTACCCTACTGCCCAGAGGGGACTGCGAGCACCTCATCTGAATTGCAAACTGGACCTAATCCCCATCTCAAAGCAGCCAAGTACAAGTCCACTCAAACAAAAGAGCCAGACAAATATACCCGATCGCGGCCCACAAATATTGTCAGGTAGTAAAATGAAACCGAGAACATTCCTGTGTTACTGAAGTGCTACACCATCACATAAAGGCTAAAAGCACCGACAGCAGCAGCCTGCAAAAGAGAAATGACACAGTACTAAACACCCTTGTAGAGCAGGCACAGGCACCACGTGATTCAAATAGCCAATTTTGAAGTGTACCACTTCAATGTGCTTTGCACATTGTTCCATGATTCTCCTGTGCCCTCTCAAAGGCCCACCATCAAAAACACTCTCCAAACAATGAAACCAAACCACACACACACACACGACTCAAGACACCAAAGTCAAAGTTCCAGAAATGGCCGATATTTGGAATGAACTCCCACTTCAAGGTTTCATGTTAGAGACCTGGAACAAATTAGTCATTTGCAGAAAATAAAATTATTCTGGATCAGGAGTTCTAGTTCTCTCCATGCTGCCTCCAGGATGCTGACTTTATAATCCAGTAAACTGCATCGTTCATGTCAAACCGACTACTAAAAGCCTGCCAAAAGTATAGATATGAATATATAAATAACTTCAATTGGACAACTCATGTCCTCAGCTACAGCAGATTGAACTCTGAGTGTGCTAAAACACACCTCAGAGAAACTCCCCCGGCTGGAAGGCAGGCACAGGAATCACTGTGAGACACATGGGTCCAAAACAGGGACCAGCCACACACTGAATATTTAGACTTTAAATGATGACAGGTACAGACCACCACTACTTACCTTCTAGAAGCAACTTCAGCACACAGATTTCTTACACAGGTGCTTGGCTCCTCATTAAGTCTTTCATGTCCTATTGGAATCTGGATGAAACCATATCAATGGGTTCCTTGATAAAAACCAAACAGTTTGGTGCTGGTGGGGTGGATTTTGGAGCTTGGTTTTAACTGTGATACTCCACAAAAAGGGGCTTATCTGACCCTCACGTACAGACAGGTTTATTTTCCTGGTACTAGTGTTAACACTTGAAGACACTCACAATGGACAACATCCACTTGGGTTTTTCCTCCTGCTGAGTAATTCTGTCACCTTAAAACCTGCAAACATCAGTTTAAGGAGATTATATACAGTGTAAGAGCATCTCTTAGTGCTTTACACGTACACTAGAACTTGTACATGCTGGACTTTTTAATACCGAAGTAAATAACCATTATCAGCTTCAATAGTAACTAAGCAAAACCTAAGAGCTATTTTAAACAGCATCAACTGAGAAACATTCCCGCATAGAAGCTGGAGGCTAGATGCTGTAAAGGCACTCCTGATGCATCAGGATGCTCAGGGCCTATGCACTTATCAGCTAGTCACTGCCTCCTAAAGGAAAGCATCTGATTCATAGAAAGCCAGACAACTCCTAGCTACATTCCCTTGTACCAGAGGGAGAAAAGATTCTCCAAAGCAATTAAAAACTAAAGGTGCACTTACTCAGAGCAGTTAGCAAGCGGAAATGCTACAGACGGAAATGAAATGTTATCTCTAATTTAGGAGTGCAAACACTTGTGGTCTATCTACCTTTTACTTAGGGATTTCAGTGGGTTCAAAGACTGATTTCCCACCAGAAAGGTGCCCTAAGCATACAGTGCAGGTCGTTCTGCAGCAATGATGGGAAGTGGTTAGGAGAAAGGCACGCTGGAGCCTGACTCCTGGGCCCAGCACCAGTTATTGTTATACGTGAAAAGCCACGGGCGGAGGGAAAGGAAGACAGGACAGAGATCTAGGAACAGTTTAGGCTGATGCCGAGTGGATTTGTTTCCATGACAATTTTGGTCACTGAATCATGGCCCTGTTTCAAGAGTTCAAGTCCTTTTTTAGGATTTAACTATGCAAATTACCAAGCTGCATGAAAATAGCAACCAGGCACTGGCAGAGACTTTACAGCCATAGTTCTGCTACCAATTACTGTGTTGTTCCTCTGAACTAGTCCTGGACTAGCTGACTAAAACACATTGAGGTTAAAATCATACCAGAAACAGGATGCTAAATTTTAAAAAAAAAACCCTGACCTCCTTTGAACCATAGGTCAGAGGTCAGGGCAGGATTTTTTTGGCCTACTGTCAGGACAGTGAATGATAGGGGATACCACAGACCAGTCCAGTCATCTAGCAGTAACATCATGTTGAAAATACTCGTTCAATTACCCATCAGTCTCTGGCTTCCTGTGCCAGCTGGGACCAGGAGCACTGCTGCGGCCAACACGCTTAACTCCTGGAGAGAAGTAGGCATTCAACAGTGATCCCCACAAATAAATTAAGGGGCCTTTCTGGCAGAGTAATGGGAAGCCTGTCCAGTTCTCTGCTGGAAGACCAATTCCAAAAAAGACTTGATCTCAAGTTTTATGCATAAAACCAAAATCCGCTATTCTATTTACTGTAGTGATGGTATATATACCTAGATGTGCTTTTAGAGGTTACCCTTATTTTTAAGAGTTTTTGAAGTATAGATAAGAGCCATTTGAATAAACCACTAGAAAAAAATGTCAAAATAATTTAGATATAAAAGACAACACAGCTTATGCTGAAAGTACAGTATTTCCAATTAAACAAACAGCAATTAAAAAGATGAAGAGATGAAGGAAATAAGGGATATGAATGAGCATTTTTTAGCTACAATTGAAACTGCCCACTATTCTTGAAAAATCCCTTGATAAAGCAAATAGCACAACTAAAAGACTAACACAGTAATTCACAGTGTCCTAGAGAACAGAAGGATCAGTATTCAAGGAAGCCACTTTTACTTTTTTTCCTCCCTCTTGAAGCTTAACCAGGTCAGGAATGGCTGGGGTGGCAGAACATTGGAGCACATCAACCAGACATCCCCAGTTACAGAGGCTGGGTGGCCAAGTTTCATCAGCTTCAAACGGTCTGATTTACTGGTTTTCTTTTTCCTTGAAGTGAAACAGAGATTGACAGATTACTTGATCCCTAGGTGTTGCCCCAGTGATTCAGCATGTTTCTTTGTTTTACAGTAAACTGTCATACAGGAACAACAGCAACCCTGTGCTAGGCTGAAGCATCCTTCAAGAATGGAGCCAAAGCGTACACCACTGCCTTTGGAGATGCCCTTTCCGAGCTATTCACAGGTCCACCAGATATTTCAACTGTCCTGAAGTAACAAGTTGAGCAGTAGAGTTGACATGCTAAGTAAAATTTAGGGTGCAGTTCCAAAAACCAATTTCCTTTGGCTCTTTGAGTTTCATTCAGCAATGAGCTGGCCTTCAGGGAAAAACGGTTTAGTATGGAGTTCTGCAGAGGGTAAAACTGGGAAAGAAATTACAGGATTTACACCCTCTTACTGGGGAGGGACCATTTGTGCAAGCAGTAACACAAATATCTCAAGTCTAGAGGACTATCCTGAGACTGCAGGAATACAACCTAAGAACCTGATCTAGAAGAAATTAAATGAAATCCTGCTACCATACTGACTTAAGTAATCTGCCCACATAACAAGCTCCCACTTTAAAGGCAGATAAGTCACCCCAAGTGGGAAAGCACACGGAGTTCAAAGGTTGCCAAGCCTCAAAGGGCAACAATAGCCTTCCGCAATCAAAAGAAATTCCAAAATTAATTTAAGAATCTGAGGGCCAAAGTGAAAGAGAACAAGGAACTTTCAGCGCAAGGTTCGGGTCTCCAGATAAAATGCTTCCATCTTTTCTAACAACCACTTCAATAAAAATTACAGATGAAAAAAATATTGACGGTTTAAACAGTTTAAAAAGCTTCCTTTTTCAGAAAAAGATAGTTAACCCAAAAGCTGTGTAAAGCCTATAAAGTATTTAAAAATAAAAATGAAAATATCTAACCTTAAAACATTGACCAAAAGAACAGATTCACTTTTACATAAGTAACAGTAAGAATAAACATCTCTGTCTTCAGATTTAGTCTGTTTCTCCAACTGTATATTTGGAGCAACTTTCATCACAGATTGCCAGCAGGCTTGCATCTACAGCTTCAGCATCAACTATTTCAACTAAAGAAAGAAATTCCATAAACAAACAGCAAAGTCTGCTTCAGTCAACTTCACAGAAAAAAAATTCCTATCAGTCCACAAGGAGGGAAGGGCAAACTTCCAGATGAGGGAGGCAGAAGAGTTCTAATTCAGCACTCTTGCAGCTATCAGATGGTTAACAAATTGAGATGAGAGGTTTCCGAGCCTTTTGACTTTCACTCTGGCAAACTTAAAGGATTCAGAAGTGCAGCTGGAATACATATGGGAGAGGCTGGAGAAAGTGGATCATTTGAATTTGTAACTCCATTGTGTGCTGGAGGAACTTCCTGCAGATGAGGCGCATCCCGTCAGTGACTCAGGGAGACTCTCCGTCTGCTAACAGTCATGAATTTACCCTAAGAACCATCTACCAGAAGTGACTTGGTTTATGTTAGTGTTATATATGCAACAAGAATTTTACAACAAAGCCTGCGGGGACATAATTTCTTTTTTGCTTCCAAAAACCTCTATACTACAGCATCTTCACTGAGAAAAAACAAAACAAAGCAAAACTAAATAAAACAATGACAAAAAAATAAATCCAACACACTACTTTGATCAAAATGTGAGGTCTTAGCTTCATCAAAGTGTTTAATGAAACACAACTTTTTTATGCAGAAATGCTGTTTTAAAATCAAAAGCCAAATATATTTTCAGATAATGTTCAGCATTTAAAAAAAAAAAGGCATCATATTAATAGAATATTATCATGCCAGGTTCATCACATTAGATAATCAGTTACTGGTTCACTTGGCTGATATTCAGCTACAATACCTGAAAAATGCACAGCCTCAGTTACCTGGGCATCTTCTCCAGGTTACATTGTTCTTTATCAACACATTGAAGTCCCTGTTTATACACAAATTATATCTATGGTCGTTTGAAATTAGCCTGCAGAAGACTCAACAGGGGGGACAAAGGGAAAACACTACAGAGAAAGCATACAAGTCCCCCGCTCCCCACTTTTCCCCACCCCCAGCCTCACTGCTGACATTCAGAAGATTGCAACTACCCACAGACCAGACCTACTGAAAGCTACCAGAGAGGTGCACTTGGAGCGGAAAAATTGAGAGTAGATGACAAAAAGGGGCCATAAAAATCACAGATGTAAATTAATAATACACATAAAACAAGGAGACAGATGGCAAGCAATTTTCCCCAGTGTACTTGTTCTTCTAGTGCACGTATTTGGGTCACTTGCTAGATTAAATCTCATGTGGCAGACCCAACAGAGGTACAGTTGAATGTGTATGGGCTCAGTCTATTTTTAAATGACGCAAGTCTGACACTACAGGGTGAAGGCATTTATCAGGATTTCTTCAACACAGTTTGCAATATTGCGCTGCGAGTTTGGAACAAAGTTGTTGGATATTTTCTACCATCAGCAAGGCTGCCCCATTCAGGCCTGCTAAGTAAAATGCAGCACAAGCTACAGAAAGTTGGTCAGCGCTACCAATCTCACAGAAGAGTCCTACAGGGAGACAAACAAAACTGTACGTATTTCCCAATTCTGTAAGTGCACCAAAGAGAACATACATCACTGGAGGTTGAAGATTCCTACTAATACTCTCCTTAAAATATACCTTTCTTCTGACATTTGGGAGAAGAAAGGAACACCTCAATGGATGAGCTGCTTTTGACACGTTCGCTGTAGCAATGTGTGACCTCGGACACACAGAGCACTACATCTTCCACACCCCAGCTACAAGCTGATGACGACCCACCTTATTTAGTGCAGGTCACAGGAAGGGCTACGACTTCAATGGAAGGTACCCACAGGTCAAATTGCCTACTTTTAGGAGGGGCTTAAATGGCAGGGAAAAATAATTACATAGATGTGTAAGCCCAATTGCAGCAATGGGTTTCTCTCCTGTAATACTGGTAGATATTAGCATGAAACGCGAACTGCATGTGCAGATTAGCCCCTCCGATCTGGGAAGAAGCTGGATCTAATGCAGTGTAACAAGCAAGATCTTCTTCAATACACCCACAGAAATGGAAATAGCATTTCTCCCTACCCCTTATGAGTTCCAAGATGATTTTGCTCGGCAATAAACCTACCTTTACTAACAAGCAATGCTAGCTCACTCTGGCATTAGACCAACATCTAAATATTTCCCCCCCCCCTCTTCCCACATTCATCTCTTCTTTTGGGCTACTGTATGCCACATGCAGCTTCAAATAAAACAAATAATCATAAAGGGCAGGGGGGGAATATATGTATGTGTTCCTAGATAAGCAAGGAGGGTTCAAGATGGGGAGGAGAATTTCTCCCTAATAATCAACACATGTAACTAGGAAATATCACAGTTGTCTGTGAGAATTAGTTGCAGGGAACAGGGTTGCAAAACCTTGTGTTTTCTAGGTCTACAGAAAAAAAATAAAGCAGTGTTTCTTCTTTACACTGGCTCTCAGGTTTAGAAGCTGTCACTTTCATTCAAAGTAATCAATAAGTCAATTGATCATAAAGATCACATTTGCACTGATTATGTGCGGGCCACATATCTGTCTGGCCTGAAAGAAACAAGTTAGGCAGACTAATGATGAAAAGTAAGAATGCATACGTTAGCTTATGCAACTTCCTCAGGCTTTAAATTCATTCAATTTCACTTTAGCTGAGTGAAGGGTGGGAAATAAAATATTGAATCCTTTGATACAGAGTCATAAAGGCCAGACTACAAGCAAGTTTGTTATATCACTGTCCATACAGTCTTTGGTTTGGAGCCGTGCTGCTGCTAAAATATTAAGTTTTACCATTGGGAAATTGATTTTACTATAAGAAGTTTTTACGATGCCACTTAATCTTGCCCAACCTACATAAAAAAAATGCAGAAAGCAATTACAGACACTCTTTATATAGTCAGCTCAATCACTATATTAAAAAAAGAACAGTCTGATGTAATTTCAATATAATGGCAAAGGAAGCAGAAAAAGCTATTGGCAATATGCTGCCCTCCTGAAACAAAACATTGCAGGTTCCCAGCTTAAATGCACAATCTTGATTCACTTAAAGTTAGTAGTACGATCCATCTCCCACATGGAGGGATGTGTCCTGCAGCTCCAGCATCGACCTCCTTTTCTAGTGTTATGTTTCAAGCTGGCTCCTGCAGGGCAGCAAGATTCTGTGATTACAGTTAAAAAAATACTCTGGGTCTGAGAGCCTGCCTCTTTGAATAGATAACCCTTTCTAGTTCAACAATTACTAGCATGCAACAGCCATTTCTGCCTTGGCCCTTCCAGTGCTGCAATTGAAAGACATTCTAATTAGATGACCCAATGTACAGAAATGCCATTAACTGGCTTTCACAGCACTCCAGTGAATGCCTAAATCTTGGCTACAATGATGAGAAGTACTTTATTTAGTTAGGAGGTAAACACATAAACAGAGCAGTATTTCAGAACACCTTGAAAGCAGTGTGGGATCAGTAGGAGCAAAGCCAGGGGGTGATTATCTTTTCCACCCTTTCCGAGATGACACACTAATATCACTATTTTCTACATGCATTAAAGCACACTCAGGCAAGATCACCTCCACATCAATAACACCAGGTAGTACTTCAAATTGCTTTCTATGTCTAGGCAATTTGAACTGGCCTAGAACCCAATTTTGCCTAAATATTGCAACATACTTAGTGTTACATAAATATTCCACAACTCTTGAAGCTCTTAATTGTAACAAGCAGGTTTAATATAGTATCAGTGTGTCAAAATATTCTCCACTTTCTATGGATCCAACTCAGACCTTGTGTTTCAGACTAACAGCTTGCTTTTTCCTTTTGCTGTTTGCGAATGAAGTTTTGAAACATTAAAATAGGTTTAAGAAAAATCATTGTAGATAATTGGAAGGCTCATGTAAACCTAAAAACACTTAATTGTTCCACAAGGCTTCAAATGCATGTAGATGACCTGAAGGGCTGAATCCTGAACCACCATGTTCTGCGCTTGACCCTGTTCCCAGCTAGAGACCTGGACCAGGACTAACACTTGGCATTTATTTCTAATATAATAGGTTTAATAATTAGTAGCAGCCCTTGAAACAGGGGAGTTTTTCTGGAAGCAGTGACAGACCCTGAAACACGGCAGGTGCACCATAATATGGCGTAAGGGAGGAAAATTCCAAGTTTAGTAACGAACTGACTCCAGGACAGGCAGGTTATTTCCCAAGGCAAATGCCTGATCAAAGACATAACTGACCCTTTCGCATCACACCACCGTACCGAGAAGTTCTGCTCACCCAGCAGCATTTTTCTGCTGGGGCACATCCCGCACCCCACCCCACCGGGTCTCCCCGCGTCCCTCCTCTCACACAAAACCCTCTCAGGCACGAACCCTGCCTGGCAGCTGCTCGGAGAGGTACCAGTACCGCGAACCTGAGCCAGGGCGCAGGGACCCACCGCTCACCCCCTCCCCTGCCCTCCTCCCCCTCCACGGCGCCGAGTCCCGGCAGCGGCGGGGGGGCGGCGGCTGCCCCCGGCAGGGTTTGCCCCGCCCGAGCCCAGGGCAGGCGGGCGCTCGCCGCGGCGGAGGGAAGCTGATGGAAAGCTGTCAAAGTCAATCCGCGCTCACTTTTTGGATGGTTTAATTCCAGTGGAGCATGAAACACCCCAGGACGGTTAATAAGTTTAG